>VWPU01013766.1:293-331514 GCA_013398955.1 Callaeas wilsoni
GGAATAGAATCCAATCCAGTGCAGTTCGATAAAATCCAATGGAATAGAATCCAATCCCGTGTGGTTCAATGGAATCCAATGGAATCGAATCCAACCCAGTGCGGTTCAATGGAATCCAATGGAATCGAATCCAACCCAGTGCGGTTCAATGGAATCCAACGGAATAGAATCCAATCCAGCGCATTTCAATGGAATCCAATGGAATAGAATCCAATCCAGTGCAGTTCAATGGAATCCCATGGAATCGAATCCAATCCAGTGTGGTTCAATGGAATCCAATGGAATAGAATCCAACCCAGTGCAGTTCAATGGAATCCCATGGAATCAGATCCAATCCAGTGCAGTTCAATGGAATCCCATGGAATCAAATCCAATCCAGTGCAGTTCAATGGAATCCAATGAAATAGAATCCAGTCCAATGCAATTCAGTGGAATCCAATGGACTCCAATGGAATAGAATCCAATCCAGTGGAATCCAGTGGAATCCAACAGAATAGACTCCAATCCAATGCAATCCAATCCAATGCACTGCAGTGTAGTGCAACCCAATAAAATGCAATGCAATGCAATCCAATTCAATTCAGACCGGTACAATCCAGGGCGATCCAGTGAATCCAACCCAGCCCAAGGCAGTGCAATGCAGTGGGATGCAATCCCTGCAGTGCAGAGCTGCTGAGGGCTGAGCTCCCTCCCAGCGCTGTGGCTGTGATGCTGCCCCAGCAGCCCATGGTGCACATCTGTGGCCACCAAGGGCTGCTGGGGGCTGGAACACTGTCACACCAGGCTGAGGTGCCACCGCGGTGGTTCTGTGACTCAGCTGCCTGGTGTCACCCCAAAAACAGAGCTGAGGAGCTGGGCTGATGGGCCAGACCTCAGGAATGAGCCCAGAACTCGGGGTGTTTTTGGGGGAGGTTTACTGACAGCATGGACGTTACTTTCACTGTCCCACTGAGCATGGGGAAGTGTTTCAAGCCTGTGCACATGTAGGGGTTTGGGTTCTTCTTTTGATTTGTTGGGTTTTTTTCTCTTCCTTGAAGAATTTTCCCCATAGGTGTGGCTGATGGCCCATCATGACTGGATACTTCACAGACACACTAAAGGATCTTGCCAGGAATTTGTAACAGAAGTGGAGAATCTAAAGGATGGCAAGCAAACTCTCCTCAGCCTTTTCCCCTGAGCTGAACCTGAGTTGCCCTGAGGGGGAGTCATACTACGACAACCTTTCTGACAGGCTCAGTGTGCACCCTAGGAGCAGAAAATTGCAGGAGAGAGGATATAATGAGTTTCTTTAGGAGTATCTGAGTGTATTAAAATTGAGAGGTTATCTAGAAAGATTATGTTTTGGCAGAAGTATGCATCAAGCATCCATCAAGGCTTTAAACTATATTCTGTGCTACATTACACACAGAGGGACTATGTTTTGGACCATCAAGCCACAGGAGATTTTGTTAAAAAGTACCTTCCAGCGAAATGAAGGCAGCATCCGTCTGCCCTTCCTTATGCTACCTAAGAGAGGATGCAATTAGCTCAGTATGGCGTTATTAATAACAACAGAAGCACAAATACCCTGGCTGGATGTGTGCAGCTGCACGGGCAATGCTGGCGTCTGGCAGATGCCACTGGGACCAGGGTGTCAGATGAGCAAACACACCTCTGCAAATGGAGCTGGACAAACCCATTCTGGGTTTTTTTTCACTGAAAAATGTTTTCCCTTGGTCAGGATGTAGCCGAATGATGATGTGTACAAGGACAAAACACAGAGAGTACAGGCAGACCAAGAGGGATTTTCTAGCACTGTCCCAGCATCAGGAACTGCTGGTGAGCTCACCCTCTTCATGAGATAATAAGTGGGTTTGGAGAGCAACTTTAATTAAGCTTCCTCTGAATGTCCCATCTCCTTAATTAAATAACAATTTGCAGCACTGGCGCGGCTGTCGGGTTTGATCAGTGCCGTCTCCTCCTCCTAAAGCAGTTCCTGCCTGCAGGCACGGTGGTGGCTCATGGTGTGACAGCCCTGTCCTGACTCACAGAGAAGAGGCAAGGACAGGAGCAGTGTGGCTGGGGAAGGGGGAAAATGGGGCCTCCTTCAGCTAAAATGTTCCAAGCAGGGTTTAAGAAGCAATAAATAAAGAATTTTGCTGTTGCTGGGTCTGGACTCTCTCAGGGCCGGGTGCCCAGGGTGGGGAAGGGGGATGCTGGAGCATTTTCCTGCAGTTTGGAGCCATGACACAGCCCAAGGAGGCCTGCAAACATCCCTCATCTCAATTAAAATTGCATCTAAGTTGGGCTTCTGCCTTTTATTTCCTTATATTTGACCTGAAGAATGCCTCTGCTAGTTTTGCAGTGGGTTACAGCTGCTTGGAAATGAAAACCTAAAATAAGGTTTTGGAGGAAAAAAGTGCAGTAAAGCTTCCCAGTTGTCCTGGTAGCTTGGACGGACTGACAAGTGGGACAGCATGTCAGGATGCAGCTGGAGCCAGAGCTAGCAGGCTGTACCTAACCCCAGTGACAGCCGGTGTGCCACCCGAGCCAGCCATGCCCAGATTACGGGCACTCGTGCTGGCAGCCCTCCCCAGGCTATAGATAGCCACGCTCCCTCTCTGCCATGGGCTCACGTCAGGAGGCAAAGGAAGCAGCAGGAGAGGATGGTTTCCCCTCAGAACACCCCATACCTGCAGTAGCCACTCCCTGCGCTTTGCATGGCAGAGGCTCTGGGTTTCCCTACAAAACCCCAATTCCCAATTCTTTTGTAAGCAAACAACTTAGGAGAGCCAGGGGATGCTGGAAGCTTTGTCTCCAGGCAGCCGACAGGGAGGCAGGGGTTGGCATGACGCCACTCGCCAGTGCCTCCTTTCCCGGGAGGAACACCACCTCCCGCTGCCAGATGGGATTTCATCCTGTCCTCTGGGCTCAGCTCTGTTTTCTAAGTCTCTGCTCACATCAGATGTTCGCAGAAGTGCAGCTTTCCCGTGCCAGTGCGTAGGGTGGCAGTGGCCCAGATTTCCCCTCTCTAAGCACACAGAGACCCTTCCTCCACATCTCAACCTGGATTTCATCCCAGCTCTCTCCAGCAGACCTTTTAAAGGCGATATTAGAGCTCCCACTCCTGCGCTACATTGACCCTAAATATATTCTGACGCATCCCAGGGGCTGTTTTCAGGGAGGTGACTCAGAGCGAGCCGTCCCTTCCCAGGATGGAGGGCCAGGGCCAGGCGTGGTTCCTCAGCCCCTGCCCTGGTGCCTGGTAGTACCCAGAGCTGGCACCTGCCACCCCACTGTCTCTGCAGTGAATCCCAACAGGGGAGAAGCAGCCAGGGGCTGGGGCTTGCCTGGGCCAGCACTTCCTTGGCAAGGTCTCTCTGGGGTTGGTTGCCCAGGAGGTTTTGGGTGATGGTTTGCTTCTGGGGGACAGCAGGTCTCCCATTCCAGCCTGTGCCCTCACCTAAGGACAGGCTCCAATGCTCTTTAACAAAATAGCTACTTCTCTCTGCAGCTTTTTCTTCCTTTCATTTGTTCAAGGCAACCAAAATATTAAATACATTCCAATTAGGAAGACTAACTGCTTCAAACAGCAATTCCTTAAATGCAACAATCTTTCTGTTTATTCCATCTGCACCCCCATGCTGAGAAGAGGAAGGGCTGGGCTGAAGCCTGGGCAAGTCAAGGCCAGTGGGTGCCCACAGGACCACAGTTCCTGTCAGGCTCTGCACTGAGTTAATCTTTCAGGACTCAAAACCTGGGAGGATTTGATGTGGGGATGGCTCTGTGCTCACCTACGCCCCACTTTGTGCTGACATGACCCGGCTCCCTGGTTAATGCCGCTTTGTCTTGGGCATTCCATGGGGACTGCAAGTTTTTCCATGCAGCGTGATTCCTCTTAAAGGCGGATTTTTAGAAAAGATGAAAACTAACAATTGCATTAATTGTATTTTCAGTTCTGCAAACTAATTTTGATATGAGCCAGCTGAAGATGAGGCTTTGCCACGCTGAGGTGCCAGAGCCATCTGTAGCCCTCTGGACACAAGAGGGAGTCCCGAATCATTAAAAAGAGGGGTTTGTCTTCAGTTGCCGTGGATTAAAACACTTTTTACTGCACTGAGAAAACTGCTCATCACTTGGAGGCCTTTGGTGTGTTTTGCTCTCCACCGTGGCTGGGTAAATCCGTGGTAAATCCACAGTAAATCCAGGAGTTTGGATTTTAGTCATTTGCAGTGAGGACAGGTCAGCTTGCTGGCTGGGTGAAGTGAATCACCATTTCCTAAAGGACTGGGAATTATCCCTGGAATCAAATAGAGTTGATACCCCCATTTTGATAGCTGATCCCCACATTCCGCAGCCCCAGCTGAAAACGAAAGACCGCGGCAAAGCTCCGTCTGTCTCCACACTTCTCTGCGTGGCACTGGGACCGCACATCGCGCCATGCTCCGTGCCTGCCCGCACATGGCATCGGCTCCCCTCAGGGCATCGGCCCCAGCCGCGAGCCCCCCACGGATTTGGGGACACCCAGCGGAGGGGACACGGGGCCCCGACACCCCCTGTTCCCACTGCCCCGGGGGACATTTGCTGCCGGACAGGGATATTTTGGGACATGTGCCTTTCCCGTAACACCCGATTTTATTTGGCACAGTATAATCTTCCCAACGCAGCTTCCAGGGGGAACACTCCGGAGGTGGAGGTGACATGATGGCACGGGTCCAGTCAGGACAGCCAAGAACCGCAATATGTCAGCAATTTCGGCAGGTCCTACTGAAAAATAGTGGCTTGATCCCACAACAAAGTCACGAGGAAACCTCCAGCTGCCGCGGAGCGGGGCTGGGGCTGGCCCCGGACGTGCCAGCTCCGGGCTCGGCGGTGTCCCCATCCCAAGGCACGCGGGCGAGGCATTCCTGGGGGGCCGGGCATGCGGGGCTGCCGTGGGCTGGGCCCGGCCCCCGGGGCCGGCACCCCCCTATATCAGCCGTGCCCGCGGGGCAGCGCCGGCAGAGGGACCGTGACAGCCCCCGGCCCCTCGCCCACCCGCCGCAGCCATGGATGACATTTATAAGGCAGCGGTGAGTGCCTCCCTTCGGGGCTGTGGGCTGGGGAGGGGGGTCTGAAATGGCTCTAGGGATTTTTGTTGTAGATTCCCCAAAGCTGCGATAGAAATAATTCAAGAAAATGCACATAAGAAATAATTATAGGGCAGCAACTTTTAGTCAGCATCCTCATCCAGGACACAGACCCTTCCCACTTATGGCTCTGGAAGTTTCACGCTCCTCTTACAAGTGTGAAACTCTTGACCATGCTGTTAAATTATTTACAATGACCCTCTGATTCCCCGCTGTAAAGCAGAGACGTGGCTCCTAGGTAAAGCTATAAATCCCAATAAAACCTGCATGGCATAAGAGGTGACTCCCGGTTTTAGCCCAGACAAAGCAGAGCAGGATTTCCTGGGACATAAACATTATTTGTATGGGTTAAAACTCATTCTCTTCTTTCTGGTGCTTTACAACTCTGCCATTGCTATGTTTCCCCCTTTCTTAGCCGAATATTTTTCTGAGTCATTTAAAAAAACCCCATAAACCTTGTTTTTTTCTCAATTAATTCCAAACCTCCTCCTCTGCTTTGCTGCTTCTGCTCTGTGCTGTGCAGAATCCAGAATGTGAGCTATGCCCTGGGGAACGTGGAGCATCCTTAGGCTATTTTAACTTCCACAGCTGCACGCTGCGCTCACTGCGTAAACCCAAACTATTTGGTCTGTAACAAGAACACTGCGTTATTCTGTAACGTAGACAGACAGAGATGTGCGAGTGGAATAAGGATGAAAATAGATTCTGGATTGTGTGGATTGCTGTTGTATCCATAACTGGATTTACAGTAAGAGCTTTTCAGTGCTTTTTCCCCCCTTAAATATATAGCTGATCAAGTTTGATTTTAACCAAGAGCACAAAAAATACATCCTATGAGTCTTATTATAATTCCAAGGATTTTAGAAAGAAAGAATATGGTGCTTGGTAGGTAATTGAAGAAAAATCCCCCAATGCTCACACATCCCCTGTCCTTTGGTCAGCCCTGAACCTCGGGAAAGGGAACCCCTGTAGAGATCCTGATAGTGTGAAAAGGCTCAGGAAAGGCTGAGTCCCCCAACCAACACCTCCAAAAGGGAGAAAAATGGAACCTGTAAAATCAAAGAAAATCCAGGCCTTTCTAATTAAGGTTTTTAATTAAATATGTCCCCTGCGACTCAAGGCAGAGGCCCTTTCCTCATTGTATAAGGATCACATGCCCATTAATTAGGTAAATGTAGGGTTTGAGTCCTGGACATTAACTGCCATCACCTTTACAGAGGCAAAACAAGTCCAAGCCAGGCATAGCTGAGACAAACAGCTCTTTTGTGGATCCAAATCCCACAAATTTAGACTGTAAGAAAACATTTACCTGGGAAAAAAAATTGAAGTACTTCAGTTTCCCCTAACTTCAAATGGAAGCATGGGATGAAAAGGAGAGCTGATAAAAGCAAAATACAGCAGATTTGGCATTACCATGTCTGCTGCAGTGCTGCGAGTTTAGAGCTTGCCTTCCCACACTGCAGTCAGAGAAACCTGTTCCTGCAATGATGTGGAGGGAAAAGAGGAATAAAGCTGCAAACAGCACCCATGTCCAGAGCGAACTGTGAACAGCTCAAGAGACATCTCCTTGACAAAAATGTCCCTCTATAGCAACAATACATTTAATTTACACACACCACATCTGTCACTTCAGTACTCAAGGAGGCTTCAAAAGTGAATAGTTGTATATTTTCTGCATGTTGATAGCATATATTAATATTACATTTATGCCAAATCCCCTGCGTGCAGCCAGAGAACCCAATGGATTTTCATCTTACCCACTCATGCCTAGATAAGGGTGTGCAAACACAAAGCTATTTTGGGAATATTTTTAGGCTCTGTTAAGCGGTGCTTAGAGCAGTGCCAGGGACAAGTGTCCAGATAAAGGGCTGCAAGGATAAATACCAAAGCCTGGGAACAATCGGGGAGCTCATCTTTATCTCCAGCACCTCTCTCACCCAGGCTTATAAATAGCGACTGCGCCAAGAGTGTCATGTTGCAGAGCAGGACGTGGCTGTGGCCATCGGTGGTGGCTGCCCTTGCTCTGCCCAAACAATGTCCACAGAGGGCCGCAGCTGCCTGCCTGCCTTCAGCAGCACCACGGACACACTGGGCTTGGGTTTCCTCCAGCAGCGGAGGAAAATCCTGCCGCCGTCCTTAGCGCTTTCTGACGAGTCCTCATCTCCTGGAGCACGGGGAGTGGGATAAAGCGCTCTGCCTGCTTCCCACAGGCTCTGTCCCGCTAAGGAAAAGTACTTTCCCTGCTTCTTGCTGCGAGCAGGAAGGGTTTCCAGATGGCTTTTGCAAAACCATTGCTCTTCAGGGCAAAAGACTCAGCTTTCGCTCAAAGACAGTGCCACAACCCTGGGTTGTGGGGTTCTGCCCCAAACAAAACATGGCAGGGATGGGTTTTGGGGGCCACTTGCATGGGGGTGGCAGCAAGGAGACTTTAGTGGGGTCAGACAGAGCAGGCATGGGGTCCTGCGTGGCTGGATCTAGAGAGGCTGTTAACCAGCATAGGAAGGGAAAGTTGATGTTTTCATGGGTGCTACCAAAGGGGCAGATGGACACGGTGGTGAGGTCAGCAAGTTCAGATAAGCAGTGCCTGGAATGAAGCCAAAGAGAGAAATGCACTTAAACAGGCATGGCACAGAGCTGATTGATTCCCCTTTGCTCTCCTCATTGATTATTTTCATTAATTCATGCTGTCTAATAAGCTCCCACTGATGGGGATTGAATTAGGGCAGAATTTGGGAACAGTCTGCCAGCCCATGTCAGCTAATGCCTGTTGGCTCCACAGGCCATTTCTTCAGGGAGATTCCCAAAACAGGCTAAAGGGAATAGCAGCTCCCTTCAGAGCCAGACACCTTTGTAATAACACTGGCTCAGATGGAAGGTACAGCAGTTAATGCTCTGGATGGGGAAGGAGTTTCCTGAATCTGGGGCTGAAAAACAACTACCAGGGATAGCCTGGTCCACCTCTCCCTCTCCAGGGACCTCTCAAGCATGTCCCATGTCTGACCTGGTGTAGGCCCACACGTGAGCAGCCCTCAGCAGTGCAGCCACCCTGCAGTGAAACCTGCCAGCAACAAGAAATTATCCCCAAACTGTTGACAGGGGCACATTCTTTTCCCAGTGGGCTTTCCCTGCTTGTACAAAGGCTATTTCTGCCATGTATTAACATCTACTACTCTTGAGAAGTGATGTTTGCTTCAAAGGAAATGTGAATAATTTTTTTAAGGGGAAGAATCTCTTAGACTACAAAAAACTTGTGGTGTCAAAACCCCCGGTTGTACATTCCCTAGTCTACGAAGTTGACTCTCGTGAGGTTTGGTTGAGCCTGGCAAAGGCTGTTGAACAAATAACATGTCATTTTAGCAATGAGTGATGCTGACAAAATTAAAATGACTTGGTGTCTGTGCTTTTTCCTTACAGGTTGAGCAGCTGACAGAAGAGCAAAAAAATGGTAGGTGCATCTTCAACCTGACACCACAGCCTGAAGTCGAGCTCCCCAGCCCAGCCTGCCTCAGCAATAACACTGCAAAATGCTTGGGCCAGACTGGCCGAGGCAGGGCATGACCCAGGGGTTTTGATCCACCAGCGTTTCTAGCCAGGCAGTTTCTGTGGGGTGCCTGGGTGTCCCCCCACGCCATGCCTGGGCACTGCTGGGCTGCAGTCAGGGGAGGCCGTGCCTGGGATGAGCCCCCTGCCTGCAGGGTCGAGGCGCAGGGCAGGACCCCCTCACATCTCCTCTCCTCTCTCTCTCCAGAGTTCAAGGCTGCCTTTGACATCTTTGTGCTGGGGGCAGAGGATGGATGCATCAGCACCAAGGAGCTGGGGAAGGTGATGAGGATGCTGGGGCAGAACCCCACCCCTGAGGAGCTGCAGGAGATGATAGATGAGGTGGATGAGGATGGTAAGAAGTTTGGGTTTCTTCCACTCTCCCAAGCACCATCCCCACATCTTGAGGTGTGGGGGCCATCTGTGCAATGCTGGCAGGATCTGTGCTGGGGACAGTCACAGCTGTGGGGAGCAACCTGCAGTGCTGTGAATTCGAAGGATGGTAAACACCCACCAAACCTCAGCATGGGTCCTTCAGGGAATTTCCAGGCAAAGAGAAACTTTTTTAGAGTTTCTTTCTTTAGAGAAAGTATTTTTATTCCTACAATGATCAGACTGCTTGAACTGATTTTGGGGGGTACTCTGAAATTGTACAGATCCTTTTAAAAAACAAAATATAGGCTGAATGTAGGAACTGCCATTTCAGAAATGCCACTTGGAGGATTCTGTCATCAGGAATCTCTCACTGCTCAAGTGTACACACCCCCACATAACTTTCAATATTGATTAAATCAGTGAACTGATGATCACACATAACAAAATCCACTGCGGGCACTTGGGCAGAAATACCATACTAAGTAACTGGAAAATAAAAAAGCAGTTAAAAATCACAAAAAAGGAAAACATCTGAGTCACTGAAAACAACACTACTATACTGCGGGTGCACAACCACACTGCATGAATACCTGCCTTCTGGAGCTTTCAATATTAATACCTAAATGGGATAGATAGGTATCTCCATAGCAGGAATTTCCATTCTTTGGTGCTTCCAGAAGGATTTTTGCCAAGGCAAAAGGACTGTGAAATGCAAAAATTCACTGACGAGGTCAGAGAAGGGCCTCAGTAACTTACTCCAGTGTCCTGAGAGCAGCCTATCGCTGCAGGGATGCTCTCCTCAGGTTTGGCCCTTGGCTGCTGAAGGGAAGTGTGATCCCTCGCTGGCGCTGCCCATCCCACCCCATAGCTCCAGCTGATGGTGTGCATTCTTCCTGCAGGCAGCGGCACTGTGGACTTTGATGAGTTCCTGGTTATGATGGTCCGGTGTATGAAAGATGACAGCAAAGGAAAAACCGAAGAGGAACTCTCAGACCTATTCAGGATGTTTGATAAGTAAGAGCTGTGACCACAGCATGGTGGGGTGGTGGGAGGGGTGCAGCCACCCCGGCTCCCCCTCCCCAGCAGCTCTGTCTGGTCCTGAGCTCTTCCGTCCTGGCACAGAAACGCTGATGGCTACATCGACCTCGAGGAGCTGAAGATCATGCTGCAGGCGACAGGAGAGACCATCACCGAGGATGACATAGAAGAACTGATGAAAGATGGGGATAAAAACAACGATGGCAGAATTGACTATGATGGTAGGACTCTTTCTGGCGTGTGGTTTGGTCACAAGCCCCTGGTCATCCCCCTGGGCAGCTCCCATGGTCTTGGTTGCCTTCTCAGATGAGCACGAGCTCATGCAGGCAGTGCTGGACAAGACATCTGACAGGAGCATTTGTGCACAGGGATGGGGGGGTTCTTATGGCTGTGAAATGGCAGCAAGGACCTGGGGCTGCCTTAACTGTCCCCTTGCCATGAAAGCCAGTCTGCACTGAAGCACTGCCACCTTTCACCAGTCTCCTCCTGCCCCTAAACACAAGCACCATTTCTGAGGGGCCATATCTTTGAATGTGATGCTGACAAAATGACCCCCAGACCATTTCTGAGCTGAGTCAGCAGCCGTGTCCCCCCCAGCACTCACCCCCAGTGTTTTGGTGGCAGCTGAGGGTGATGCTGGGCTCCAGTGACATTTCCAGCAGGAGTCACAAGGAGACCTCGCCACAGTCAGAGGAGCAGTAGCCACCCCTCCCCCCCCGCCCCATGGCCTCTCACATATCGTGGGGGTGGAAAAGGAGACAGGGCTGGGAAAAGCTGCCAAGAGCACACTTGGCAGCTGTGAGGGCACTTCGGTCCCACCTCACACCTCTTGTCTCCAATGTCTTCCCCTTGGCAGAGTTCCTGGAGTTTATGAAGGGGGTTGAATAAACCTGAGGCCAGATGGACAGCTTGAATCTCCTAAACCCTCCAGCTCTGCATCTCATCTCCTTGACTAAGTCCCCTGGCTACTGGCATGAAGACTGAGTGCTGAGAAGGGTGGCCAGGGGGAAATAAAACCTGTTAATACCCAGTGCCTCAGCTGGTCATTCCTTGGAGGTTCAGTGACAGCTTCACCCCCGTTGTGCACTCACGATTAATGGAACCACTGCTGGGGGCCACTTCTGGCAAGGTGACATCACAGCTGGAGCTTTAAGCCTCCAAGGAGGTATTTTGCTGCCAGCCAAATGGCAAAGTCCATCCAACAGGGCCATGGGTGCTCTGTGGAGAGCTGCCATGTTCCATCACCTCATCCAGCCATGGTGAGCGGGCTCAGGAGCTGGCACTGGTGCCTGCTGGTTTAACTGATGCATTGGCAGCACTTTAGCAATGAAATATAAATTAAAACCCACTTCAGCCATCACTGAAATCCGTATGCCAGGGACAGTCCCTCTCCTCCCTACTCATCTCCTGGCTATCCCCAGGGGACACCCCCTCCTCCTCCCCACCACCCTGATTGGGACCCTGTGGCACATGCAGAAAGAGGACCTCAATTTGCTTTGGAAACATGAATAAAAGCCATTCCTAAGATGGACTGGATGCTCCTTCCTGTCTCTCCCAGCCTGGTGGGAGGCAGGTGCTGGCCCCTCACAGTCCTCCTGCAGCCCTGGGTGGGAGCCTCACTACAACGAAGGAGACACTCAATTTTCCCTGAGAAATCACATCGATTTGGGCCACTGAGAAATGCGCAAGCCCACTCTGTGTCTCAGCTCCCAGGCACAGGGTGACAGCAGGGCCAAGGAGCCGTGCTGTCCCCAGGGGCCCCAAGCACCGTCTCCTCTCATCCCAAGGAAGCGCAGCATTCCTGCGGCATTAGCAGCTCTCCCTGCACATAGCTGCCTCCTCCCATCGAATTACAGCCCCAGCACAACTCACACATTGCAGTCGTGTTGCTAAAGTCAATCGTTTACCCAAGCAAAATAAACATTGGCAGGGCAAGGCACGGGACTGTGTTGGTGCAAGCCCCAGTGATGCTGCCCTCAGCCCTGGGTGGTCACGCTGCTGGCCCAGTGCCCCAGGTCTGCTGGGTTCTCCTTCTGCCTTTCCTCCCCAAATCAGGTTTTTTTTTCCCCACTTCTGTGGAAATAAACACTCTAAAGCAGCTGTGACACAATCTCATATATAGCAATAATGAAATATTGCAGTTCAGGGCAAATGGGCCTGAGGTGAAAACAGGGATGAGAGAGGTGGTTGATTGTTTGGAAGGACATGGCTGTGTCTTTCCTCTGGAGGAGCAGCACTAAATGTGTTACAAACCAAGTCTTGTAACCAGAACAACTAAGAAAATGAACCTGTCAGCTAGAAACCCAGGGTATTTGGGAAACAGCTCTAGCGCAAACATCTTTTTGACCCACTCAAAGGGGTTCCCCCAAGGCTTCCAAGCCCTTGATACCATAGCTATTGCAGATTCAGCAGGACTACAGGTGCACCAGAGGCCAAAGGAAATACACTAGGTCTAAGAACTCTGTGATGGGAAATACTCCCAGGTGTTAACAGATTCTGTTTCCGATGAATCTGTAGCCTAGAGATGAAAAAGAAACATTTCCCACCTCCACAGTGTAGCAGCAGCAGTTCTTTCCCACTGAAACCTGTGAGGACACAGCATGTCCTCATGTTTTACCCCAGGCCTGGGAACCTCCAGAGAGTTGCCAATATCTGGGTTTCAGCCAGGAGCCGAGGTGATGCCAGCTGTCCCCATACCCACGGCCACCCAGCCCACGGGCAACCCACCCCTGCACTGACATCACATCAGGCATCATTGACAGCCCCCTTATCCTCCTGTGTCCTGACCAAATCCCAGCATCCAAAAAGGACTTCTCCCTTCTCCAAGATACTCTCCACTGCTTACTGATAGGCTTTGGCTCCCTGGAGGGTGAACAAGAGAAAAAATAAGGTTAACCCCTTCCCTTCAGTCAGCTTGGTGGCTTGGACTGTGCTGTGACGCAGGGAAAAGGATGCCTGGGAAGAGTCACCTGGGAAGAGTCTTGGCTCTTCTGCCTTGGCTCAATGGCACTGGCAGCAGAAAGCCACAGCCTCACTGGCTGCCCACCTTTTTCCAAGAGTAAAGCAGGGAAGGTGGTGGCTGGAGAGAGAAGACAAAGGTCTTGTAGCAGCCAAAACTCGTCACTAGAAGAGCAGATACACCGGGACTATTTAGGCTTTTCCCTCCTTAGAACAGGAGGTTGGGAAGCCAGGAGCACTGCGCCAGGCTGGGCTGCCTTAACACCCTGACTGTCCTTCCAGGCAGGCAGCAAATGCCACGGGGTGAGGAGCCGTGGGTGGATTTCAGCCTTGGCTAAAACACGGGAACAACTGCACGAGGAATGTAACACGACATGACAGGCCAGCGAGGGGGTGAGCGGGCTGAAAAAACAGTCACCACTGGAGGATCAGCCTGGCTGAGCCTCCACACAGGGGATGTGCTAAAAATGAATGGAAACCACCCTGAGGAACCCATGTATCTGTGCAACTCCAAACCAAATCACCATTTTCTCTGCATGTGTAGTGAACTTCTGCTGCCCGAAAGCCTTTAAGGAATGTGACACAAATCCTCATTGTCTGGGGGGGGGGAAAGGCAATTGAAATACCTTTTTTTTTTTTTTTAATATCAGGCAGAAAGTAATTTACCAGTCTGTAAATCAGTCCCTACATCTGTGTGCTCTTACCTCTCCAGCAGAGACAAGAGCTGTGCAGGCAGGTGACAACAGCTCATGCCACTGGACACTGCCACAGTTCTCGGGCCCTTAATCTGCTTGCCTTTGCTGTAGATTTAAACTCCTGCCCTGGCTTGCAGCTTTATCAGTGTATTCAAGGCCTCTCTTCAGCCCTCAGTAGAACTCTGCTGTGTGAACCGTGGGACTGCAGGAAGCTCTGATGAAGTTTTGTACACACTGCCCCAATAAAACCTCTGCATAAATCTGCCAGCAGGGCAGTGGCAGTGTAACGTGAGCTAAGGTACATCACATAAACACTTCACCAAGCCAAAGCCCCTGTGGTGTAGAAACACCTGCAACAGCCTTGAAACCTGGGCAAAGCAGAGCTCAGTTCTGTTGCTGCTTTTGCTTGACCACACTACTGAAAGGCAGTAAAGGGGAACAGAGCATCACGTGTCCAGCCCACTCTTTATTATCACTGTGAACATCACTGTCCCCAGTGAATACTCTGCCCCATCAGAGCATTTTGCAGGGCTTTGATTTCCCCTCCCCAATTCTGCGCTCTTGGCTTTCAGAGCAATGGCTCACCTTTGCCAAACGAGCTGATTTGGTATTTGGTTACACGCCCTTTGCTCTTTTTCTTTTTTAAATCAAAGCAGAGAAAGAAGCCAGACTGGAACTTGACACCGAGTCCTCTTAATTGCAAAGGGGAGAAATAATCTGCAGCAAGTGTGACGTACAGCAGCAGCAAGCATGAGATGGCAAAGCTGACGTACAGCAGTTGTTAAGCATTGAGATGCTTTCGAGCTCTTTGTCTTCCTGCAGGATACCAAACATTTAATCATAAGAGTTTCGAAGTTTTTAAATATCAAAGATGACAGAGGTCTGTGTAATAGGAATAGTTTCAAGGGGGCCACAGCTGCCAGTCCCCCCTCCTGGGCTCTGTATACATAATGCCCCCAAATAGGATCTCACCTCACCTCACCAACAGAACTTACATGATTTCACAAGGCAAGAGAAGGAGGATGGAGACTCACCAGGAGGCAATGCTAGCACAAACTCCCCTTCACAGCTTTCCCTTCTGTGCTGGGAAGGAAGGACAAGGAGGGAAGCTGCGAACAGAGGTGCCCCAGGGTTAGAAAATGCAATAGGTGGTCACTGATGTCCAGGCAGTGTCCTGCGGAACCACCACGTGTGCAGGGAGCACACAACAACAAACCTGACACCGACCTGCTCTGGAAGCTCACAAAATTCCTGTCTCTTGCTACACAATGATGCCTGGATTAAGGTTACGTTCCTCCGTGCTGCATTTTGTCACGCAGCCGCTATTTTGGTCACAAAGTCAGCAAGCCCTTATTTGGGAAGCTGTCCCACTGAAGGGCAGCATGAAGGGCAGCGAGATGAAAAGGCTGCTTCTGAAGGCAGGCCTGGGGGAGCTGCCTGGAGCCACAGGAAGCCCCAGTCCTGCCCTCTGCTTCTCGTTAACATTCCAACATCCTTTCCTCAGCCTGACCCTTGCCTCTCTCTCCCCCCAGACTGCATCTCGTGGGTGAGCTACTCCCGCAACACAAGCACTCGGGGGAAGAATTCTAGTGGGTTGAGATGAAACCTCCATTTTTAGGTGGAAAAGTTTTAGTGCTAGAGATTTAAAATGCAGAATTTAAACTGTGTAGGAAATCTGCAGACACACAGGTAAAGGTGTAGACTGACAAACACCAAGTGCTCTGTTGAGAGGTTTTTTTCCTTTCTCTCTTGTAACAACATATCTACACCAGACTGACCACACTGACCCTCGCTGGACCAGCCACTCCATCTCCTTCAACACCAGCAACAACTCCACTCTCTGTGTGCCATAACCATCTAGCAAGCACTAGAGTGAACCTTGCCAACAAACTTTGTCGTGCTCAATATTAAATGTGGTTTTTACTGATACCTTTGCTGGTGATTCTTAAAGTCCCTCAAACACTTGTTTGTAACAGGCTGATGAACACCAACCTCCACAAAAGCCAGAGATGCACACAGTAGGAATCAGACAGCTGAGGGCTGCTGACACCCCTGACTTTATAAACCCCTTGACTTGCAAGTTTCAAGTTAGTAAATCTCTTTGCATTGCTTGGTTTAAGGGTTGGTGGGTTTTCTTAATCAGTCAAAAACAATGAAGTGGGAACTGGGAAAAGATTTTTGAATTTAAGCCAGAAAGAATTCAAATTAACACACATATTTGGTAACTGGCTAAACTATTCAAAAAATAAACTACACGAATTATATGTTCCAGTTAAAATTACGTTTTTCACGCAGGGTTTTGCTGCTCTACAGCAGTCAGAAGGTCCGTGTGGAATCCCAGCCCTTGTGCGGCTCCATGGATTTACCCCACCGGGTGGACAGGCGCTGGAACTGCAATTCCAGCACAGCTGGTCGCATTCCAACAGGTGGCTCCTGCCGGTAGCTGAAAGCACCGCCTGAGTCGGCTTCGAGGGGGCCCTGGAGAGCGAAGCCCTCTCCTGATGTACAAACCAGCAGGAGCAAAACCCGGGCTCAGCTGCCCCCGGGACTTTGCACGTTATTCTCCTCATCTCACCAAGCCAGCACGTTTCATCAGACAGTACTTTTGTTACTGCAGTGAAAGACATTCCCTAAAATCAGTCACTAGGAAAAAAAGGGTATTTTGTATAGTCCTAAAACCTTACACGTTCCTATGGGTATCTCCATTAATGCTTCAACATCTACAAGTATTTCAGGATACAACACACACCAACTCCAACACAAACTCCTGAGGTCTCCAACACCACAGCCAGCACTCCTTACCCTCCTCTTCCTGGGATTCCCACAGCTGTAAGCACCTTACCCACACAGCAAAGCAGCAGACACGTAACAGGCCTCTGGAGATCTCACCTTGCTGGAATAACACCAGGAATTATCACTAAAGTCATGATACACAAGAAAGAAAACGTCAGGCCAGTTTTCAAAGGGGCAAGGAGGATCCAGGGAACTACCAGCCAGTCAGGCTCCCCTGGATCACCACTCACAGGCTTGATGCACAGCTGGCAGCTAAAACACAACTCAAACAAGGCTTCTGGAGGGCTCTCCTCAAATTCAGGAGGTGAAGACTTTGTTACATACAATTTTATTTTTAAAAAATGCTGTAACATGCATGCCAGTAAGAAAACTGGTTCTTCTTATTAAATCACATCAGTCCTTTTTCTGCTGAGCAGCCTGCTGAGCTGCCTGCTTGGCATTGTTGGCCTGCATCTTCTTCAGCCCCTTTTTGTTGTGTTTCTTTGCAAATCTCATGTTCCTCAGAAACTTGGGATCAACCTATAAAAATAAAGGAAAAATAAGCCACGTTGCAGAAGAGACATATATAAAAACATTTACAGCTCCATGTTAGTTTAATTATTCCCAAATGCTGGCTGTGACTAGCTCAGACTTTTTTTCTGATTTTTCAACAAAATTATTTTAGTCATCTGCAAGCAGGCTTTAACAGCTGTTTTCCTTAACCGCCATAAACAAACAAAAAATTCCCAAACCCAGCAATAAATATACAGAAAGAACAGGATGGGCAAAGCTGCAGGAGGGACAGGCCTGAACCCTCACTGAGCTTTACAGAAGACAAATTTTTACATCACTTCCAAAAAGCTTTGTAGATTGTGACGTCTACAAAGCAAATAAAATCACGACCCTCCCCGAACACAAAATGTACTGTTTTCACTTTCAGGTGTGGAA
The DNA here is from genome assembly GCA_013398955.1 of Callaeas wilsoni. NCBI lineage: Eukaryota > Metazoa > Chordata > Aves > Passeriformes > Callaeidae > Callaeas > Callaeas wilsoni. Next base: position 17,728 of record VWPU01013766.1, read on the forward strand.
AAGGATCCAGCTGTATCATTTGGATAACCTCAGAAAAAGCAATATACTCTCACTTTCACGTGTTTTGCCCAGAAAAGCCAATTCCTCTTATTTTCTAAGTGAAATTATCTGGATTAGTACAGACAGTAAAACAATAGGATAGGGAAGGGAGCAGGACTCAAGAGGGAAAGGAACCATTTAACTGGCAAGTGTTCGTTTTACTGGGAACAGCACTCAGTGACAACCACCAGAGCAGGACAGGGACAAAACTGGCCACTAACTAAAATGCAGTTTTATAGACACACAAGGGCAGATTTCATGTGGGGCAGAAATACCACAGCTGCATGTGAGGTAAATAGAATCCCACAGTGGTTCTGACCACCTGGAACACAGGCCTCTGCCTGCAAAAAACGTGTCAGTCAAAATCAAATTCGGGATTTTTTTCACGGGTAAGCCTCAGTGACTCAACAGCCTGGGAACATCACTAGAAATACTCACCCCTTTGAGAGATTCATACCGGTGGGTTTTGGGCTTCTTGATGCCATTTCTGTGCCACTTACGGGCTATGTGGAAAACAAGACAATTACTTAAATTACAGTTTCTGCTATTATTAAGCAGCTGCATTAGCTTCTTTTTATGTGTACCTGACTATCAAAATGATGTGAACAGACAATTTTCAGACCCCTCCTATCCAACCTACATCTGAATTAAAACCACTCCTCTATGCTCATCCCTCTGCATGCTGTGCTCTCACCACGGCACGGGCTGCCAATCCAAGGATTTCAGGCAGCTCATTAACCAACGACACACTGACAGCAACACCAGCACAAGAAAAGGCCTCAGACATGAACAAATTCAAGCTCTTGTGGTCAGGTGCAGGACCAAGCAGAACCTACTCTTGACCTCTGCTAACTCACAGCACTGATGAGAAGACCCCAAACATGAACTATTTCATCGCTGTGGCCATCTCTGGATGGCACAGGATAACAGGGATGAAGCTTTTCAGGAACATCACAGAATCCCACAACGGTCTGGGTTGGAAATAACCTTAAAGATCATCCTGTTCCACCCCCTGCCAAGGGCAGGGACATGTCTCACCAGACCAGGTTGCTCCAAGTCCTGTCCAACCTGGCATTGGACACTTCCAGGGATGGGGCAGCCACAGCTTCTCTGGGCAACCAGTGCCAGGGCCTCACCACCCTCACAGGGAAGCACTTCTTCCTAATATCCAACCTAAACCTACTGTCTGTCGGTGTGAAGCCATTCCCCTGTGTCCTGTCACTGCCTGCTCTTGTAAAAGGTCCCTCTGCCTGCTTAATCAGTGACGATCATCACGGAATCAATCAGGTTGGAAAAGGCCTCCGAGATCATCGAGTCCAACCTATGACCCAACATTACCCAGTCAACCAGACCATGGCACCGAGTGCCACGTCCAGCCTGTCCTTAAACACCTCCAGCGACAGTGACTCCACATCTCCCTGAGCAGCCCATTCCAATGTCCAACCACCCTTCCTGTGAAGAAATTCTTCCTGATGTCCAACCTAAACCTCTCCTGGCACAGCTTGAGGCTGTGTCCTATTGCTGGTTACCTGAGAAAAGAGGCCGACCGCCAGTTTTCTAAGGTAAAACTTCCTATTTTTCTGTTTACATATTAATTCCATGTTGAGCCCAAACAGCTCCCGACTCTTACCCCACCCCTTTAAACCCCCCCATTCAATCTCTGCGCAGCACCACCTTATCTCGCTGCAAACCCCCGGGCAGACAGTGCTGCCACCACCGCGCCGGTCCCAGCCCGGTTAAACCCTCCTGGATCCCCGCCGGCCCAGCCCCGCTCACACTGGTTGTGCGTGGTGTGGTTCTTGGACTTGGCCATGGTCGCACCTGCGGGAGAAACACACACGGCTCAGCCGGGCCGGGCCGGCGAGGGGCGCCCGGCCCCGACTATCGCCCCGCTCCGGCAGCCCCGACCCGCCCCCTCCGCCCGGCCCGGCCCGCGGATGGTGCCGGATGGTGCCGGATGGTGCCAGATGCCGAGGCCGCCCTCACCGGAGCCGCGCTCGCCGCCGCCGCCGGACCGGAAGAGGGAGAGCACCGCGGGGGCTGCCGGGAATCGGGGCTGGGCCGGAACCCCTGGAACTGTAGTTCCGCCCGGCAGCCTCCCCGTTACCTTCCCGTACCGCCGCTCTTTGCCCACACCGCCCCGGCTCCCGCGGCCGCCGCTGCCGCCCCGTGAGGGACCTGAGGCCGCTGCCGCTCCCTTCCCGGCAGGGCCCCGCCGCGGCAGGGCCCGCAACACCCAGCGACGTGGCGGACCTGGTCCCTGGCGACGCGGTTCCCCCGCCAACACGGTTCCCACCAACACGGTCCCCCCGCTAACAGGCCCCCGACCATGGCCCCTGCCGGCCGGGGCGAGGGAGCCGGGAGCCGCGGCCGCCCTGCGCGGGGCCCCGCCCGACCGCCGGCAGAGCCTGAGGCCCCTCGACCCCATCGGAATCCGGGCGCGTTTTATCTGCGCGTTCCGCCGCCCTCGGGCGCTACAGTCAGGCAGAGGCGATGTTCCTCACGGCGGGTGCATTCGGTGCCGCTCATCTCTATTTGTGTGGAGCACCAGAGGCCTTGAACAGCTCTGCTTTCAGACGCTGACAGTTGGCAGCTGTGGCTGTGCCACCTCGGTGATCCCCAAAACCCCCCATGCCCAGCAAAGACGTGGCACAGTGCAGGGTTTGTGCTGTGCCTGACCACGCTGGCCATGCTGGGAGGTTAAAGTGTCACTCCTGCAAAAGATAGGGACTGAGACTCAGGTATTTTAGTATGTGCAAGACACTGAAATGATGACTACGATGAGAAAATTTCCTCGTGGAAAGGGGGTTTGCCATTGCAGTGGTCTGCCCAGTGAGCTGGTGGAGCCAGCGTCCCTGGAGGTGTCCAAGGAAAGAGTGGGTTTGTGGTCATGGATTGAGGCTTCTCCCGTGGTGAAGTGTCGTAGGAATAAGGGCAACCAAAAGCCAAGCTTGCCCAGGCCCCTTGGGTTGTGGCTGTTGACCAATTCAGCATTTTTGGCCAGGGCTGCTGTGATTTCAAATGGGAACCTCTGTAAAATAAGCAGAAAAGGCCCAGGCTCTTCTGCATTGTGGGAACACATTCCCATCTTTTTATGGCATTGCCTTTATTTTACAGTGAGAGGCACAAGTGAATTGCTTAAAGTAACCCAGAGTGAAAAAAATAGCCCAGGGACCAAAAGTCCCATGACCAGTACAGAGAGTGAACTGGACATTTTTTTTCAGTGGCTGATTGCTTGCAAAGCAATTGCTACTCTGCCTCAAGTTCAGATACCTATAAACAAGCTCTTCCTATCACAAAAATAAGGAAAAATAGATTATCCTTGGTAGTTGGGCAATGGCTGATGAAAGTGAAATGAAAATAGGCAGGAAATGAAAGCTAATGCAATTTAATTTCAGTATTTCTCTTATTTTGAGCAAAACCTAAGATGCAAAATGTGTTTGGCTTAATTTTCCACCCCCACCCCCATTCTGGGCAGCTGTTGTTAGCAAATAGTGTAAAAACAGATGAAAATAGCAATATTCTTTTACTGGCATTTTGCAGCTGAAATATGAAGCTCTGCTCAAAATCCTCCTTGATATGCAAACCTCTGACTTTTTAAACTGTTGTTTTTTTAAATTCCTTCCACTGTAGTGAGCTGCAGTCTTAAAATATTTGTACATCACTGTGGCCAGCTAAGTGCAGCCAACAGTAGAGAGAAATCCTGACTTTCCTGATACCGCAAAGAGCCAAGCTCGGTGGAAGACAGAGCTGAATCCCAGAGGTGTGTTTGCCTCCACTGCACTGCAAAAGGCCCCCTTAAGCATGGCCATTTGATTATGAAAACTCTTGGCCTTTTAAACAAATTTCTGAGCCTTCCTCCATAGGAAGAAACAGAAGGGTTTACTTTAGGGGTCTGTCTACCTTTCCCAAGCTTTTTTAGGGTCTTGATGCAATAATTGCTGTTGGAGCTCCCTGGGAGTCTTTCCCAGCTGCTGCTGGGGCCACTCAGATGGGCAGTCAGACAGGTTGGGATTAGAGAAGCTGTGCTTAAGGCCCAGGTGATTACAAGATCCATAAGCCAAATTATTGAAATAAAACTGTGGAAGAGCATTCAGTTCATGGGGCTGAGTGTAACATCTTCAGGGTAGTTTAGAAATCACTGCAAACCGATGCAGAGTACCAGGTAAAAAGGATGATCCAAGGCAGGATCAAGGCCTCTCTACACCACTGGGTGATCAAGCCCCCTTGAATTTCTCCTGTGCCCCGATGAGCTGCTGTGCCTCTAATTATGGTGTTACTGGGACCGATTGGCCAGTTCAAAACCTTTAGTCATGCTTCTAGTGATTAGAGACCTAATTAGTGCATGTTAGCCCGAGTGTCGTCTATTAAAGGAGCTGTGTTTGTTAAATAGGATGGTAATTACTCCAGCTGCAAAACAATTATGAAAAAAATCATAGCATAAAAATCTCACAGTGCCTTTGATGACTGTATCTCAGTCACTGTCCTTGCATCACACTCACTTAGGCCGATTGATCTCGGTCAGGTTTGTCACGGTTTTCACGCTGACACCACATGTCAGCAGCCTCCCCTAACTCGCCTCCTCCCTCCCTGGGAGCTGACTTTGACTTGGGTAAAGAATTACTGTGGCTGCCCCCATTCAGTAATGCCGAGGACTGCCCATTGTCCAGCAGGGTGCCGGTGCCAGAGCTGAGCCAGGCTGAGTTTTACGAGGGCTTGAACAGAGATTCGGTCGCATCATTTCCCAAAACATGAAGAAATTTCCTTCCCATTTCCACAGGAGGAAGACAAGGAAAGGCCGTGTTCGTATAGGATGCTGGACACAGTGTGACAGCACAGTTCCCCAGTGCCCTGAACACAAAGGCAGGGATAAGCACTTTCAGGTGTTGATCAGCTGGCTCCGCTTGGCACAGCCTGTGGGGCAGCCCTACAAACTGCTCCCTCGTGGGGAGGCGTCAGGCAGCGGGGAGAGTGCAGGGATGCTTTTGGCTGTCCCTGATGGCTCACACGCCAGATTCCCACCTCCACCCTGGGCTGCTCCCAGGGCAGCTCAGGCATTTCACCCATCGCCACCCATTACCCCCTCGCTCTGCAGGCACCACCGAAGTGGAGCTGCAGCGTGCAGGGCTGTGCCTTGTCAGGGAGAGCACCCTGTGGGATATGGCCACATTCATCACCCTGCTTCACCCGGGCAAGCAGAGCTGGGATGGGGCTGTCTGGCAGGTCCCCAAGAGGTCCCTGCCCCGGCAGGTGCCGGTGGCTTTGGGGCAATTTTAGGGCTGTTCCCAGCCTGTGAGCAAATAGGGCTTGGCTGTGCTGTAAAGCCAAGCAATGCTGGAGGGGAGTGAGGGTGATGGACGGTCCCCGGGGACGAATGGCCAAATCGCCTCCAGAGAAGCCAGGAACAACGGGGCGTGGAGGCAGGCACTAGAGGGAGCCTGAGCATAACGGATCCCGCTCTGGATCAAAGTGGGAGAATTAGTCCGACTCGGGGAGAAGGGGCATCACCAGGGAGTAACAGCAAGTTTCACACAGCAGTTTCCCCCTTGATCTGGCATCCTACCTGGCTGTGCCTTTTTTTTCCCCCTGACAGCTGTTATAATCTCCTTGAAGGCATAAAGAAATAGTTTCATTGATGGAAAGTGCCAGTCTGCCAGCAGAGACAGCTGGCTCTGTGCATTTGGGATAGGAGGTGAGAAAAACCACTGGCAACTGGTGGCAATTGTCACATGGGAGGGTTCAAGAGAAAAGGAATTCTTGCAAGGTGATGGAAAGCAGAAGTGCTGATCCACAGCTGTGGATATCCCTATGGGAAGGGGAGCTGTCACAGCACAGCCTTGCAAATGCTCCTGGACTGATGGCAGGGACATGGGAACAGTAGCTGAGGCTTGTGTCCTCCACTGGTGCACTCCAGTTAGCACCAGTTAGGAAGGCTGAGGCACCAGAAGAGGCAGGAGACCTTCAGTCTTTCATTTTTCCCATCAGTATTTTTATTGCACTGGCTTTGGATGAGGAACAGGGTCACTGGCTCATGGTCTATGCCTGAATCTCCCCCTGCCACTGTCACTGAGGATCAGCACAAAGAATGCAAGCGAGAGCCTCTGGCTCAGCTGCAGGTGGGCATCAGTGCCATGGTGGGGCAGGGACTGGGGAACAAACGCTCTGCACTGGTGCTTAGCCACAGTGGGGAGATGGATGTGTCTGTTCCCAGTACATCTGAAATGAGTGTCTTCTTTTACAGTGTCTGCAAGGAGCCAAAATTTGCTTTCAACAGGGTACTCAAGTTCAGCTCAGTAGAAATCAGAGGAGATGAGTGAGCAGGGACCAGAAACAAGTCCTCCATCGCTTGTGGCTGCTGTCGGAGGCTTTCATTCCCCCCTCAGATCAGCCCAGATGCTCAGATCAGCCCAGACCTTCCATACACAGTGCACAAGCATGTTCCTGTAAGCAGCTTCCTACCATGAAGGCAGGAGGAAAAATCAGGCATCAGCCTGCAATGCAGCCCTGACCTTTCTCTCCAGGACTGCCACCTCCTCCCACTCTCCCCGGAGCTGGCACTACTAACAACTGGTTTCCTCTTGTTATTTTTCCACCTCCATTCCTTCCTCCAGAGGGGAGGCCGTGCTGGTGGCCCACGTACCGGTGACTCACAGGCTGGGACCTGCGAGGAGCCAGCTAAGCCTGGCCAAACTTAGTAACATCTCATTTTCCACTGCCTGCACCCTGGATGCTGCTTCTGGCTGGGTTCATCACTGGAAACCTTCTCCAGCTACCTGTGGGGTTTGGGAGGACCAGCAGGAGTTGGGCTGAGATGGAGCAGCCCCTGATGCAGATAAATTCCATCTTGGTCAGTGTTTATCCAGCTTGCCTATAGCTGAAACCCACGAGACGTTCTGGACATCAAAGAGGGCTTTTCATGCTTGGGAAACATGTAAATAAAGACATATATATATAGGACTGCACAGTCGTTCCATTTTTCTGGAAGCATTTGAATGATTTGAGGGGAGCTTAGGGGTTTAAAAGCTGATTCCCCATCTGTGTCCATCAGCCTGGCCCATCTGGCTGGATGTCCCCAAATCGACAGATGACAACTGCAATCACATAACCGAGCCTGGGGCACCTGCAAGGTGGGGAACGAAGGTCTGCAGAGGTGGAGGTGCTGCCGTGGTTGGAAGCTGGGAATGGGAAATAGCTGGGTGATGACCGGGCTGGCAGCAGCGGAGCAGGCAGAGCAGGGAGACGCAGCTCCTGGGCAGCCGCATCCCGTGGAGCAGGACCCTGCAGCTCCGTGCGGGGGACAGCGCCAGGAAGGGCGCAGCCGTGTGTGCGCAGCCCACGCTTAGTGCTTTAATGGGATTTTCCAGAACGCTTTTTGCCCCAGTAACGGAAAAGGAAGCTCGCCTGCCGCTTCCGAAGGCTGGGGTGAACGTGTGCAGGCGACGTGACACCTGCTCAACCCGCACTTCCCGAGAGCCCGGCTGTTCCCAAGGAGGGAGCGGATCCGCAGGCACAGCGTGCACCGAGCAGCTGATCGCTGCGGGGAGGAGGCACACGGAGGCGGCTGGGAGAAACGGAGAGGGCTGACCTAAATAGATGCTCAGCTAATTTATTCATTTCTCTGCTTTATTATTTAACACAACTTCGAAACAGCTCAGGACTTCTGGTTCCTCTCAGCTCTGCTGCTGACGTTGGGATGGGGTTATTTTTTACCTGATTTTGCTGGCTTGCTCAGCACCCCTCTCTCCCAGCAGGCAGGCCAGGCACACTATGGGAAAGCTCCAAAACAACCACTTTCTAGCCCGGAGCACAGAAAGGACTTATTTTAAGTTATTTTGAGCTTTTGCTTCACCTCCTGCCTAAGAAACTGTTTGAATTTTGGCCTGCTTTATGCATTGCTAATAGGGAGTTTTATCTCCAACTTAGCTGGCTGAGGAGGGGATTGGTGGGTTCATACAGCACGAGGCAGCCTTCAGCCTCCACCGACATCTTCCTCCAGGCAGGCTGCCAAAGGCAGCCCCAGGCTCTGCAGCACAGGGGCTTTCAAGGATAAACCTGAAGCCTGCCTCGCTTCCAGCCAGCCTCCTCTCTCCTCAAATCCTAGCAATCCGCTGAAACACTGTCCAGGAGGAATTTATTACTAGAAGGACACGGAGCCCCAGCTGCTGGGAGAGCTGTTCAGGCTGCGGTTCACCCCATGGGCTGCACGTGTCCTCTGCAGGCCCACGTCACGTTTTAGCACTGCTGAGCTTGAACAGCCACAAGCTGGGGAAAAAAAAAATTGATGCATGTGCAGGTTGTCTGAACCCCTGCACCATTTCTGCGCAGGCACGAGGGACACGGGCAGAGCTGCTCCATGTGAAGCGACTGCTTCACGGGATTCAAATCGTACAGAATCCAACTTGTGCCAAGCAGGGCCCTTTAATTTTTCATTACAGTTCATCACTTGATGTATGAATTTAGGCCAGGGTTGTATACAGTTACCCAGCTCCTATGTTATGATTTTTAAACTGGATTGTTCATTGACCTCCTTGATTCCTTACAGATTTCTAAGCAGTAAAACGAGCCCTGATGCTGTTTAGCTCGGCAGCAGGGGCATCTCAGCTCACCCGCCTTCACACTGCTGGAGAGTTTGGTGATGTTGCTGGGGGTGGGATAGTGCAAATTAGCAGAAATGAAGCAGTTAAGGAGGCTGCAAGTTAAAGTCTTCCAAACCAGCAGGCACTGGAGGGAAACAGGTGTGGGCCTGCGAAAGTAGGTGCTGCTTCCCTGGCACAGTCAGCTCCTTCTCCTGCCTCCACTGGTTAAACTGGGGCAGTGTGAATCCTGGGCAGGGTCCTGTGCTGGCAGCCCACAGGGTGTGCAGCCTGGCCCGTGGCCCTGTGGTAATTGTTTTTAATATAAAGTGATACTTTGGTCCGAGAGCCTTGCGAGGCCAAAGAGAGTGAACATGGAAAGGACAGAGGCAGCCCAAGCGATTTGAAGTTTCTCTTTCCATCCCTATACCCTGGACTGGATTTTGGTGGATGATGCCCCAGACTGCCTAATGAGGGCAGAAGGGCCCTATATCCCACACGCTCTGGGGCCTGGGGTTTTGTTCCGTTGCACCTTAATTGCACAGGGCTGATTAGGATGGAGTTAAGGGTAATTGAGTGTCACCCTGGGATTTAGGATCCTTCATGTGGGCACAGCTTCTGCCCTACAAGAAAGGGGAAAGTCCCTTAATGAATTAGAGTGGGCAGCAGGCTTGAGGTGAGGGCTCCGGTGTGGCTGCCAGCTCACCTTTATCTGCACGGAGAGAATTATTGGGAAGCCATGTTGACAAATGCTGTGGCTAAAAAGGAAAATGAACTTCCTCACAAAGATGGTTTGTTTGTGCAAAGCAGAGAGAGAATAAAGAAGCTGCCAAAAAAGCTGACATTAAACCTGCTGCTTACCTGCAGCTCATCTGATACCATGACTGAAACCTCTCATTTGCAGCACCATAATCCAAGATGTTCTTTCTGCAAAGCAAAAAAAGTAGGTTATTGCTCAAGCAGAGCTGGGGAGGGATAAAGAGACAAGCAGGGCCTGATCCTGCCAGGTTCTGTGTGTTCCGCCCTCTGAGCAGGGTTAAAACTCTGGCTGGCAGCCTGATTTGGGGGTTTTGGAAAGAACTTGCACAAAATCCCTTTCCAAACCTTTAGGAAACGGCTTCCTGTGCTGCGGAGGCAGGGCAGGAGGCAGAGCGTGGGGCTCCCAGCCCTGCCTTCAGCTCCTGCCCCTCTAACCCCGTGATCTGGAGGCAAGAGACACAAACTCCTAATCCTCAGCACTCTTGTAGCACTTCTCAAAGTGCTTCGTTGGGAGAGAATTAATGACTCTCCGCAAAACTAGGGCTGCCCTTTCTCCTCCCTCCCCCCTTTCTTTGGGATGCATTACCTGCTCCAGCCACTGGGTAATCCCACCTTTCCCGGGACGCAGAGATGCTGCACACACGCTTTGCTCAGCAACAGTGAAATCCTCTCCTCTGCAGCACCGAGCAGTTCTTGAGCTATTTCTTTTCCTGCCTTTAGATGTGCAGAAATCCACTTGGCTGTGTTTGCTGATTGATTTTAGCCGTGATTCTGTACCAGGATCTTTTCAGAAGGCCTTGCTAATTAAGAAATCCTGTCCCCATCAAAACCACTAATGCAGACACCTGTTGGTGTTCTTCCTGCACCTTTTTGGGGCCCACTGCAGCCACCCTGTCTCTCTTGGAAGGCTGCTTCTTATCCTGGGTGGCAGCAACAGAAGGTTCCACAAACGCTGTCCCTGGATATTAAGGACATAAATTACTGAGCTGGCCATCCACAAAATCAGTGCTGAGAAATGACTGACACTGTCCTTTTTACATAATTCAAATGAAAACCTAATTGCACCACGGCTGCAGGGGAAGGGACTGGGATTGACAAACAGGTTTGGTGCAGAGTTCCCGGTTCCCACCAAGGAACAGTGTGGTGCAGGCCACCACAGGGGCTGTGCCTGGGACATCTGACTGCTTTAAATAGTGCCCAACCTGTTCTGGAAACGGTGCTCAGGGGCACCGATTTCAGCCTGATACCGGCTGCTTCCCTATGCCAAAATGGGCTTCATTAGGAAAATAATATGGGCCGTGGCAACGTGGCAGCATTAGCCCTGCTGCCATCCCACCCCCTGACAGCCGAGTACCAGAATGACTGAGCTGGTCCACATGGGAGTGATGCACTGGGACACAGGACTGCCTGCGAAGGAGAAGCACCACCCTCCCCTCTCATGTCAGCCTCATCTCACTTGTGTTAAGGATGGCCTGATTTATGATTTGGCTTGCATTAAAAGATGTTTCCTTCCGCAGTAATTTTACCCAGACTTTTCAAACACTTCATGAACCCAAATAAATCCTTAGGGAGTCTCTGGCAGGTGGAGACCTTCAAATATCCTTGGCACTCAGCAAACCTGATACATCCGGAGGGGTTGGGGAGGGCAGAGTGCTTGGCTGAGATGGGGAGGCAGGTGAACTTCAAGCATTTTTCACTAAAGCTCCAAAACTGTATCCTCATTCAAGTGTTTTAGCGTAAGACATCAAGCCACACTGACATGTAGTCAGGAAGAGGATGCAGGACAGACCTCAGGAGTCCTTACTCTCTCCAGACACGTAGAAGATCTCTCTTTTCCCCCCTAGTCTGCGTCATCATGCTGCCACCCCTTCAAGAGCTGCAGAATCCTGAAAAATTAACAGCTAAAGGTTTTTCTTGCCTGCTCTGGCCACCTGAAACAACCTTCTGTTCGGATGGAAGCACTGAAGTGCTTCTTAAAACAGCTCTTCCTCCTGTCATTAAATATTTAAGAGAGCAGCACCAGGGGAAACCATGAGCTTTTATGGAGGCAGGATGGCACAGTGCTGGGAACCACGCGGAGCCCGATTTAAATAGTAATGAGATGGCAGCACAGCTCTGTTTTATCCTCCCATTGCTCCCCCTCGCTGCGGCGCTCCCCGCAGCATGCCCAGCATCACATCCCCGGCATCGCATCCCCGGCATCGCACCCCCGGCATCGCACCCCCGGCATCGCATCCCCGTCCCGCCGCATGCGGGTGCGTGGGGTGGGCTGTCTGGGATGAGTTCGTGCTCTGCCGGGCCGTCCCGGGTTGCAGATATGCTGAACGGAATCTTAATGACCTGGAAACCAAGTGCTTGTCAGGAGTGATGGGAACACAGCGGTGTCCGCGCAGCGGCCGTGGCGGGGTGGGAGCAGAGCGTGGAGCCGCCGTGGCTGCCGAGGGGTCGTCCCTACCAGCTCCTTTGCCTCCCCACCATCACCTTCCTTGCTCTGCCTTATTTTGGGGGAGTGGAGGGTGGCAGAGGGAGGGTGTCTCCGTGCTCTGCAGTTGCTGTAGCAACTGCGGTGTCTCTGGCAGCAGAGCACACGGTTCCTGCAGCCAGCCCGAGTGTGAGCTGCGGAACTGAAAGCAGATTGATTTTTTCCCCTGCTAGAAGAAAGCCCCCCTCTGCCCTCCCCGCCCCCCGCCCCCAGCAGCCGGAGCCCAGGAGGGCTAAAGACAGCACCTGGGCACCAGCCCAGTGCCGACCCGCAGGGATGCTGCCCCGTCTGGCTGCTCCCGGGAAATCTGCACGAGTCAAAGCCTCAGCACCTTCCTGAAACCCTACTCTGATCCCCCTCGGCTCCTTGGCAAGGACAGCCTGCCTTTCCCTAATCCAGGCTCCAAGGCAGGGTGGGTTGCTGCAGCTATCCAGGCTCAGCCCTGGGGCAACTCAGACCTGAATTCATTTCCACATGAAACAGAGCATCTGCTTTGGTGGGGAGGGAGGTGACCAAAACATTCTCAGAAGAGGAGGATCAGCGCAACCTTTGCTAAGTTACTTCCCTGGGTAATGATTTTTAAATAATAGAGCCTTTATCACAGGCTGAATTCATTTGGTGCCCATTTCCCGCCACCTGATAAGACTTTGCCTCCTAAATCCCGTTACTCCACCGTTTCCATCACCTTTGTACATCACAAGCCCTGGCCTGCTGTCTCTTCATTTTCTCTCTGAGAAACCAGAGGAACAGAGTTCCTCGAGCCAGCTCTTGGAATGTGCTGCTGCCTCTTCTCTGAGCCTCAGCCCCTTGGCCATTGCACTGGTGTTTGATCCCGAGGCACATTGCTCTGGTGTCCCATCCTTGTGGCAGGACCATCCTTCGGCCTCGTGCCACTGCAGGAATCTATTCAGAGCCCGTCAGCCTGGTTTGGGCTCCACCCTGTACATGTGACATCTCTTTTTTCCTCCACCACTGACTTTATATTCGGTTCAAATAAAGCATATCCTGCCGGCCAACGCATCCAACGGTCCCCATCAGCAGGCAGACACACAGGAGGACAAAGCAGACAAAGCTCAGTGCTAAGGCTTCAGCATTGCTCATCACCCATTGCCCTTGCATCTCTTTTGGTTTCATTCACACAGTTAAGCCCTGGCCTTGCACAAACGCAGAGACCTGCCCTGATTTTCCAGAATGCCATGAGCTCTGATCCAACCTTTTCACCACCTGTCTTTGGGATGGCTGCCAGGGAGGGCAGGAATTGCAAGGAGGGCTGCTCTTCATGAGAGGGGGAAGCAAAAAGGGAGCGAGTTAAGTTTCCCACGTTCAGAGTCCACCCTCTAAGCATTTCCTGGTGAGAATCAAACCTTCCTTCTGCAGGTGATTACCTGCACCACAAGATAAGAGATGAGCAATGCTCAGGCAGGGGCTGTGGTAACCCAAAATAGGTTTTTTTCACTGTAATCATTACTTAAGGTGCCATTTCTTAGCCAGTGTTTTTGGGGCTGCAGCTGGAGCTTTATGTTCCCTGGGAAGTTTTCTTGAAGAACAGGTTGGCCAGCTGGGGAATGTTTCACTGCTATTTTCAGCCTGGGACGTTTTCCCTTCTTTTTTTTCAAAGTACAACAAAAAACCTGTCAACAAGTCACAAAAGAGTGATCTCAGTCTAAAATACGAGCCCTGGCACAGGAGGGCATTTGACTCAGAAGCCACTTCCCATCTTTGGAGACTTGAAGTATGTTCCACTTCGTCATCCTGAAGGTCTTTAGGCGCTTATAAAAACAGAGTTTATTTATCCACAGTCAGAACAGCCTATCTATTATCTTGAAGGCTGAATTCAGAAAGTTTCTTCAGAAATTTATTGGTTTCATTCCTACCAGTCTGAACAGAAGTTTTCCACAAAGTCGGTCAAAATACAAATGTCTCAATTCCAATTTCCCTCGGTCTTTAGCAAGACATCACATTAATTGTGTTAAAAAGCACTTTTTTTAGTTACTGAGAAAGCAGGAGTCTGGCAGCTCTTCTTGACCATGAGCTATTCACTTTTGTGAAGTCTCCTTTAACAGTGCTTTGATCCAAAGCAGTGGTTTTCTCCACCAGCAAATTCAGCAGTGCCTGGAGCCAAAGGGACCAGCTCCAGGCAACGATTATTGGCTGCAGGTTTGAAGGGCTCCTACTGCTGCCTGGGCAAAGCCTTTCTGTTCCTCTCGAGGCTTCTCACAACCCCATTGTCAGAACAAACGGAGTGGGGGAGGCACATGGTCAGCCCGAGGCCAGGGAGATCCAGGAGCACAGGCAGAAATGCAGACAGAATGGGGGAGTTTCATCCCCACCTGTGACACTTTCGGGAGGGCTCAGTGAACCATCAAACAGCTCGTAGGAGTTTTGCTTTAGTCTAATTTTGCATAAGGCTGTTCCAGCCAAAACAGCCCAGCATGGTGACAATGTGGCATCTACTTCACAAGGGAAAGGTGGCAATGAAAAAAGCCAGCAATTCTCAGTCCTCCAAGGGCAAGGAAATGATATTCCCCATCTGATCTCCATGGGATGCTCTGGCATTGCTCCTGCCAAAGCTCAGTCATTGTGGAGCTGTGTGAGCAGCCAGAAACCCAAACTTCCCACCTGCTGCCTTGCATCAGCCCTCCTGACTTCCTCAAGCCACCACCAGAGCGTGAGGAGCAGGATGGGCACTCAGCACATGAGCCAGCTGCAGGATCCATGCAGTTCCCTGGGATATAAGCACCATGGTGAGATACAGCTGGGTCATTAGCATTAAAGGAAAGGAAAATCTCAGCTCTGCTACATATTTCTTATTGACTGTCCCATTCTAAATAAGGTGAAAGACATTAAGTGGCATCAAATGACATGAATTGAGGCTGGCCTTTACCTCATGGCATTTTTTTGAGCACCTCCAATGCTGCTCCAAACTGAGTCCTTGCTTACACTTCAGCTCTGAAAATACTTCAAGGAGTTCCAACACACACACGTTCAAGCCTTGTGTGGAGGAAGGCAGTGCTTTGATAATTGAGACATTAATGCTGAAAGACTGAGCAGGATTCCCTTGGCTGTCACAGCTTGGCTGCTGGGAGCTTATGAAAAGAAAATAAATAAACTGGGACTTGGTTGAAATAGCCAATGGATTGAAACCTGGAGGTTTCTGGAAGCAGCTGTGCAGGAAAGGAGCATGTGTAAAGGGTTGGAGGATCCCTCCTATGGCTGTGTAAATACCCCAGCATTGATGTTGCAAGCTGCAAATGTTGGCAGGGCTGGCAGAATTGCACCCCTCTGACTGCACCAAGACCTCCATTAACACTCTCACACTGTCATCTTCCAGCCAGGCATGTGCAGATGCTCCCTGCAGAAGGATGGCCAGGACAAGCACAGGGGAGAGCCCAAGATATGTTGGGAGCAGAGACGTCCCTGCAGAAATAGTTTGTTGGATGCTCAGGTATCTGTGGAGGGATCTGTGGGTCAGCAGAAACCCAGAGAGGGGAGATTTCAGACAGAAGGAAAAGCTGTGCCACCCAAAAAGTGCAGCCCAGCTCTTGTCACAACCCTCTGTGATCCACCATTCATTCAGCACAAATTCACTGGGGAAAAGAAATGTTCTTAGGCTTGAGGATGGGTATCTGATACACAAATCTTACAGCTCCTGCTCTCATAGAGCAGCTGAAGATATTTTGATCAGAAAAAAGCCTTCTCAGCGTCCCTTGCTGTCCCTGGAGGGTCTGGTGGCCTCTTACCTGCAAGAGTGCAAAGGATCCAATATCAGGAAGGGCCTTCATTCAGCACAGACCCTTAATCTTTTATTTTAGTACTCCACTCAAAATTTTAGATTACAGATGTGGCAATTAAGGGCTGAGCAAGGTCTGGTCACAGCTTCTGCATGGGACATGGCTCCTGCACCAGAGACCAAGCACCAGTGCAAACATGTGCTGGAGGGACCTCATTGCCTATAATTTAGCCCAGTTTTTCTTTCAAGCACTGGCCCAATCGTGATTGCTGGAGGCCAGATGGTGCAATTCATTGGGTGAGACCTGATGCTCTCACACGTGCTGGTTTTACACCTGTATGACCCAATGGCCTCAGCAGAGCCAGCCCTGACTTCTCCTAGCCCGATGGAGAGGAGAATCTGGCATTTCCAATATTTAGCCCGTGGACACAGCCCCATCCAGCCTGACAAACAGCCCTGTCACATGCCCTTTGCACGGCAGGGGAGAGCCTCAATTACACGGCGGTGGCCACGCATGGGCCACCAGCTCTGCTGTTTACAGGAAGCACCAGCACAGAGCATGGAATTAGAAAGACCACAAGGAAGTGAGGGATTATTTACTGGAGATTAAAGGATGTGGAAAAACCACAGGACAAATCAGTGGGGCCTGAGCAGTGGTAGCTGCTATTTCAGTCTTCCAGCTGCCAGCATTCGTACTGGTCAGGCTGCAATGGGAGAACTGGGGAGGAATTCAGGACAGGAGGCTGCTCTGCTTTTGGACCAGTAAAACACACCAAAGAATAGGCCCTAAACCTGCTGAAAGGACGGGAGGGATGTCTTGTTCCTTCCTCAACCATTCCTGTGTGTCTTCCTCCTCCCCAGGTGTGATTCCTGCTTCTGGACTGCCTCTCCAGGTCAAACAGCTCTGTCCGGACCTGCCTGTCACAAAGCAACTGGGATGTACCCATGGAATAAGCCCTGATGAGTCAAGATAAAGCATCTCCTCAAACCTGGAAAGTCCAACTGCCCATGAGTTCACCTAATTTTTGGTGAGATCTGCTTTTCAGCTATGTCTGGCCACCAGGATTTCAGTGGTTGCTAATGAGCTCTGACATTTGGACTGTAACTGGACCCAGTCTCATGCCAGTGTGTGCCCACCTCTTCCTGCAGCTGTAGATACACAACTGCTGTCCCTGGGGCTCTCCAGGATGGCCACATACTCAACCACATTTTTCCCTGGAAATCCTGCAAGATTTTCCAAATGCTTGGCTATACTTCCCAAAGCATTTTGCTCCTGGCAGGTAAAGCTGTTTGCAGTGCTGCTGTCCTTGTCCCCCAGCCATGCTGGCAATATTGCCATAGTTAGTCTCCTGCCACTGGCAGGAAGTCTTGGGATAGCATCCAAACTCCTCCACCAAGCCCCTTCTCAGGGAGTCAGGTGAATCTTTGGCTGCCTCTCTTTCCAAAGACACAGATGTCACTTTATCGTCTCCACCCCAGCCTCTGCTGCACCTCAATGCCACACATCAACAGGCCACCACTATGTGCCAAATGACAACATCCCCCATCCGTCCACACACTGATACAGATTTAGCTTCCAACACCACCAAAGCAGCATCTCCAGCAGCCCTGGGGCTCCTTGTGCTCAGTGTGGGGCGGTGATTCAGCTCTGACTCAGTGGGAAGGTGGCCACTGCTCCCTGCACGGTCCGCGGTGGAAATTACAGAGCTCCGGCAAAGGCAGCAGGGAGGGAGGGAGACTCCTCTTGGTGGGGAGGAGCCCACAAAAGGCTCCCACTGACATTTCCCTTTCTCTGTACCCATGTGGCTGAGGGAACGCAAATGCATCGCCCTCATGTTTGACCAGAGCAGTGCTTGGCTGCTGGTGCCATACCACGGGCTCCACCTTGAAAGCAAACAGAAGCTCAGTAGATTTTTCTTTCAACAAATAGAGAGGAAGGAAAGCATGAATGAGCTTATTTTACAACCTCAGAGGAATACTCAGCCATTGTTAGTTTGACACAGGCTGCAAAAAGTGATGGCTAAGAAAATAAAACCTTATTCTTTCCTGTATGTGTTGGCTGAAAAATAGAACCCTTCCATGGGCCAGCGGCAGCGTTTCCATCAGCTACGTGGCTGATGCACAACTCAGTGACTTCCAGAGCAGGACCTGACCTGCTGCCCATAATGAAAGGAAAGTGAAGAATGGGGTCTACATGATTTTTGAGGAGCCTTGAGGCACACTGTGCACCCAGCCTGCCCTGCCCCACGTGCGTGCCCTCAGCACCACGTCCCGTGCTGGGCTCGCAGCAGTTGGAGGGAAGGCAATGCCATCTCTCTGTGAACACTAGCATAGAAACTCTCCAGAACATTTCCTTCTCCGTGTTCTCTGCATATAGAAAACCTTGCCACAAGGTCAAACAATGCCCAGTCCCAGCTGAGGCTCAGGCACCTGCAGTGAGTATCTCAGAGCCACTAGGACACGGGGGGGTGACAACCTCTGCCTCAGAGAACCAGCACCGCCAATAAATTGGTTCAATGACACTTTCTCCCCTCAGAGATGAAGACTAAGAGCCAGGCCATACAGAGAAAATAGCTATGCCACAGATGGTCAATTAATTAACTCAATTAATTTTTACCAGGGCCTCTTGGGTCATTCATTGTAGCCGTCTGTGCTGGGAGAGCTGGGCGCCATCGCCTGCTGCAGCCTTGTCTGAAGCAGAAACATGGCTCTGGAGATGTATTCCTCTTCACTCACCGTATAACTTGCTTCTGCCACCAATCCACATAATTTTCCCTTATTACTGAAGTGGTAAAATCAGCCTCAGGAGCTCAGAGTCCGGGAATAGGGATTCACAGTTTGGAGTCTGCGGCTGTCTTGTGCAGTTTGGTGACATATGAAGGGAAAGAAAAAAAAAGTCCCATTAATAATTTCAATTCCCTCCTCAATAATTTCACCCAAACAAACTTCCCACCCAAACCAGT
Source organism: Callaeas wilsoni (assembly GCA_013398955.1). NCBI lineage: Eukaryota > Metazoa > Chordata > Aves > Passeriformes > Callaeidae > Callaeas > Callaeas wilsoni. The sequence goes on from VWPU01013766.1 coordinate 36,274, forward strand.
GCTTTTTAAAAGACTGGTTTAGAAGGCAGGAAGTGCTAGTAAATACACTCCTTCCCTGCCACAGCTGCAATTCCACTTTCAAACACATCTAACTTCAGAGACTGGCTTGGATTTTTATGGCTCATGCTATTTTTCCTCCTTTTATTCTGCGTTCAAAATGGCTGCAAAAAGGAGTTAAACCAGAGCCCAGTGATGCCAAAGGTATTGCTTCCCTCCATCCTTCTGCCCTGTGTTCCAGCGGCCCCGGGAGCAGCCATGGGCAGGGCAGAGGTGGCTGGGATTGTGTCTGGGACTTTCCTCCACGTTCTCGCGTGTGTCGGTGGGTGCGCCAGGTTAGGGAACAAACGGTGACTTTCTTTTGAGGTCTATAAAATCAGGAGACCAGCTCCCTCATGGACATCAGCAGAGAGCAAAACGGGTCCCAGGTAATTTTATCAGCTGTGGCTCCAACCCATGGCCTGTTAGAGAAGCGATGTCCCGTGGAGAGGGTGGGGTCTCATCCTTTGCAGGTGCACACCCGCTCGTGGCTGGGCAGTGCCCTTCCCAGCAAAACCACCAGCCAGCCTCTTCAGGGGGTCAGTGACCCAACAAATTACAGGGAGGGACAAAAACGGGATTTCGCTTTAACTTCGGAACATATTTTTAAAATTTTTTTTCTCGTGGACCTTTGAAATGGCGAAAGTTTTTCAGGTGTGTTCCACAACCAAGGAAGAGCCTCTTCCCGTGCTGGTCCATCCTTCACCACGCAGCTGCCTGGGGAGGGGGCGAGAGGAGAGGGGCGGTGCAGGGGGATGTATCCCGATCCAGGATTTCATGGATTCCCCCGCACTGAGCGGGGAGCAGCGGCTGCCGCGGGAGCCTCATTATGTGGAGGCACAGGCAGGGGACTGGCTTGGTGACAGCAAGTCTGCTCAGTCACAGCTCAAATGGCTTAATAGAAACTGGATCCAACTGGTCCAGCCTTGTGGGTTTTGATTTAAACTGCAGTTATAAGGTGTGATTAGAGGCGGGGGACGCTGTGCCAAGAGCTAAGATGTGAAGCAAAAAAACATATCTTAAGAAAAACAGTCCTTCATCCTTCCCCATAACCTATATGTGTGGTTTTCCATCATTAACCCTTTGCCTGCCACTGCCAGATACCCAAGAAAACCCTGGGCTGTCCGAGGACACCTTTGGCTCTGCTGCTTGAATCTATAGAGGTCTGTTAGCTCTGCAGAGGAATTTCACCACTGAAGTACTGACATTTATGGGCTTGCTATTAATAACAACCACAGCAGAGCTTCACAGGACCAACTGAGTCTTTCCTGCCACTGTGCCTGAGAGCCAAGGAAGTTCGTGCCCTCCCTGCATCCCTGACACTGCCCAGCCATGGCTGGAGCGGGGGCTGTGTTTGACTGCCTTCTTTTTGGGTTACTCCTATACAGCGTAGAAGGGGGCAGTGCTTTTCTAGACAGTCTTTTAACTGTCTGGAAACAGTTAAATCAGGTCTTTTTTTTCCTGTCTCCAACCAGTTGCCCAAAATCTCAATAGTTAATTTGGCAAGTGGAGACCTTTGGAGACGTTAACACAGTTCGAACCTTCAGCCCATATGGATAAAATCGTAATTCAATAAAATTGCTGGTTCTTTATCTTCGTGTGGCATCATCACACAGTTAATTTCAAGCTTTCCAGTAAGCTGTAATGTATCTTTTAACCTAAGAGCTCTTTTGCATGACACTGAAATAGGTCCCAGTCTATATACATCTGCTGCCAATACAAATGTATGGTTCAGCAACAGTAAAGAGGATATAAAAGACTCCCACATTAGAAATGTAGGAGGCAGAGGATATTTTAGCATGGCAGTGGTTACACTTTTGGCAGCTTTGCTATAAGAAACTTTGTTTTCAGAGCCTTAAAATATTCCCTGTGCAGTGCAGACTGACATATTTGCTTTCAGCAGAGCTGTCTCAGGGGCCAGGGCTGGTGAAGGGAGCTCAAGGATGTGGGGGAACGCAAAGAAGAGGTGTTCATAATATCAACCTATGTTTAAACAGGGTATTTCCTCACAAAATGCAAATATTTACAAATGCCATCAGATCCTGATAGGATTATTTCCATGAATACAGATGGGCACTCAGGAGGTACCTGCAGGCAGCGTGCCCAGCCCTGGGGCTGCTTCGGGAGCTGGGGCAAGGCAGAGAAGCTGAGTGGGCAGGCCAGGAGCCAAAAATATAAGGACAAAGAGATATAAGACAACAACCTTATGTAGGAAAAGTCTCTGGAGACCTCCACTGTCTTCCATCTGCTGGAGATCTCAAGTTCCCTGCCGAAATGCCACTGCTGGGTGCCTGTCTGGATCTGAGGTGTTACTGCCTCGAAGCAGATGGAGCCCATCCACAGCTGGCAGGTGGATGTTGGCTTCCATGTGTCTCCCAAGTCATCCTGGAATCTCATGATCCACTAAGGCACTCTGTTACCTGTGGAGAAAATCAATCCCATCTTAGTGCACTCTGGAATGGTCAGAGTAGCTGTGAAACCTTGATCCAGGCAGTTTTTTGAGCAGAAAAGGGAAGCTTGTCTCACATGGCTGATGGGAAAAGGAGGCAGCAAGGGCAGCAGCAGAGCCACGGTCCTGCCTGCTCTCTGCTCCCTCACGAGGCAAGGCAGAGCTGTCCTCCAGGTCCCTGGGTGCTGAGGGCCACACACCATGTCCCTTGGCTCTGGGAGCTCAGACCGATAAGGGAGAACACCAGGAAGATTGTTTTGAAACTTGAGGACAGAATTCCAGACCCTTAGAGATTCTACTGAACCAGAGGCAGAGCAGAGCAGCAGCAGGGAGGTGGCTTTCTACTGTGTCCTGTCTCCCAAGTGACATTTCCCAGGGTCCAGCCTGTGGCAGGAAAGGAGTGAAGTCTTTGTGTCCATTCTGGTCAGTTTGAACTATCAATTTCTTGCAGAAGGGATAGCTGAGATCTCAGATGGGCCAGGATTGAGTAGCGAAGCAAGTGTGAAGCCATGCTCTGCTGAAGAAAATAATGGGAAATGGGCAAATGTTGACCTGGCCCAGGGTGTGAGCTGAGCACCAAACCCAAGAGAGCTCTGGTAAGAGGGTCCAGCAGGACTGCTCTGTGTCAGGTGCAGTCCGGACACCGAGAGATTTCTGAGGTCCAGGCTTAAAAGTGAGGTAAATAACTGAACAATGTCATTTAGAAACTTTCTCTGCACAGGTACAACTCTAGAAATTCAACCCTGTTTGTTAGAGTTTCTAAGCCAGCAAGAAAAAGCACTTCTTATCATCAAGCCTCCTTAGAAAAGCTCATTGCTGCTTGTGCTGAACCTGGATGGGTCTTGGCACAGAGGATTTGGAGACCATGTGATGGCATTATAGTTTCATGCTAATCTGTCCTCATGGTGTGCTATTAAAAATAAATAAAAACCATGCCTTCCTAATCCACAGGTTACTAGCTGTGGGAAAAACGCGTTTGTCACTGCCTTAGCAAGGGCTTAAAAGTGTCACACTTTCGTGTTTATTTATTACAAAGTGAATGTATAAACACATTGTTACTAACCTGAGCATCTGCATTGCAAAACGCAGGCAGCTGCTCCTGCAGGACCAAACCCTCACATCTTCAGCAGAAACCCCGTGCCAAGCCCTGCTGCAGCTGGGGGGCTGCACGAGGGATGGCACAACCCCTTTGTGCATGGACAGATCAGGGAGTTTGGCAGTGCCTCACCGATAAATGTTCTTGCCCGTGGCAAGTTTGTTGGGATTCCTAGGAAGCAAAAGAGAAAGAAATAAGTTATTTGGATAGTAGATCAAGTATCAAAGGAATGAAAATAACCAGGTACTTTTGCAACCTTGCAGGCTGAGCCCTCTGCCATGAATCCAGGTGTTCCTGCCTGCGGTGAAACTCCCCCCAGTTCAAAGAGGCAGCACGACAGCGCTGGGGCTCTAATCTCCACAGATGCATGAGGCCCAGGACAAGGTCTTGATTGCAGACTTCAGAGAAGCATTTTCATTTCATTTTCCCTCTCCAACCAGCCAGGTGAGGCAGTTCCCAAGGGGAAATCCTGCCCAGACCAAGGAACACCTTCCTCCTCTTGTCTTTGCAGTACAGGATGAGGAACTGAATGGCCTCCTAGATGTGCAATGAGCCAGACAGCAAGTGTCTTCCACCAGACTGCAAGTCCTCCTGCAGGGACTCTCCTGTGCTCCACACACACAGAGCAATGGGGTCCCACACCCTTGGAGGGAGGATGCATTGGCCAACATTTTGTCAACCAGTAAATAAAGATGAATTAATCCAAGAAAAAATCCTAACCCGGTGTCTGCTTCACAGAACAAACTTTCCTTTGAATACTGAGAAGCTGCCTGGGTTCAGCCTCTGTTGCTCCTTCTGTCCCAGCATACAGTGAGGCACCAGCCACCCACTCCTAATTAACTTGATGGGTAACTCAGCAGCACAAATCACCTCAAGTTACCTTGGCCACGGAACACAGCGGATCCTCCCACAATGAAACAGCATGGCAGGAATTATCCCAATCCATAATTGCTCTGAGCAGACAATAAACCAGCTTGTGCTGGTGGAAGTAGCCACTCGGAGGTAATAACCCAGTGAGTAACAATAATGGCAGCAGATACTTGATAAAAAGCAGGGAACAAAAGAGAAAGCTTTCTCTATTATGCAGAGAACGGATGTTTTCTGTTTGCTTCCTTCATTTCAGAAATGCACTTGGCTGCTTGGAGAGCGATGGAGCACAGCTCACCCGCACTCACAGCAAGAGGGGGTTGGGGGAGGAAGGGGTCGTTCTTCACTGCTGAGATCATGAATAGGAAAATTGGTTTTCTTCTTTTAATCTTTCTTGAATTTCTACCCAGCTGGTATCCAGGCATTTTCTTTTCTTCAAGAGAAATGTTTGCATATCTGCGGGGGAAAAGGCAAACCTGTTCTGGGGTGGTTAAAAAAGGGCATTGAGGTACAGATGTGTTTGTTCCCCCCATCTACACCCTGTGAGTGCCCAAGACTGAGCAACGGGAGGGTTGAGCCATGCTTCTCTGAGGAAAACTCCCAAAACCAGGAGCTTGCCTGTGCCTGGTGCAGGTGCCACCTGTTCCTGCTTCTGCTCCTGCACGTGGCTGTGACCTCTTGTTGTCCAAGCTGCTCACACTGGGGGTCTGGCTGCTTGCCCTGTATCTGCTGGCCCACAGCTCTGCTGCCCTGGCCCAAACTCAGAGCTCACGCAGGGGCTATCACCCACCTGCCTCTGACAAACTGGTCTCTGAGAGCAGGACATGGGGCAGAGAAAAACAGAAGTCACCCCATGTTCCTCAGGTGCCACAAAGGCAGCGGCATGGCAGGAGCAGGTGGGCAGTGACTCAGCCCCGAGGACGTTTGTGCTTGTGGCTCTGGCCCAGCACCAAGTGCTTGGCACCAGCTCTCCAGTGACGCCCATTCCATGCTCGGCTCCCTCCTGCTTCCCCAGCTGTGCCACCTGCCCCCAAGCCACCTCCTGCCCCCAGCAGGGCTGCCACGGGCACAGGTATCGGTGCCACGATGGCTCCCACGGAGAGGACAGGAGCTGGGCGAGATGGAAATCACAACAGAGAGAAATCACCAAGAGGTGAAAGATGAAACAGCAAAACCCAGGGGGTATTGTGGGGGGTTTAGAAATCCAAGTGCCAGCTGGGCATGACACAGCCCCGCTCCAGCCACCCCGAGCTGTGCCCTGCAGCATCTCTAAGCCTGCAGCCAGCCATCTGCAGCACAGAGCACGGGGGGAGGCTCTGCAGGCTGCAGGGGCTAAGCACTGCTCATTAAAGTGCCGGGGAAATGTGAATGGAGCAGATGAATGGAAGAAGAAATGAATGAAGGAGGGAAGAGGAAGTGAATGAATATTGCATTGACTTGGTGCCTTTCATCCCAGGATGGCAGAGCTGTGCAGCGCAGCTGATGGGCAGGCACCGTGTCGGTGCTCCCTGGAGAAACCCCCGGTCAAAACAAATCAGATTATTTCCTGTTGACAGAGCCCTTCAGGGAAAGGCAAACAGGGAGATGTGGCATATGGATTCATATTACTTGAAGCACGAGGTTTTCCCCAAACAAAAATCCCTCCAACTCCCCCTTAATCGATGTGACAGATCATTACTTTTTGAGTTGCTCTTGTTCTTGCTATTCCAGACACCGGGTGATTTCCATGGCAACAGCATCCCAGCCACGCCAGGCCTTGTCCTAACCTCTGTCATCTGCTGTCGAGTCACACCAGTGCAGAGAGGAGCAGCAGGGCCACAAAGGTGCCTTTTGCACTGAGGGGGGGGTTAAAGACCCCTCTTTCCACCCTCTGCAGCCCAACCCTGTGAGCCCCAGGGAACCTCTTGCAGCCAAGCAAAGCACAGGGCTTGCAGGCAGCTGTGGGGAAACATGTGGAAATGAAAAAATTATTTTCTGGAGGTTTTATTGTGCTGTTTTGGGACACAATCAGCTGAACCCACTGGCGAGCCTGACTGAAACTGGGATCCAGGATGGTTTCAATGGGGATGATGGGAAGGACCTGCAAGATACTGTTGCTCCCGTGGTAATGCAAAGCAGGGTAGGGACCAAACCTGGGTGCTTTGGCTAGGAAAGGGAATGCAGCTTTACTTCTGATTTGGAGGAGAAGGTGTGCTCTCTTCTTTTCCGCCTTCTGAAGGAAAACCAGTCTGGGATGTGATCCTGCAGCAACCTGGTGCGACCACCACGAGCAGCACACCCTGCTCAGAGGAGCACCCAGCCCCACTCAAACATGGTGCCACTGATCCCCCCTCAATGCCAGTGTGATCCCACTTGGCTGCATGGAACTGGGGTGTTGTCAGCCCCCAACATCATGTAGATGCTCCTCCAGCAGCTCACAGCTGCTCACAGCTGCGACATTTCCAAGCGTGGCCACCTGAGCTGTTTTACAAGTGTTTAGTAGAGTATTTGAGGCTGGATGCAAAGCTCAGGGATCATCTGTGGGCTTTGAGTAGCTTTTCGAGTGGACCTCAAGAGCACAAAGCCTGTTGTGTGTGGGGGTCTGGGTACACAGACTCTGCAGTGCTGAATGAACCGGTGCTGTGAGCCCTGCGCACACAGGAACCGCCTCCGCTGCCGAAGGAGCTGGAGCAGGTTATTTGTTTCTGCCTCTTTCACTTACCCTGCTCCCTCCAGCAAGCAGCTTCCCCTCTGAAAGGCCAGGAAGGACTGAGGGTGGCTGAGTGCTGCTGCAGGGACTGGGAATGGGCTGTGGCAGAGCACACAGGGGCAGTCGGGCATCATGCCTCACCTGAGCCAGCAGATAAAGTGCCTTTGTCCGTCTCTTCAATCGCACATCACCTTTGTGACTCAAGGTTTGCCCCAACACAACAGTGTGTTTTCCTGCCAAAGGTTTGCTGCCCTCCATCTGCAATTCACATAAGCTGTGTCGAATTTCTTGGTAACCCTGCAGTTATGGCCCTATAACAAACACAATTGCTACACTAAACTCAGCTCACCACTTAGCTCATCCAAATATTAACCAAGCATCAAATGCAGAGCTGTGGGCCTGCTTCCCAATCTTCCCACAAGGAGTCTGGCCACTGGGCTTGGCAGTTACAGGACTGGACCCAGACAAGAGGATCCATTTGGAGACTGGGCCAGCAGCTTCCTTGAGAAAGGCTGACTGCTCAAAAACTCACTGCCGGAGTTTTTACAGTTGCATTCAATCAACTCTTTGTTTGCCTTCCCTTCATAGATGGACAAAAGCGATGTTCTGTCCTGCCACAGCCTGAGCTAAGTTGTTTTACCTGACTGTTAATGGCCTGGACTTGGAGGCCAAAGGCTCTTGGTTGAATTCAGGACCAGTTCCTTGGCCTTGCATGGTGAAGCATCTGGCTGGGTTTGGAGCATCTATGCTCACACCACAGTAATTTCCCCAAGTATTTCAACACAAAGTGAGCTCTGCGGAGGACCCCAGCCAGAACTGGGACATCTTCGGTGGTTTGGACATCATAGCTTTAGGAAGGAAAGGGAGCATATTTCTGTAATGCCATCACCTACCCTTCAGGAACTGCTCACACTGATGCAGGACTTAGCACTGAACCTAAATATATTCAGATAACTTAATAAGAGCCAAGGGTCTGAAATACATATCATGGCAAAACCTGGATTAAACAATCTATCAATATCCTCTTTATAATTAAAACGGGAAAGATCTGTAACCCCTGGGCTTTACAGGGAGTTTGGTGGTATGGCCCTTACTGAGAGCCATGGATATAACATAACCCAGGCCAGGGGTTAACTGCTCTGCCAGCTCTGCAAAAGGATGAGTGACCCTGGTGCCATCCAGCCGGGAGAACTTTCCAGAACAGAGCCAGCTGCAGGAAACTCTGGGTGATGTTCTGGGGCTGCGTGGGCAGGACCAGAGCAGAGCTGCTCCCTTTCAGCTTAATCTCCCCAGAGCGCTCAGGCAGAGCCAGCCCAGGCTGTGTGGAGCTGGAGCTGGAGCACTGCTCCCTCCACCCACACAGACACCGTTTGGGAGAGAGGAAGAGGGAAAAAAAATCAGAAGACAAATTGAGACTTACCTCCCTGTTTTCTTCGCCTGCCACCCCCATCACTCCCCTTCAGCCTAATCATTCTCTTCCTCTTCAATCAAGGCCAATTTGCAAGAGAAGCAGCTCCCAGTGCCTGAGTGCAAAAGCCTTTAATTACTGTCATCTGGGAGGCTGTGCCAGGCTCCCCTCCAGGGCCTTTTCATACTTTTCGGAAGACACTGCTCCAGGACTTGACGCCCCCAAGATGCCATTTGTCAGGCTTTATTTAAAACGAGCACTCCCTGCCTGTTGGGAGGCTGGGGAGAACGTTCCTGACAATCCATGTGCGCTGCTGCTGCATGGACGTGGCAATCACGTCTGGGCAGTGGCTGGTTCTGGCTGCCTCATGGGGTACCAGGCTGGCAGCAGCCCCTGCACGTGGCAGCCACCACAGTCAAGCCCTGAGAACTGCACTGCTCTGTCCCTTTCCTGCCTCTCCTCCTGTTTCTTGACTGGGCATGTAGACAAGACCGTAAACAGGGTCAGATAGGGACAAGGAAAATTCGGGGAGACCTGGCAATTGTGAAGTGAAGTGGCCCCAAAGCATCCTCTCACACAAGTCCCCCAGCCTGCATCTCTGGGAGCACGTTCCCAACTGGAATGTCTGTTCCCTCCTGCACAGCGTGGGTTTTGGTAACAGCCAGGGATTTGTGTTTTATCCTGCACAGGAAAACACGAATGCAGAACCTCCATAAACCAATCTGGCAGACCCAGCCAGCAGGGAGGGGAACCTCCTGGCCCCTGCCTGCTCCACCACACTGCACGCAGGACTTGGGGCTGGATGGCCCCTTGGGATGAGACAGGATGAGTTGTCTTAAACATAAACGCAGCCCGAGCTGAGACCTGGGACTCTGCCCACACAGTGACCTTGCAGCTTGGGCTCAGCATACACTGAGATACACAGGAGAGGATGCCAGAAGATTTCCAGATGTCCAGGACCAGCACTCATGGGACATACTCTGTGAATGACACCCACCAGAGTTGTCCTTCTAGTATTTCATCTTTGGAGCATCACCTGTGGCAGAGAAAAGCTGCAGAGGAGGATTTCTGGAGAGCCTCTGCCAGTGGGTGGCACTGCAAAACCAGCAGTATGGAAGGAGCAGCAGTGTAAGGACCTGGGGGTGGAACAGCAGCGCAGACGCTGCACTCACAGAGTGCTGCACATCTCCCGTGGGTTGGGTATGGGCATCGTGGGGACGCTGCAGGCTGGCTGGTGGGAGCAGGGAAGCTGCTGGCGGGGGGAGAGGAACAGGCACAGGGGCAGGCAAGGAGGCATCACGAAGGGGTTTGAAGTGCTGCAGTGGTGTGGGGTCAGCCCAGCGAGCAGGAGTGCAAAACTGTCCATGTCCATATGGGACAGAGCCAATTCATGTCCTCATGGATAACCTCCTTAAAGGTAGGAGCAGGTCTCCAGCTTCCCCTGCTATCCTACTGTAATGTTCTGTCCGCAGCTAAAAGTCATGTAACAGGTCACCCTAAAATGTAAGGTGTCACCCCTGGGAAGTGGACAGGCTCCTGGCCCCACCCTGTAGCCCCAGTGAAGAACATGGTGTGGTAGGTGTGAGAGCTTTTGGACCATCTCGCCTGCAGGCACAGGACCCCTGGAAGCACCACGGCCAACAAAGACCTGCATGACCCAGGGGACTGGGAGCCCCGAGGGACAGTGTGCGGCATCACCTGCATCACCTCCTGGCCAAGAGGGAACTAAGGATCCTGAGGCAGCTGGGTAAACCTTGAGAGTGCTAAAACAGGCTCTACACCAGAGACCGGCCTGGTCTGAGGGTCCGTGTTCAAGATCTAGGGTTCTGCTCCAGTTCCAAAATTGTCATGCTCCTTACACCCCTCCTGACACAAATTTTACCCCCCATTGCACCCTATCTATACCTGATGTCCCATCTCCAGTGTTTAAATGTTGCCTTGACCAGTTAATTGCCCAAAGGTCTCCAGTCAGATTTCATATCCCCATTCAGCTAAAAATGCTCTGACCTGTCTAAGGCAATAAATGCTCTGTTCTTCTTCCTTTCACTAACAGACCACAAACAAAGCAGCATCTTCTTCCTCTCCCCCACGATGTCCCAGCGGTAGCTGGGAACCACAAAGCTTTAGAGGAGTGGGCTTACGTAGCCCCAGTCTGACTCCAGGACCATGAGGCCTCATGCTCAGAGTGGGACACCTTTGAAGAGGAAGTCAGAAGGATGAGCAGGGAGCCATGACAGAAAAAACACCTCTCCTGGGTGGTGCAGAGGGGATTTGGCTCTGAAGGGCTGTGCTGTCTGCCTGGCGGGGGCAGCCATCTCTGCTAATGGGTATTTTCTCTGGCAGGAGCAAAGGCTTCATCCAGCAGATCGTGGACTAGCAGGAGACATGAGTGCCACCTCAAGAGGAGGGTGCTCCCATTATCAGAGTGTTTAAAGATGTGGCACCAGGGCTTCCTCCCGCAGGGAACATGCTGACTGGCATGGCGGGGGTGGCTGCAGAATCCCATCTCCTGCCTGCCCACATCCATGCTTACAGAAATGCCTGGGTACAGCCCACTGCAGACTGGGGAAGAGCTTCAATCTGGCCCTTCTGCTGCAAACGGATCTGATTTGCTCCTAGTGCTGAGCGCTCTGTAATTACAGTACATCCCACTTAATCGGGATGTGCTTAATTGGGAAATCCACTTACCGGGATGTCACCTAGGGAACCGATTTAAGCTTGATAACACTTAAGAGCAATGCCTGCTGCTTTATAGGGAAGGTAATTCTCCTACAGGGAGATGCCTTCAGGTGGCTGAATCATACTCCTCCTTCCAGCAGCATCCAATGCGCCTGGCTGCTTGTTCCTGCAACAGATTTCAGCTTTCTCCTTAAATAGGTTACAGGCAGGAAATACACCAACTGCTACTGCCAGCTCACTGCCGTCCTCTGCTCCAGCTGAACAGGCTGCCACTGCCACGTGGGCCAGCCCTCAGCTGTCCCCCTGCCTGGACCCACACACCCGGCATGCCCAACCCCCTTCCCCATTTGAAGATGGCTTTCCTTCCACGGATGGAACAATTTTTGAAGTTGGTAACATGATCAGGCCTGGCCAAGCTGCTCTTTGCAGCAGAAGAGGGACCAAGATGACCTGGTCATCACCTGGATCAGGGCAGAACAAGGCATTTGGAGACAACCAGCATCCCTTACTATTAACCCCGACACTTGTCCTCCTCCTACTTTCCTCCAGCAATCAAATAGAGCAAATGTCCAAGTGACAATAAAAAGGGGACCTGGGAACAGTCCTTAGAGTGAAAGTTGGGTCAAGCACTTGGAAAGGCCAGTTTTGTGTCTGGTTTTCCATGGGGTGAGGGGTTATGTGATCACCCTGAGTATCTGTGCATGCACACACAGATCTTAGAGATACCACCAGTAACTGCTAAACCTCTTGACCCATCTAGACAGAGAGAAGCAGCCTTTCCAAAAATAACAAATTCCCACAGATTTTGTAGTAGGAAGAACCAGAGGAGAGAAAACTTACAAATATCCAACGCCTCACCATCTCTCAGAGATGGGACAGCTCTCTGCAACCCCGAACCCCCGTGAGCCACCTTTCCATGTGAGAGGGATGCCAGCTGCTCCAGGATCATTAGTCCTCCAAACTTTTGGCATCACCTGGCTTATTTCTGCCCTTTTCAGCCAGACTAGCTTTCCTTTCCCAACTGCACAAAAACACACTGCCCCTCTTCGAAAGGTGAGCCCTTCGATGGAGGCTGCCTCTGTTACCAAAACATCTGTCCCATGTGGCAGCAACTCAACACAAGTTTTCAAGAAGCTGTGCTGATCTTTTTGTTCTCACCAGCCAGGAGGAGCTGGGGTGAGTCAAGGCAAACTCTTTGGATGCATAATTGCGATTGCCTTTCAGACACTTGAAAATGCAATAGCTTGACATCAAATGAGGGATTTTTATGGCTGCACATGTTTTGTGTTTCTCTGAACAAGCCAACTTCCAGATTAGCTACATTGGCTTTTTAAAGTGCTATAAAATATGCAAAGGCACTTGTAATGTATAGTGATTTCTGTACAAACAAGAGGTAAGTGCTGAAATGTCTCCTGATTTATCGTTTTGCTTCTCCTTACCCATGCTGGGAGAAGGGGTAAATGCAATCCTCTACTCCCATTTTTGGCTTCTTCCAGCCCAGAGACAGATGGAAGATAAAACACCACATACTACAGAACTTGTCCCTTTCAGCCACTCTGGTAATTGAAGAAGAGAAAACCCTCTTAATTCCCGAGTATCACAACCAACAGCACACACAGCAAATGCCTTTCCAAGGTGCAACACAACGTGAATGGTGAAGCTCCACCATCACAGCAGCACCTGGCTGGGCACAATGGGCTGGGCAGCACCTCCCAACAGGGGTGCTGGACCTAGTGCTGGGTGCAGGGTCCAAACGAGCAGATCACTCTGATGAACCACATTAGCAGGGTCAGGCCTCTGCTTTCCTGACAGCAGTGTCACCTTCTTGTCTCCTCCTCTTCTTCCTGCCCGTTTTCCTTCACATTGCTACAACCCAGGCAGAAACCCACAAGGCTGTGCAATGGGATTGCTCTCCCCGTCACTTGTGTTGGCTTAAATATACATGCTGAACCATTACCAAGGACCACATCCTTGACACAGATGTCTCAGGGGCTGGGCTTACTTTTTGCTAAAACTGAGCTATGCAGAGGCTTGGCAAAGGAAAACATCGCAGCAACCAAGACTCCCATTTTCTGAGCCTGGGTGGGAGAAATAAAGTACCAGCTCAAGCTCCATTTTCGCTTGAGGAGAACAGCATCATTTATCAGAGCCAAACAGGTTCTTCCCTTCCCCTGCTGCAGAGCCAAGCTGTTCCCTTGCCATGCTGGGGCTGCTTCCCCAGTGCCAAGGCAGGGCTGCCACCAGCCAGGGCTCTGTGGCCACTGCCACGGCCACTGCTGGCAGTCAGTGCCACAGTCACTACCAGCCAACACGAGGGTGAGTGTCCCAGCCTCATCTGGCACAGCTCGCTGCAGTCAGGTTCAGACAGCCCCTGGAACAGGGATGAGTCCTTATGAGCTGGAGGTTTTAAAGCGCGTGCCTTTGTGCCAGGCGTGTTCAAACCCATCCGTCCTCACCGAGCAACTGCAGCTCCCTGCTGCCAGCACGGACATGTAAACCCACCTGGGCTGCCTCTCACATCCGTTTTCACACATAACAATGGTTGTACAACAATCTGGAGGGTCAGCAGACCTGCAATCTTTAAATTAACCTTGTGCATTTTTCTAGAAAAGCAACACTGACCCTTAGCAGAGTTTATTTTGTGTGCTTTGCTACTGCAAATTAAACACAATTATTTAACAACTGCCAATAGTGCTCCTTGCATCACTGCATCTTTTGCATCACTGCATCCTAAAAGCTGTTTAGCATGACCATGGTTAAAATGCAGATTATTTTTAAGGTTTTCGGTGCATTTGCTGTCAGATAAGAAGGGAAAAGTCCAGCACTTGCAAGTGTGAGCTGGCTGGATGGGAACCTTCATGCCACCATCAGAATGGCACCTCAGTTACCTGGCTGTCATCGTGTCAGTAAGAGGAATATGAGGGGAGGGGAGGAGTTGTGGAAAGGAGAGCGTGTCCTCAAATGGAAAAAAACACATAGCAAAGACAGGATCTAGTCTCAAATGTTAAGGGATCCTTCAGTTGTATTAGCAGCTCCTGCTAAGTGGTCCCTGCTCAATCCTTGGGGTGCAGAAGCCTCTCCTCCTCTCATTTCTTTTCAGGGGTGACACTGAGCCAGCACACAGCAGAAGTGTTGGATGAGCAGCACTGGCTCTCCTACTGAAGTCCTGGGACCTGAACATCCACCCTTTTGTTTTTGAAAAGACTGGGGATACAAACCAGTGTTCTCCAGCTAATTGCAGAGAGCTGGAAAGGCAAAACACAGCAATATTTGCTAACTGCAAATATTTGGAGACCTCAGTCCAAACTGTATTGATTCACGGAGTGTAAACATGGGCAGAGAGAGAGCTTCAGGCACTTCAGCATCTCACGGCTAATTAAAGCTGGGAGAAATTTGTCTCAGCAAGTTGTGAGCCTTGTACTTCTCCAGTGTGACTAAGCCCCCGTGCGATATCTGATTTACCAGGAGGGTGATGAGCTGCCAGCACCATGTACCTGCAGGCAAGGGGGGCTAATTGAATACTGTTTGATGCTCCAGGGCAATCCTGCTTGCCAGCTTACCTGCACCATCCCAATCCCAATCGGCCTTGCAAACTGCAAGACAGCCCAGTGGGAATTTTAATTGTGAAGGAGTATTCAAAAAATCCTGACAAAATCTGAAGGCCTGGCCAGAACGACGGGTTCTTGTGGTTTCTGCAGGGCTGTTTTTCCAGTGAGGCAAATTGGATTCTTCTCTTGCAACCCAGCAATGCTGAAACAGTCTTTTAACACTCACAGGACCCTGAGG
The DNA here is from genome assembly GCA_013398955.1 of Callaeas wilsoni. Lineage (NCBI taxonomy): Eukaryota > Metazoa > Chordata > Aves > Passeriformes > Callaeidae > Callaeas > Callaeas wilsoni. The sequence goes on from VWPU01013766.1 coordinate 51,284, forward strand.
CTCTCAACCTCCTCTGAGTGCTGTCCTTAACCATGGTAAGAAAGTCATGGCACCATCTTGCCTTGTATTAGTGATGCAAATCAAGATCAATTTCTCCATAAATAGCTCATTACCTATGATTCTGTCCTTTGTCTCCAGCTCCAGCTGAAGAGAAGGAAATTGCTCCAGCAGCAACTGCACATCTAACAGCAAAAAGACATTTCTCAGAGGGTACAACTGAGTTATAACAGATGCTGGATTTTGGGAGCTGCTCTCTACACTCCAGAGCTGTCCTTGGGGAAAGGCAGAGGTACCCAAAGGTCCCAATTTCCATTTTCTTTCCCCATTGTTTCCCTGGGCTGCAAATGCTTCTTTCCTTACTTTTCCAGCCCAACCTGACTCACAGGCCAGGCTTATCCCAGTTGTCAGCTGGCCCGTTTTGCAGCTATGCCAGTTTTGGATTATTTGCCCAAGAATCAGTGTGGCACAAGGAGAACTGCCCTGGGCAAGGGTAAGAAACCAGCCACCCTTCATGGTTTTTGGGGGTCCCCATACAGCAGCAAGCCTCCAATGATCGCCTTTCGAGCACGTGGGAATCCCCACCTCTCCCTCTTTCCCTGGGATAACCTGCCCAGGGGGGAGGTGACCTTGCTGGCTGGACTGATGCTGTCACCACTCTATTTTGTGGGCTCGGTGGCTCCCCTCCTCAGCCAGCATTAAAGCCAGCCAGCCACTGACTCCACAGCAGAGGCTCCCAGAGGACAGCCTGGAACTGTTCATCTGGAGACAGAGATAATTTTTAAAGGGAAATCCTGCTCACTTCCCAAAATGAGGTAGGTTTTTACCAGCACACAGCCCCAGTCAAACGCACTTGTGGCACCAAATGCATCACTAAAAGAAAAGGACTTGCTCTGTGGAACAGAGCTGTGGTTTTCAAAGCTAACAGGGAGAAAGGGCACTGTAAATACCTGGAGGAAGCGTGGGCACGGCTTATTAATAGACACTTGCTGTGAGACTTTAGGCTGTACGACAAGGCTTTCACTGTCCTCCTGATGTCCTCAGATGCCCTGTTCCTGTACTGAGCTGGGCTCTGTAAGCATGCAGCACATCCATCAGACCTGCTAACTTAGATGGGGCACAAAAGATGGGTTAATGCAGCTCATACCAGCGCTTTCATTACTTGAGAATTCACCACCTGTGTTCAGCTGCTGGGGAGAAGCTCCTGTCCCCAGCTCCTGTGAGGGATCCAGCCGAAGATTTCGGTGGGCACAGATGAGGGCCTGAGGAAGGGAGGCAAGGATGCCTAGTAGGGTCCTTCTCCAAACACCTGAATTGCAGGGGTTTAACACTTCCTGAACTGCCAGAAGGAGATAATTTTGTTATCTTTACATTCTGGCTCATCCACTCATTCCCCAAAAGGCTGCACAAAGTATTTGCTCTCTGGTCTCTCTCCTGTGCTGCTGTCAAGACAGCTCCTGAGTTTTGAATCAAAAGCAAATCCTGATATCTAAGGTTTATGCATCCCTGCTTAGCAAAGCCTTGTCTAACACAGGCTGCCTATATCCTTTCCCAATGAAAGCCTTAACAGAAAATTAACAGCCCCTGTGAGTGATGGAACAGTGACAGGTCCCTACACTGCCACACTAGAGGAATTTCGGCAGAGTCACAAAGGTTTATTTCTTGTTTCCAGATACAGACTTTTCTATCAAGCAGAGTAACAGATAGATGGACTGTTTTTGGAAAGAACTGGCTATTTGCCTAGGGAGGAAGGGAAAACAGTCCTCAAACAGCCCTCCTGCCCCAGGTGATGCTGGAGAGAGCAGGTCTGTGGGCAGTTAGGGACTTTTACCTTCACACTCCTGGGCTATTTCAGCATTTCTCCTCCCAGCTTGTTGATTGCTTAGGGCCCAAAGATGCACAGACTCATGTTATTAAATGGCTCTTTCTGTTGACATTTTTATTTTTAGGAAATATCACTGAAACATCCACCACTGCTGCTTAGAGGTAATGGAAAAAGAGGTGAGTTCCAGATTCTGGGTGATGGGGACCTCGAGGCAGGCAGCCAAGCTGGGCTGGGATGTGGCCTGGATTCCCTACTGTGTTTACAGTCCATGCCCTGAGCAGGGATGTGATTGAATTGTGGCAGTGTCCTCAGCAGCTTCTGGCCACGCCGACCCCTCCCCAAAAGGTTAAAAGCATCTGTGAGCTGAAGACAGGCTGGGATCAGTGGCAGCCAACTCAAACAGAACCTCACTCAAAGAGACTGCTGAGCACCCAGGGATGCTGCCTTGCCCAGGATGCTGACCTGAAGGGACATCCATGGACAGCCTCTCCCCTTTGGGTCACTGGGGTGGGGCACAGGAGGCAATCTGTGTTTCTTCCTCAAGATTGCTTTTGTGGCTTCACGCTGAATCCCTCCTCACTTTGTGCCAGGCAGGCTGAAGAGAAGAATATCCTGAGAGAGAGCAGGAGTTACTCCGAACAGAACAAACACTTCGCAAAATACGTTCCTCTGACACCTGCTCAGCAGTGGGGAGGCGCTGGCAGGATGCGAGTTGGATTGTCACCCTCGTCCCTTTCTGTCCTCCCCTGGCGTGGGGCAGGGCTGGCTCCATCGCACCCTGACACGCTCTGGTGCTGCTGGAAGGACTGGTGAATGTGTTCCCTGCCTGATTTCAGTGACACGGCCTGGTAACCCATGAGAGCTACAACCACCTGCCCTGGCACAGACACAGCAGCCACCTGGCAGAAGCCATGAAGGACCTGGCAGTAAATGAAACCTTCCCAAGCAGCAGCATCAGGGGCTCGGAGGCTCAGCTAACCTCTTCCTGCCTTGTGTCTGTCCCAGATTGCGAGGAAAACATCAGAAGCAGTGCTGGCATGTCCCCCACTGGGCGGTGACTGCAGTGCTGTCACGCCTGGGCTTTGCCCTCACCCTGGGGGCCTCCCCTGGGCTATCTGCCCTGCTCACCATGCCTGGCAGAGGCAGCAAGGGGCTGCCCACCATCCCAGGAGCCACCACTCAGGAGGAACCACCAGGTGACAGAAGGCTAGAGAGGGGAAGCATGTCTTTTAGAGAGGATTTTGCATTTGGGAAGCTTTGGCAAGTTTTAAGTAACTCCAGTTTTGTCCTTTGAAGTAATCAGTGGAATATTTCAGAAGTATCTGTCAGAAAACCAAGTGTGCCACCAAAACACAAGTGTGGGGGGAAAAATCCCTAGAAAATGTTAGGTCGAAATGATCATATTCTCCCACTGATTTTCATGTGGATGGCATCACAAGCCTAGACTCCATCACACGCCTGCAGCTGAACACATGTGGGCACACACACTAACTGATAACTAATGTGTCCTTTTCCCAGAACTTCGCCAATATCAAAATACTTGTATCCCTCTGCAAAATCACTTTCCAAAGCACTGGCTCTGGCCTGTGAGGGGCTGCTGAGCAGCCTGTCCCCTGAGCAGAGGGTACTGGCAGGGTGCGATGCTGAGCGGCGCGGCCACAATCGCCCCGTTGTGCCAAACGTGGAGCGCCGGGTGCAGCGGGAACACTTGACCACAAAGACCTGAGCTGTGCTTAATAGAGCTCTTGTAGTGCTCGCCTGCTAAGAGCCTTAACTTCTTACTGCATTTTGCCAGGGTTTAGGCAAAGCAGGGCTCCCAGCAGGGCGCTGGATTGATTTCCTTTCCCATGAAAATAGACTTATGACTTCGTATTTGTTCCTTGTCCCCAAATCCCATTTTTTTCCAGGTAGAGGAGAGAGGAATTTGATGGATTATAATTAAGGAGGTGTTGCTCTGAACAAGGAAGGGGCAGGAAGGTTAATGCAGGATGTGGCTGAATTGCCTGGGGAAGAGAAGTTTTAATGGGAAAAGCCTTGTGAGAGGAGAGCTTTAGGGCTCTTCTTCCCTGCGTAGCAGGTGGGTATTTACAGGCACGCTCTGGTTGACTTTATTTTGGCTGTAGGTGGACACTGGACTTTCTAGGCCGCCCTTTCACTCTGCAGTGATGCTCAGCAGCAGTAACTGTGACAGGAGGGGGGGATTTGTACTGCTTGTGTTAGGAAGCCCCACTGCAGGGCCATCAGGAAGGAGCTGCTGACAAGACCGCAGAGCTCACATATAAAATAAAATATACGTAACTGCTACTATATAATATAACCCTTCCCAGGCCTCCAGCACCATTCACCCCAGAGCACTGTACAAACAGTAATTAAAACTTCCCAGCCCCCAGCTTTGCCAATGGTGCTGAATTCATTTTCCAGTGTGGGAAAATAAGCCTTTTATGATTAAGAGAGACAACGCAATTTTAACAGCAGGAGAGGTTCCTGATGACACATAAGCTGGGGTGGGGGCCTTGGTCCTTACCTGGAACAGGAGGCTTTTCAAGGCAAGAACAAGTGGCTGGTCTCTTCTCCATCGTGTACATTATGCATATCTATCACTGCAGTGGGCAGTGGGCAACACAAGACTACCAGCTCCGTGCATTCAGTCCCAGTGGCTACAATCCTACTTGCTTTGCAGAGGTAAAGGCTGAAGGGATGTGAAGGGCACAGGGGGAATATGGCCAGAGATGCCTGTGACAAGCCCCTTGTCCAGTTACTTCTCCTGGAACATCAATCTGCCTTCTCAAGCACTATCAGGTTCGGTGTGCCACCCTCCAGACCACGTGTCTGATTTCCATGAGAAATGTGATACCAGAAACATCCTACAAGAAGGAAAGGAATGCCTGAACATGCAAGAGCTTAGTTCAGAGCTTACATTGCAGACCAGAAACACTAACCCTTTGCTTTTGGGTTAACTTAACATAGTAATGAGTCCAACATCAAAAGCCTGTCCCTCTCCTGGTTCCTGCCTGCTCCATGCTCTCCAGGAGCCCTTGGAGAAAAATCTTGCACTGTTGGGCGTGAACACAGCTCTTGGGTTCAGTATGAGCCCGTAGGAGCTACTCAACAACATGTGCTGCTTTCAGGGTTCCCTGGAGCCCCTGGCCAGCATTCCCTTCCCGTGGTTAATGTGCCGGTCTCCAGTGCCCACCCAGGCAGCACCTGCTCCCTTCCCCTCCATCCCACCACTGCCTGGCAGGCTGGCCAGCCAGGTCCCCCTCTGCTCTTAACAGCTTTGTGAATCCTCAAGGACCATTTGGGAGGAAAAAGCAATTTTAAGTCAGGAAGCAGATTATCTCCCTGCTCTGCCAACACTGCCTTCAAATCACAGAGCCCAGAGCCTCTGCCCCACCTGGGGCAGACGCTGGGCTGTCTGGAAACCACAGGGTTTGGTGAGACATCCCATGGCAGAGGGGAACGGCCCAAACAACCAGGAATTTCAGCCTTCTCTCACTGTTGGGCTGTTTCCAGGCACATGCCAGCACCACCTGTGTTTGCTTGCTCCAGGGAGTGCTGCTGCAGTCTCCCAGCAGCTGGAGAAGTGCTTGTGGAGCCAGCAGTGCTGCACTGAGGGTTATTTAGTTCTTTGTTATGGATTCTCCGTACCTGTCATTATTTCCAGCCATGAGTCAAGAGAAAGGGAATGGGCTGGCTTGAAGGGCTTTGGTGAATCCTGTGGTTTTGCAGTTGAGCTCTGGAGAAGGTGGCACTCACTCTGTTTCTCTCATCACCCTGCGGGTTGATCCCCATGAAGAATGGGATTCCGGTTTGGACTCGCTGTGCTTTGTGTGTGAAAGGGACAGTCTTCTGTGAAGGAAAAAGAGAGACCAGGAAATCTGCTGCTTTCATTAGGCTTTCTTTGGGGCTAACTTAGTTGTTGGAAATCTGTGCAACTATGAAGAAAGCAGCCCATGGGACTCTGCTCAGAGTGCCTAATTCCTATTAAATAAATAGGAAGAGCTGGAAGAGAAGGAGCAGCACTGCAACAGGGAATGTTCCCTGTGGACAATGTGATTTCAAATTAATTTATCCACAAAGGGGTTCTTCCACTTGCCCAGCAGGCCTTGTGGAGGCCAGGAAGGCTCAGAGAGGGGATTACCCTGCACCAGCAGTTTCACAGTCCCCACTCCATCACCTTTCTAGGACTCAAAATTTACGCTTTTCTCTCTGAGCCAAAATCATGCCAAGCTAAACTATCAAAATCCTTCAGACCATGCTCTTTCTCTATCCCTGCTCTGGCCTGAAAGGTGATTTCTCAGCTCAAGGTGCACCATCAGAGCAATTACTGTGCTCACAAGTCCCACTGCCTGGCACAGCTGTGCCTGCACAGCCCCACCACCCAGTGCAGCAGAGCTGGTGGCAGAGACTGGGCTGAGCTGGAGCTGGCAGGGCACGAGGTTTCTGCTTTGATGGCACCCCCTGTTTCTGACCTGGACAGGCTCTAGAATTGTAACAAAGCCACAGGGAAACAGGAATGTCGTTTCAATAAAGCTGGATTAATCAGCAATGATTTCCCAGATGGCAGCAGCAGATGGAGGAGAGCCCACCCTCACCGAGGGTCACTCCTGCCAGGAGAGAAGGCAGCACGGGGCTGAACAAGAGCATTTGTCTGAACTAATGGGCCACAGAGACATCTGAAGGGAAGTTTCCTTTGGAGCAAAAGGGGCAGATCTCTGCTTTCAGTCACTATCCACCCATGGCAGCTCTTTCCTCCTCTTGGCACACGGTTCTCATCCCTCAGCTGACATCTCATGGCAGCAAACACTAATCACATCCTCCTCCTAAGAGATAACAGGGAAAGAGGCTTGGCAGGACAAGGGACCTCCCAGCAGCCCCTGCAAAGCCAATCTCGTGGCCTGGGGTCCCCCCAGTGCCAATCCCTGTGGTTCTTATTTGCTGAGCTGGGACAAAGCGGGCACAGGGGCTTTAGCTGATGTTGGTTAGAAAATAACCGTGAGAAAGGAATAAACCAATTAATTGCTGACCCACTGACAGCCAACGCCTCTCCCCCACCTCCCCCTGCACAATAAAACCTGTCTCCACAGCTCAAGCAGATTTAGGTTTGCTGCAAAGAGCCTAGAGGAGGAAAAAAGCCCTTTCCCACTCCAGCTAATAATATTTCCAGATAATCTGTTTGAGGCAGCACCCTCTGCAAACCAGGAAAGCCTTTCAGAGCCGTTAACACCTTTATTCAGACTTCCTCATCCTCCCCCAGACAAGCTGTGATTAATTATCCAATCCACTCCGATCCCCCTGGGAAATGGCTCTCAGTCCGGGCGTTCATCTGAGGATTTGCAGGGTCCCTCTGTGAGAGCAGCTCCCGCTCTCGCCACCGGCTCCCGATAAGCAGGAAAGGGCTGGTGGGGAATGAACTGCTTCCAGCCCTGCACTTACACCAGCAAGGCCGGAGGATGAGGAGAGGGCAGGTTAATGTGGGGTCTTGGCAGCACTCATGGCTTTTTCTTTGGCTGGTGTCCACAAACATCACCAGCTGCACTGTCCCTGGAAGCCCTTCCCTGAGAAGTTGCCCCTGGAATCACAGCCCGTTTGGTGCCCACCTGGATTTCACAGCCCTCCTTCCATCTTCACGGCTCTCTGACTCGGCTTGCTTGGAGGGTACCTTCCTACCATTTTCCAGTCCTGCCAAAAGTGTTGGAGATGGAGAAGGCAGGGGGGAGAGGGGAATTACTGCCCCTTGGGTTGCTGCAGTAGCTGGGACGCTGTGCCCGAGAACTGCCCCTGTGTAGGCTGTGGCAGACCAATGCAGCTCATAATATCCATCTTGTACATGCACTATCCCACCTGTGCTACCTTTAGCCACCAAATCCCGGGCCTTTTTGTGTCCCAGGGTAACTCTCCCATCCCCACGGCTGCACACAGCCTCTCCTGGCCGTTCAAAGGGAGGATCAGAGCTGCTCCAAGATCACGGTATCGCCAAGCAATTTACTGAACCCAAGAGGGGCAAATTCTCCTTGTACCAAATGCCAATCTCCATCCCATTGGAGATGACACCAAGTCCATATTTGTCCACCACAGCCCTTCATCCGTGGTAGCCGTAGTCCTTAGGCTGTGTAAGGATTAACATGTTAATGGCCACCCTGCCCCAATCCCCTCTGCTCTGGCGGGGTGCAGACATGGCTCTCCTGGGGGTCTGTAGCAGTGTCATGCACATGTTTTATGACTTTTCTCACTTTGCAAAGGCCCTGAAAATCCCCCAATTTCAGGGGATACCTGCGTCTCCCCATCACACCCCAAGACCTGCCCACACGCTTGCTGGGAGGGTGTGAGTGAGGGAGCACTGTGGGGCTGCCATGTCCACATCGTGCACATGGAAAACCTGTCATTAAGGAGACACAGCAGCCTTCCTTACAGCTTCTAAGCTGAGTTTCCATGGCTTTATGACACTTGAAGGAGCTCCTTTCCACTAGACCCTGTCCAAGAACTCACCCCTGTGCATTGCATGTTGTCTGCTGGTCTATTTATACGTGCCAGGGGCAAAACCTCAGAAATATCCTGGTGCACCACCTCAAAGCAGTATCTGCCATCACTGTTTTCTACCATCCACCTCTAGAAACCTTCAGCCAGGAAATAAAACCAGAGAGCACAGCAGTAGCTCAGGAGTCCCAGACAGTTTTGCAAATGAAAACTGTTATCTTCTCCTTGTTCTCTTCTCCTCGTTCTCTTCTCCTCGTTCTCTTCTCCTCATAACCAGAACAACATGTCTAGGTCATTTCCAAACAAGATTACTTAAGGTTCAGCATCTTGTCTGCTCTTTGACAAGGTGCCAAAGAAAGAGTGAGGAGAAAGAGACATTTCTGCCAGATGGGTGCCAGCTCCCCCAGGGTGCTGCACAGCCCCAGGTGTTGGTTTGCATCACACCTACACACTCTGCTTTCTGGGCTGGGCTTGGTTTCAACACTCCCTTTATTTTTAGCCACACTTTCAAGAAAGGGTAAAAGAAAAATCTCAGAATCTCTGCAGCTTCCTGAAGCCCTTGAGAAAGAGAAAGCTGAGGAGTGAGCAGGCAGCTGGGAGGGTGAGAGTTCTCCTCCTCACTGAAGGCTCCAGGCAGCTTGAGAGATGTTTCTGCCTGTCTTCCAGCCCATGTCCAGGAGCAATGGTCATCCATTGGCTTGGCCAAGTGCTGGAGAAGTGCATTCCAGTACGGAACAGGGCCATGCTCTGTTCTGCCCACGGCGAGGGCACAGGCGTTACTCCTCCGTGTGTTACTCCTCCTGCATCCACCCCAATGGCAACGTGTGCTGCAGATCCAGCACTTTGCACGGGTCTAGCCACTATTGGGATAGCAGAAGTGAGGTAAAAACAGGTGCTGCAGGAAGTGGTTTGGGTGATTTAGTAGGCGGCACCTTCCCTCTAAGTTAGCAGCATGATGAAACTGCTCAGCAGGGAGTTCTGGGCTCTGTGCTGCTGCAGGAGTTGCATTTTAATGACATCCCAAGCTCACCACTTGTGGTCACCCAAGATCCCACTTCTTGCAAGGGCGGAGGTGTTAGCTCCAGTGTCCTGAGCAGGCTCCAGTCTCCAATTATGCTCTGCTGAGCCAAGAGCTGCAGGAATTTCCACTGGGCACACTATTCCTCACTCTTTTTTCCTGCTATGACTACTGAGCAGTTTTCCCAGGTGCCAGAAAACAGCATTTACCAACGCATTTCAAATTCAAATGCTTCCCCTTGTCTTGAAAGGGCTTTTCCTGTTATGTCCCATGCTTTCTCTCTAGGATCCACCAACCCCAGCATCTGTTTCACTTGGCTGGTGTACTTCTCTGCTCAGCTGTTGGCTTTGCTCTCCTCCAACTCACCCTGGGCTGTGAAGGTCATCCCCAGCTTTGGCTGAGCTGGTGCATCACAGCAGACTCCATCTGCCCTGTTCTCCATCACCACCCAGGAAGGTATCAGCTGCACCTTGGTCCTTGACAGGAGATGCCAGCTGCCACCAGAAAAGGAATAATCAATTCTGAGACTGACATTAACGAAATATGAGATTGTGACTTGGGACAGACTAAAGCCATAGAAAGCATTTTAAATAATTCACCATGCTGAAAGTAAAGCATATTAGTGGGAAAGACATTCAGGTCCTTTCCCAGCGGCATTAACTTCTATGTAACCAGAGCTGATACCATGAGCAGACAGCAAAATGAGACTGCTCCTGGGTAGGGAATCTTGGCATTTCAAAATGTATTTGAAAATCACGGTTTTCCCCCCACTCCTCCCACCAAAATTATTTACAAACATTAAAATATTTTGTTTTGGTAGTATTGCCTACAAGACAACTAAATCCAAAATAAAATAAAAACACAAAATGCTGAAACAAATTGCAAGTCCCTGAGATGGGTGCTGGCAAAACATTCATCCAAATCACTGCCTTCTGCAAAAATGCTTCTATTTTGGCAAACCCACAGTTTTCCGGGGGTAGACTGATCCACCAGAGGCTTCTGAACCCACAGCAAGTGGCAACGGAGGCTGAAGAGAGACACTGTGTGGGAGGCAACGTTTAAAATGTCGCCGTTTTGCTTTTCACTTGAAACCACTCCAAGGGCCGTGGGGAAGCGTTTGAGAGCAGGAGTTGTGCTTTGGCTGTCTGGGAAAGTTGCTGCCAGTGCCTGGGCAGAGTGTGGGGTTACCCAGGAAAGCCCTGCTCATCCACAAACACCCCTGAAAAGGTGAATGTTACCTGGGCAATTATTTCAAATTTATCTGGGCAATTAAACGCAATTGTGCTCACCCAGCAGATGTATCTGTGTTGGGTAAGCTAAGCTTAGCAAACGAGGCTGTTGAGAATGTTCTGCTGCTGGCACCCACCTCAGCTGCTGTGCTACCGAGGGCAGCAGGNCACGGGGCTGTTGAGAATGTTGTGCTGTGCTACCGAGGGCAGCAGGAAGGGACTGCCACAGCCAGGCAAGGGGCATTTCATTGTCTTCATTAGTCATATTTTCTTGACAGAGGCAGCTCTTCATAGGGGAAAAGTGTTTCCCACGGGCTGGGGGGTAGGAGTGAATGAAGGATGCACAAATGGCAGGGGTTTGGCAGCTCTGACCCCACACAGCTCTCCTGCACACAGGCTGTGGGGCTGGCTCACAATCACGGGTCAGGCCCAGGGATGTCTCCTGTGGGATGGCAGAACCTTTCTGGGCTCCTTGGGAGACCATGTTGGCTTCTGGGTGTCTATGGACACCTTGCAACAACAGCCTCATGCAGAATTCAGACTCAGTTCCTTTCCTCGATGTTGAAATTGCTGTAGAAATCCCAGTGGGAAATTCCTCCGAGGTGTCACAACACCTGAGGGACAACACTCCCTCCTGCTCCTGCCAGGCCAGGAGGTCCTGCTGCTCACAGGGATGCTCTAAACAAGCCAGGCGAGGAAGACCTGTGAGAGAAACACCTTTTTGTGGCTTCACCTTAAAAGGTCAGTTCTGTTACTTGTCATGCAACGTGCTCAGAACCTACCACAGGTGATTAAACGTCTGGGAGTTATTAGATCACACACGGATAATCCTCCATGTACCTGGCAACGTGATGCGTTATGATTCACAAATTCCAGTGGTGTTATGGTTCCCAAACGGACACAGTGTGCTGAAAACTCTCCTCCACAGCTTTAGCAACAGAAAACCGTGAGGGGCTGACACAGGCAGCACAGAAGAACTTCCCCCCCTCCAGGCTGATATCCACGCGCTCATTAAGGGGCCTCCCTAATTTTAAGGACAAAACAGAGTTCCCTGCACCCTTTTCCCCCAGGATGCTGTGGGATGCATGAGCCGCCTGGGAGGTGGCAGAGGACAGAGAAGTGACATGTTGGGGGTGAGGGGAGGCAGCCTAGAAGAGGGCACATAGGAAGGAGATCTTGTTGGCTGGTTAGGAAGGGAGAAAGAGCAGAGAGAACTGAGGTTTGTCTCTTCTATCTCCACGGCCATTGGCTCTGGGCTAAGGGTGAGTCACGACAAGAGAGTTTGCTTAGAGAGAGCTCAATTTGTGAACTGAATGCAATTAAAACCTTGGACCCTCAGGGTCAGTTTTAGTAGCTACATTAAACTGAATCAACTCCTGCCTCACTGTGGGCCGTGGAGGGGCTGTTTCTGCTCCTCCACTTTCTTTGAATTGCTCTTGCTGCAGCTCTTGAGGTCAAGGCAAAATCCAGCTCAGCTGCTGAGGATGAGCAGGAGCAGTGTCTGTCTCCTTGAGCATCAGAATGGGAGCACAGAACGGGCCTGAGAAGAGGTGAGCTAATCCAGGGATGAAAAATCCTTCAAAGACTGTTAAATACAAAGGCAAAAATGATGCCTCAGGAATATCCTGAGCACAAACTCGTGCGTTGGCAGCACATATACAGGAGACCTGAAGGAGCTCCTGTGTCACCTTTTTCCAGAGGCATCTGCTCTGGCTACTTTGCATGAGAAGAAAAGGGGCTGGTTGGACTCTGGATCCGATTCCAAGTGGTTCTCAGCTGAGATGAGATTAATAACTGCCTGTGGATGTGGCTGGATCTCTGGAGAGCGTTGTGCAGTCACTCTGTGTGCTCTGACAAGTGAGAAACATCAGCTTTGCCCCAGGCAGCAGATTTGGGTCCTCGGTAGGAAGAACTGGAAGCTCTGGGGTCAGGAGCAGCCACTGCTTCCCAAAGCCCACCTGCCACTGACTCACGCCCCTCAGGCCAGATCCAGGACTGACCCCAAAAGAGAAGCACCATCAAAGCTGGTGCTTCGATGCCCATCCATCTTGATGCCATGAAAATTCTGCTGCTGAGATGCACTGGTGTCACCAAGTTCACAGGTATAAACCCCATTAAATATTTCATTCTCATCAATTGCTCGCTCTAAGTGCCTTCTGAGGAATTCATGGGAACGTTTTCTATTCGACACAGAGATACTTTCAATTATGAAAGATGGCTAAAAATAAAAGGAAATTATACTGTTCAGACATCTCTGGAGGTGGAGACAGGAGAGGAAACCGTCAAGGAGAGCCAGGGAAGGGATTTTTGTTAGAAGTAGAGAAAGGCTACTTATTTTTACAGACAGAAAATGTCAGGAGGCAGCCTGACTTGAGAATCTGGAATCTGTCACTCACCTTCTCTATTAATAATTTGACCTCAACTATTTAGGTTCTGAGCCAGAGAACTGGAGTTAAGAGTCATGTCAGTCTCTTTCTCTGGTTGCAGGGGGTTTGATTTTGATCACTCTCTGAAAATTCTCAGCTGTAGACTTTTTTTGTAATGTGTTTTCCTTTTTAAATTTTTTTTTTTTTTTTAATGCAGGACCTCAGCCTGTGACACTGAGAAGACTCTTTTGGGGCTTTCCCTTTAATGTGAGAAGCTTGGGCTGATAACCTGGGGCTTCTTATGGGCTCAGTAAGTCCATGAGATGTTCTGATGCTGATAAAACATTTGCATTTTGTAGCAAAAATGACCTGTCTGAGAGCAGGGCTTGAATCATCAATCCTTTATGGATCACGCCTTTGTGATAAGAGATTTATTCCTCTGACACCCATAAAATGTTGCTTAGCTTTTCCTACAGACCACTGTCAGAGGGACATGGCTGAGCTGCAGTCACTATCTCTCTGTACATTTTTTAATTTAAGTTCCTAACTGAACATATATAAAACATACTGAGAGCTTTTTGCCTGCTCTGGCATTTAAATGTGTCTTGCACTCCATACATGTGACCAGGGAAAAGGGGGACAGTTGGAAAATACACCACTGAAGCTGTAGGCGGTTTGGTGTTTTGTTATCTCTTGTTTCTTCTCCATAGCAAATCGAAGTCACTAGAAAAATATTAAAATTACCACAAAAGGGCACAGGTTTCTTTATGTAGACGGGAGCTGAAAAGTCTCTAGACCTTTCTTCCACTCCATAGCACCTGTTTTTAGAGATGCCTTTAGCAAAGTGCTGTGCTCTCGTTGATTTGGGCTGTGTTCTCTGAGCCACATGCTCTAATTTTAAGTGATCAGGGGCTTAATTACCGACACTCTTCCTTGTATTTTGAGCAGCCATTTTAAGTTAAAAATACCATGCGTGCCCAGTGTTTTAGGAGAGCATTCCTGTGCCAATCCAAATGGAAAAGATCTTCAGTACAGTGCATTTTCTGCAAAATCACCACTGAAGAGTGAAATGGTCCGGTCGGTCCCTGGTACAACTTCTCCTAATGGCAGATGTGTTGAGCCCTGGGAGTTCAAGGTGTTCTTGCACACACTCAGGCCCATAGAGCTGGTGTGAAATGTAGATAATCAGTGCTTTATTTCTAAACAGCTGCACTCAGTCATTCTTCTAGAGGTAAAAAACTGTTCTCTGTTAACCAGCAGGATTGGCCTGCCTGCTGCCACACTTACAATGGATCCCAGGGGAAGACTGCAGAGTGATTTTGAGGTAGGCATCTTCCCATTGCACACAAACAGCTTTCCACCAGGACTCTCCCCGGCCCAAGAGGTTTGCTCGTGGGGCTCCCTTCCCTCGTGAGCAGCCCAGGGCAGTACAGTTGTCCTGGGAAGCAGGAGACAACAGGAACCATAATGAAGCTGCATACCATGGGAGAGATGTTCTGCTGGAGCTGTGGTGCAGCTGGGCTTGGGATAGACACTGACCTTCAGAGGAGGAGAGGGGAGAATTCAGACCTCCTGTGGAGAGATTATTTCCCATCACTCTTTCTGTGTTTTTCCCCTCCAAAATTTGCCGTCTTTCTGCCAGATCTAAGGAGTAACTTTTCAAATGAAAATGCTTCATCCATAGTCTTGCCTGGTAAGTTACAAAATGACAGGCACGAAGTACAATCACAATGTAATAATGGGAAAAACCTCTGCCACAGGAAATGACCCAGCATGGCACACTATCTCTTGGGGAGTTGTGCACATTCCCATCCTTCCTTTGCTTTACCCTCTCTCTTTCCATTCATCTTATTTCCTATGAGACAAGGCAACTCTAACATCACCAAAGGCACTTTTATGAACTCTGCAAAGCTCCTAAGCACCTGTAAAGATTTAGAAGTGTCTCTGGAGGCACTTCGGGATGGAGAGCATGGTGGAACAGGCCCTCCATCAGGAGTCCTGCCAGCATCAGGACACACATGGCAAGGGAATGGTGCAAAAACTGTCTGGTGCAAGCAAGTCCATGGCAGGGTTTGTGCTCGTATTGATGCCTTGTAGAGGCTGACCTGGCTGGACAGAGTGAAAGGATAAAGGGCAGGGATTTATTAAAAGGCCTTCACAGGGTACACCTTGGGCAGTGCAGGAGTCTCTCAGAGACTGCACCCAGGATGGACACAGTCACATGTTTTTGGGACAGATATACGTTTTGTCCATTTGCATATCAGAGGTTAATTGTCCAACTACAGCTTCAGGCAGTGCAGTCCCATTCTCCCAGTTTGCTCCCCCAACTCACTTTTGTTTCCATTTCTCGGGGCCTGAAGCAGTGAGGTGTCCTTGATTCTCAGGCCTAGAGAGGAACTGTTGTGTCTGACCAAAATGGGAAAAGCAGTTGCTAACACTCTATATGGAGCCCAGAGTTATACACTAAAGAATTGCAGGATTACAAATATAGGAAAATATAAAAGTTAAAATCCTAAGGCATCAGTCCAAGCAGGAGAAGGTTTGCTGAACCTGCTGGAGAGGCAGCCCAGTGGTGATGTAGCTCTTGCAGAGCTGTACCTGTATCCTGGGACAGACACAGGAGCTCACCTCCAACAAAGGACCCGCCACACTGAGAACAAGGGCTGATGCTGACTGGTGAGCAAAGGCTGCAGTTAAAACCTTGGCCTGACAGGGAAAACAGGTCTTTGTTTCATGAACAGTCCTTAAAGAGTGTCCCTTAGGAGAATGCAGCCCGCAAGATGAAATTGCCATTCATGCTTCTTAGAGATGTTCAATGTATTAGGAATTTGATTAAGAAAATGTTCCACTGCAGGAAGCTCAAAAATTAAGATTATCATTATTGTAGAGGAAGGAAACATTTTTAATGCATTAATTTTTTAAAATGACATCCCTACAGACAATGACCTTTTCCTTGCAGCATCCAGGCCAGTAAGGGAGAGCAGTTTTCTTTAGCAATGGGGAGCAGCAGCAAGAAGGTTACAGAGAAGCGGATGATACAAAAAAGGTTTTCTGTGGGATGAGGAGCATTGGAGAATGCCAGACTGGATAATGGGCCCTGAGCTGTTGTCTAGACGAGATGACAACACTGGATCCTTGATTCGACCTGTAACTTGCTCTACATCTTTCCACTTCAGGAGCCTGACCTAGATGGAAGCAATGTAAGTGGCCACCATTGACTCAAAAAGGTCTGTGAACCCAAAGAAAAAGATGTTTCTGCGAACTTCCCCCATATCCTCAGACCAGGGATTTACTGCCTACATGTCTTTTTGTGTTATATTTGCCTAGTGCCAATACCCCTGATCCAAGGAACAGGTGGGTGGGTCCCTGCTGCTGCTGCCTAGGAAATATAGCAACGATTCCGCTCAAAGCAAAAGGTGTTCCCAAGCACCTCCTCAAAATAAGTCTGGATGGGGGAGGTGGGTTGGGTTTTTTATTTGCAGGACAAGATATCACATGGAAATCCAAGAATAGAATAAGTTGCAGGGGAGGGAGAGGAGGAGGAGGAGGAAATCACTGCTTTTGCATTTCTTATTCCCTTTCCAAATCTTGTGCATGCCACAGTTTTAATTAATAACTCTGTCACCCATTCTAGAGTTCAAACAAAGGAGTATAAGGAGGATGTATTCTAGGCACGCAGGTACCTGGGGAAAATGAAATGATGGCTTTATGTTTCAAGGCTTCATTTTGGGGCTCCAGCTTTTACTCAAAAGTTGTTCTCTGCCAGGAATTATCTGAACAATTACCTCAGGAGGTCATTTTGAAGCTGGGCTCAAATAGTATTTAAAATGAAAAAAAACAAAAAAGTCAAATACATTGTTTGAGGGCTAAATAAAATAAACAGACACACAAACACAGCCCCCAGTAATAACATCTCTCTGCTCCTTTGTCACTTACATCTCCCACCTGACACGTGCCCATGTGCAACCACTGCCACCCTCCTGACACCAGGCTTGGGAGAGTCCTGCTCCCAGACCAGCCCCAAGAGGAAGAGACAAGTGTCAGTGTCCACTTTGGAAGCTGCACTTGCAGAGTGTCCGTGATGCTCTGTGCACCGCAGCAGCACTCGGGCCTCTGTGCAGGCAGTGTGCTGTTTCCTAGTGATGGCTGCCTGCTTGGTGCATTCCCCTTTGACTTTGTTTTGGAGCAAGGAGAACCTCAGCTGTGTCCTGCCCTCTCCAGGAGTGGCAGCTCTGCTCAATCTCTGCCTCACGTGGTTTGGGTTCACTGCAGAGCACTGGGCCTGTTTACCTCTCTCTCTGCCACACTTGTGCTGCACATCTCAACACACTTCCCACCTCCATCGGGTAAGAACATCTTCCTTTCTACAGGATGGGAAAGCAGGGCTTCCCAAGACCACACAGAAACAAGAGGCAATCTCTGCAGGCCCCACTGACCTCTTTAATTTTTGAGCAACTCTCTCCTCTTTGGGCAAGTCAAAGAGTAACTAAAACTATCTGCAAGTAACTTCTGTGGAGGTAGCGAGTGCCTCGTAGGAAGTTGCTGATGTGACACATTCAGGCTGTCACTGATCATCACTTTCCTGCACAGACAGTTGGATGATACTGCTTTCCTTAATTGCATCAAAAATTTAAGTCAGGAGATCAACAGTGCCATGAAGAATTCACGGGGAAAAGAGACAATATCCACCCACCTAGGCAGGTTTCTCCAGAGACAGACCCTGCAACCAGAGCTCAGATGGTTGGTAAATGAAATGATGGAGAAAAAAAATTCTCTGAAGCTGCTGTTTCCATTTCTATGGGGTTTTAACAGCAGGAAAGATTTGATAACCCTCCATATCCACAGTGGCAGAGGCTGTGGATATTTTTTGATCTCCTTCTGGCCATTCACTGAGTGCAAGCTTGGCCTCCACAGTACCTGGTGAGGACCCAGCTTGTGATGGGAGGGACATCCCCACTCGAACCCCCACCAGCTCCTTCTCCTCCACTGTGTGAAAAATACACGTGAAAAATTATTTTTGTTGATCTCACAAAAAGGAGCTTTTTGAAAGTGCTGAATGAAAGAGGAGATATCACCATATGCAAAACACCAGCAGCAGAGAACAGTGTCTGACCATCAGACTCAGCCTTTCCCCAGACACTCTCCCACCTGAACCTGCCTTCCAGCAAGTGAAGGTAAAGGCCTCTTTGGTTCAGCAAATTCAGGACTTTTCCTCAGCTCCAGACAAGACACAAACTCATGTCCCACTCTCCACTATCTCCTTTCCAGAAGCTTCAGAGAGGCTTGGATGAAAGCATCAGCACAGTTCATGCCCGGGTGAGCTCCTCATCCCAACCTACAATGTGCTTTTGGAGTGGGCAGTTTAAAAGGATCAGAAGGATGAGTCAGGGGAAGGATTTCACGACACACCAGCACATTTGGTGGCTGAGGAGAAGCGTGCCGGTGTAGGAGAGCAGGCCAGCCATGGGGAACTGCTAACAAACAAATCTCTAAATAGAGCCAAACATTACAGTGCAGAAAACCAGGGCCACAATCCTCCAAAATCAGTGTTTAAGGAGGTGCCAAGGATTTCACGGGAAGGACTTGGAGAAAACCAAGCTAAAAGCCAGAGGCATGGAAAAAAACATGCACCAGAAGCAACCTCCAGGACAGGCACAGATGGGTCCAGGAAGGTCTCTGGTAGCACAGAGCAGAGAAAGAGCAGGTAATGAGAGCACCATGGGCAGGACATGGCACATCAGGCTGCCCCGGAATACTGCAGAGTGGGTCACCAGCATCTCCCTGAGAACAGATGAAATGAGCTTCAAACCAGGCACAGCTGCTGCCCTAATGGAGCTCTAGAAACCCCCTGCGGGTGTGCGAGAGCATGAATGCCTCCGAACCAAAACGACCCAGGAAAATGTAAAAGGCAAAACCTGACTGAGGGAGCAGAGGGTGCCTGAGAAGGTCTGTTTTGTGAGTCACTGTACACTGCTTCAACTGCCTTCCCCCCAAAATCACAGTCCTCACTGCAGTTATAAAGACAAAGCCGGTCCACAAGGACCCAGAATTTAAAATCCTGATGAAAGCCCCTGTTTGCTTCCAAGGAGCAGAGAAACCAGAAAAAGCACGGTGCAGTCAAATGCAAAAGCATTTGCTCTTTCAACACCTACGAGCACATTTTTCTTTTTATGATCCATTTGGAAAACAGTGTCTTCTGCAAAGAACAAAAATAATCCTCCCGTCAGGCACCCCGAGGCATGGCAGTGGTCCCAGAAGCAAATCACCAGCTCCAGATCTGTGTGACGTTGGGAAGCTTAATGAGGGTGACATGTTCCGCCACGCACGGAACACACCTTTGGAGAGCGCGGTGAGGCAACAGCCCTGCTCAGAACTGGGAGCTGCAGCTTAAATCTGGCTGATCCCTCTTGCTTCGACCATCACAACGCTGCCAGCCCACCACCCCACGCCCACTGTACTGGGAAGCACTTGAGAAACCCTCCTAAAACGCAGTGTTTCCTTTTTTTGGCACGGCCAGATGAGTCTCCAGTACACCCCGATCTCTGCCTTGAGGCTGTTTTCCTGAACAGCCTCCAGTATTTCCTCCAGTGCCTGCAAACTGGTAGAAACTGAGGGTGTGTTTTGGGGTGCCCTTGAAGGGTTTCAAAGTCTAGAGATCGTGTAAACATGAAATAAGTGTGATTTATTTGGGATTGGGGGGGCATTGCTGCCAAGGCAGCCAGGCAGAAGTGTGGCTTCTCATATGAATTGGGATCCCATTTGCATTAGATTAAAGCAAGAAAAAATTGCCAGCAAAGTGGGATTAAGAATATTTATGGATCCTATTGGCTTGATGTATGTGTCTCCCAAGTGATGGAAACTGAGTACAAAATTGAGAAACTTCAGCAATCTGTGGGGGAAAGGAGACAGACAGCAATGACTTTTTAATGCTTTATACATTTTTTTTCTGTGAATTTGGTGCTCGCAGAGAGCACTTATAATAAAAGGTTTGAAAAAGAAGGTGAATATAGCAATGTTTTGTCTTTCTAGAAAGACCAATCCATCTCAAGATCTCAAAGTGCTTTTCAAACTCAAGGAGATCTTAACTGAATTAGAGCAAGAGCCGTAAGTAAACTTCTGTCAATACCAAACCCTTTGCAGATGCAATGACACCAGTGACTTTTACCTGCCCTTCAGGTACTCTGGACATTGAGAACACTCTGCTTCTCTTCTCAGTGCAAAACCCTGTACGCACAGAGCTTGAATTTCTAACCCCCATTATTTCCCAAGCAATCTCAAGCAGAGAGCACACTGTGGTACAGAGCAGCAAGCATGGAGAAGGATTTGAGCACAAGCTTCAGGAGGTAGGGGGCTAAATGATTTTTACAGTAAATGTCCACAGAAAAAACCCAAACCATTAAAGAACAGGTATCTAAAATGACTTTACGGGTGCAGAGGAAATAACAGAGTCTGAAATGCAAAAGGAAACCTAAGAGAAAACTGGACAGGCAGAGATGCACCCTGAGTGTTCTAGATCCAGCTAATTACCTACTTGATTAATTTGTATTGCTCCCTTTCTTTAAGAGTGGTTTACTGTGGTTCAACTACAACCTTTTCTTGATCAACTTTAAATAAGTCAAGATGAGCCTGATTTAAAATTCACTGGATGTCTGTACACCATTCTTACAACCGGTGTAGCCTCTCCTCCTTTTCTGCTGGTGGATCTACGTGTGTTGGCAGCCCTGTAAAAACTGGGCTAATATTGCAGCATGAAGCACTTTCAAAGGAGACCTGCACACCTTCCTATTTCCAGGAGTGCTCAAAACTGTATCAGATTTGGCTTTAAAAGCCTCAGAGCTGCTGGTCGGGTTCCTGCATACCAGGGCACATGAGTATTGCTAATTGACTTAGGTCAGCTCCCTCCGCAAGCCTCAAAGTGCCCGATGGAATCACACACCCTTTTCATTCATGGGCTGTTTCCCAATGCTTTTGGTGTAGCTTCCACTGTCCTTAAATGGGGTTCCAGGGCCCGGCACTCCCCCATCACCTGCCTCAAGATCAGAAGTAGCCGCCTTTCCCTGCATTTCTGCAACTCAGGTGTAGTGCCACCCAGCCCTTGCTCCTCCTCTTGTTTTATCTCTCCACCATACTCCTCTGTAAGCTAAAGCTGGTTCCCAAGGGACAGGTGACCCTTACAACCCACAACCATAACATCCTTTTATGCATATTCCGTCCAAACCCACGCTTCTAGGTAGGACACCTGCTCTTTCCTGGTTTTGTTTTGTTTTGATGTTGGACAGACAGTTCCCTGGGCTGCTCCAGCCTTGGGTACAGTGGCAGCTCTTTGCAAACATCTCCAGCACAAGCAGGGGCTGCAGCTGGAGCCGTATCTGCTTGGCCTGAGACCAGATCACAGGAAACAGCAGCCTGCCCTGCAGAGATCATTTCCACCTTTGTTAGCTTTTGGCTCCAGCATCTATTTTGATAGATGCTGAGGTCTGAAGCTGTTAGTAAGGAAATGGAAAAGGGGAATGGCCACGCTTTAACTCTTGCTTGGCAGCAGCATTAGCCCACGGTGTAGTTTCCATGCACTGATGCTGATACATTTAATTAAGACCAAAGAAGAAAAGAGGAAAAAAGGAAGAAAGAAGAACAGGAACTATTTGCTTAGAAAAAGCCATCACTGAGCCATGTTCCAGGGCTGATCCGTGAACACGGAGGGAGGAGGCTCACCGAGGCTGGTTGCTCACAGTGCAACTCATTTTTGTGGATTGGGATAGCCCTGTAACAGCACCCCATCCCAGGCACCTTGGCTAATACATAACTGCTGAATTTTCAGCCTGGAAACACCTCAGTAAGGGCAGCACGAGCTCTTCTTACTCCTCTGCAACCCTCACCAAAGGAAAACACAGCCCAAAGCACCAGCAAAGACAGAGCAGGGAGAGAACGGCCACAGCCCCGCGCGCTGCACCCCATCAGCTCTGCCAGCTCCCTTCACACCACCCTGGCCCTGCAAAAACACCCTCAGAGCTCTGTGTCCACTGTCAGGCTAAGAGACACACATCCTGAATTCCCCTCACATCTGCCAGAGAAGTGCAAGGAGGTTTTAGAGTCCACAGAACACGATCCTAAGGTATGAAGCTACGACAAGAGGAGCCCAAGGGTTAAAGCTGGGCTTTACTTTTCTGCTGGCATTCCATCAAAAAGCATTCCACCCCCAGCATTTCAAATTACTACAGATAAAGCAGCAACAAAGATGCAAAACTGGTTTAGAAAGTACCTGATAATTTCCTTTTAAACTTCCACTTCAGAGCAAAAATCTTCTCGCTTTGAAATAAATGGCGCTGGACAGGCGGAGGTGGGGGACATACAATGTGTCCTTCTCCTAAATTCATGTTTGAACTGAAAAAAGGAAACAAACTTCTGAGGACTCACAGCCTCAGTAGCTGGGCACATTCCTCCCTCAAGGATCTTTATCTGCTCCTCCTTCATCACAGCTCTATTGCACAAAAAACTAAGGAAAAAACAAACTTCCTGATTCAGATAATAGTATTGGTGGGTTGACATAGTTACAATTTATTTTGTTATAAAATTAATCCAGAAAACACTGAAACAAGGGAATGAAGCCTAGGACCACAAAGTTAAAGAGGAAAACCAGGAAAACATGACTGGTAAGTTACATACAACAAATTTAATCTAAAATTTAATTAACTAGAGGTGGGCAGCAAAGGCAGATTAGTTACCACACACTAAATTTCTTTGCTGGACCCTTCTCCAGAATCAATACATGAGCTGGAGGGTTTGGTGCACAGGGGAGATGTGAGGACTTTCAGCATCAGGACTGAGCCACTGAACTGCCCCTAGTTCCTCTGCAGTCCGTGGGAACTGGGAACCCTCGGTGCTTCAGCTTAGAAGTGCCACAACACAAAGAAAAAGTACAGAAAATGTATAGAAAACCTCAGAAAGATTGCTCATCTTTGCACCTCGCTGGCTGCTGAGCACAAACACTCAAAAAATAACGGGAAATGATGGCTTGGCAATAACAAAGGCAGGAAACCACCTGTTTAGCATCCATCTTCTGCCCAGGCTAACACGGATGAGAGAGCTACTGCCTCCTCAAGCAGGTGACCCCACAAACTTGATGGCCCTGGCAGAAAAGTTGTGGCAGGGTCTTGACCCCTGTTCCCTGGCCAGCACTTGCTGCACACGTGTGGAGCACAAGGAGGACCCTCGTGCTGCTTGTGGCCTTTGTGGAGATCCAGCAGTGGGGATGAACACCAGCCACCAGTGCAGGAAACGGAGAAGAGCATCTGCCACCCCCAGGAACCTCTGCATCGCTGTCACCTCCTCAGCTCTGCCCTTTCCATCTGCCTCCTAAGCTCGAGCAACACATTCACAAGATGAGAGGTTGGCTGAGCCAAGGCTGGTTGCTCCTGGGGTGTCAGAGACCACCAGTGGTTTGGGCAAAAAAGCCTCTTGTGGGCTTTGTGGTGAGCAGAACCCCGGAGAGGAGTCATCTGCTCAGAATAGCACGTGTCATGTCACCTGTCAGCTGGCGTGGGGCACGGCAGCTCCGCGGCGGCCCCACTCAAATGATAGCAATGAAACAATGCAAACAAGAACAGGGCTTAGTCACTTGTTCGAGTCTCATCCCCTTTTGTTTTTACAGATGTGCAGTTCACGGAAATGAGATGATTAGCTCATCAAAGCATCTGTCATCTGAGAGACAAACCAGCTTTTCACAAATGCATCCAAGTGACAAGACCTGTCGGATATGGGCTGCGGGGAATCTCTCCGAGCCTTATTTTTGGATCTATTATAATCAGCCTTACCAGCTTATTAGTTATCTCCAACACATCAATAGGGAAGGAAAAGATAAATACATAAAAACTTGTCATGGCAATCTGAAAATGGTGGGAGTTTTTTCCCT
Organism: Callaeas wilsoni; assembly: GCA_013398955.1. NCBI lineage: Eukaryota > Metazoa > Chordata > Aves > Passeriformes > Callaeidae > Callaeas > Callaeas wilsoni. Next base: position 75,105 of record VWPU01013766.1, read on the forward strand.
GAAGGAAAAAAACCTTGCACTTTTACAGCTCTTTCTTTTAACGCAAGCTGTACAGTTTGGTCTTTACTCCTGGAAGATTTAAATGACTTGCCAAATTGAATAAATGGAATAAATTTTATTTTTATCTTCTTAAAATTGAGACACTTTAAAATGAATGCAGCTGGTGGTCACAGGCTTTGCCAACCAACGGCAAAACTACCAGTGTGTTTAACACTGGACAAGTTCTTTGCTGCTTTTCCAGATCAGGTGAGAAAGAGTGGTCAGATATTTAAAAGCTCCCGACTGGGGCTCAGGGGATTTGAACTGAGCATCAATCTCCCCCTTGGGCTTCCTGTGTCTGATGGCACCTCAGGACATCCCTGCTGTCTTATGCACAATGCTTGTGAGCACGGAGGGCGTTTAGATTCAGCTGGAGCCACACTGACGATAGGGCTATATTGAATCCTAGAACAGTTTGGGTTGGGAGGGACCTCCAGGATTATCTAGTTCAGCAAAGAGATATTTAGTGGCCTTCAGGATGCTGCAACAGAGCACAAAGGGATTTTTAAATTTATTTTGAATTATGAAAGACAAAATTGCTGGGACTGAAAGGGAGATTACTCATTTGTTCTAGACCTTTGCTGTTAATCATACCACACCTACCACGGGAGCAGTGGCAAGCTGTAGGCTTCGCCTCCTGCTTGGCCCAGTGCCACCCAACCCAGCCTGTGCCATCCCTTCCCCTGTGCCCGGCCCGGCGAGGAGCGAGCTCGGAATGAGCTCGGAAGCACAGCACTGCAAGTCTGCACAGCTCCGGGCACAGCCGAAACCTCACGTGTGCTCAGCAGGCGGGGAGGAAGAGAGCCCAGCCAAAGAGAGATGTAAGAAGTGGAAACAAACGGAAATGACACAGCCTGGGCATGAAGAGACGTGTACAGTCGGTGTGTGGGGGGGGGAATGGGTTATAATGTAAAATCAAGCATTATCTGTCAGTTCTAACTAGCTCCTGACAGCATGACAGCTCCTTGCATGCACAGAGACACCGTTTGGCCTCAAACAGCCCCAAGCACAAGACAGCAGAGAGGGGAGAGGGCTGGAAACTTCAAAGAACTAATCCTTTGCCTTGCTGCCTAGCCCGCTAATGACATCACAATGTAACATTTTTTGGGAAGTACAGGCTGGCCTTCCCTTCACTCACTCACATCATAGGGGACATGGCCATTTCAGGCCACAGCAGTTTCATTTTGACTCATTCTCTCACCAGATGCAACATTATCTGCCTCCTGGCGATGGCCATGGCCCTCTAAAATGCCCACGGTGTGTACCCTGCCCAGATCCTTGCTTACTGCCACAAATCCAGCCCCTCTGCTCTCCAGAATGCCCCCCACGACACAGGCAGAGGCTCAGCACTGCTCTCCCAACACTGTGCACTATCTTCTGAAGCAGAAAATCCTTGTGTTGGGCACTGCTCCTCAGTGTTTAACAAAGCTTTCCAACCTCTGCTTTCTGCACTATGCCCCTTTCATCAGTTTTCTGGTGAGCACTGAAGGCTCTTTTGTGTGACAGGCGTGATGGGAAGAGACTTTGCTATAGGCAGCTGTATAGCCCGCCAGGCCGAAATGGCTTTCCTCCTTCCATCCCTATTCTCATTCTTTTCTCCTGTTCTCTGTTCATTCCTTTCCCTCCCTAAGCCTACGAGCATGTCTGAATGTCCTGTGTGCCCCTAAGCAGATCAGGATCAGCAGTGCGGTGGCAAGGAGAAAGCCTCCCTTGCGTTCCTGGGACCTCCTGAGTCACAGACACTTTCTGCCAGGACCTGCCTGGGGGATGACTCAGCCCAAGCTCACGGGTACGGAACAGACGTAAGAGCCCTGTGGAGGCTTTGGCAGGTCCCTCCTAATGCCTTCACCAGGCAGGATGTGGAGCAGGGCACTGCAGGTACAGGGGCAATACTGCACGGTCGCTTTGAGTAACAGAAACCACTTGTTTGGATCCCCTCATCCTCTTCCAGCTACAACCAGTGCCAGCCCTGGGCCCAAACGGGCAACTGAGCCTGCCCTGCAGGTTAGAGGTGCCTAGAGCTTGTCCAAAGCAGCACAGCCCGTCCGTTCAAAACCAAAGGAAGGAAGAGGAAGATATTCATCAGCTCCTAACCAGTTCAACACCACCATGGGCTGAGCTATTTGTAAGAATTGATTCCTTACCTCTTTCTCCAACTAGGCTGCTCCCTCATGCACTAACATCTTCCAAGTATATCCTCAGCTTGTTCCAGACAAGATGTCAACAAATCCATGTGGGGACAATGCCCCGAGTTAACAGCTCAACAGATACACCAGACAGCCACGGTGGTAAGCAAAAGAAGAGAGGCCCACAGGTGGTGGTGATGCCCTGAAGATTGTGTGCTAATCATGATGAATTAATTAGCAGACAGGAGAAATCCCATTTACCTCTCTTTAAACACCCATAAGTGATACTAGGAGTTACTTTATTAAGTAACTGAAAGGACTGAAAAATCTGCAGTGTTCCACAACTCACTGGACTCCAAGGAGAAGCAACTCAGTAAGAAACTTTACATTTCCAGAATTTTCTTTCTAATTTTACTTTTTGTTCTACCCATGAAAAAAGAATGGAAATACGATGGCAATTGCTGAATATCATGCTTTTGTAGAAAACACTACACTGGGCCTGCAGTGACACAAACCCGGAGAATCAGATTATATAATTTTTCATAAAGTTGGGAGAGCTGGTCTCCAAGGGCAAATACCAAGTCACTTAGCAGCTATCCTGCCATAATAGCTTTCAGCTTTCCAATGGAATTTTTCCTGGGTTTCCTCCAAAAACTCATAAGACTAAAGCTTCCTGGAACGAGCACACTCTGTAGAATTTCCCCCACTCACCACTGGACAGCAGATGTGTGTCTGCAGGGCTAAATGCACGGGAGGATTTATTCCTTACCTTAGGCGGTGTGGCCAGAAGTTCCTCCTGGCGCTTCCCTTCCTGGGCCTGCCTGCAGCTGAGCACTTTCTTAAGGGAGCAGTGGGACCCCCAGGCGTGTCTGACCATTCCATTTATCATCAGTGCACCCTGGCCACCCCTCCATGTCACACAACTCATGGTCATCCCTCCCTAAGGCTGGGGCAGAAGTGCAGCCAGCAGTACCAGAGGTAAGAGCTTGGATTCCAGAAATCCTCAGTAAATATGGCACTGCCTGCTACCAAAGTTGGTGGGATCTGGGCACCTCATTCCCCTAAGTCTGGTCAGGAATTGCAGCCCAGGTACTCCCATCCTAATGCAGCCAATCCTGTAGGTAACTGCTCAATTCATCACTGTGATCTGGGGATTAGAAACCAACCACAGAATTTGTGCCTGTTGCCTAGAAGACAAGCCATACATCAGGAGGTCAAATCTCAAAAGGAAATGCCTTTTGCTTTTCATTTTTCCATCTTGGTGGCTGCTCAAAGACTTATTGTATCATTAATATCTGCATGGAGCTTATTTTGAGTGGTTTACTGGAAAATTATGACTTGTCAGCAATTAGCATAAAATGAGTAGGAGCTGCAGGCAGAACAGCCCATTATAAAGGACTTTTTAGACAGAGCTCTGACGCTGGTTCTCAAAAGAATATTTAAAGAATGATTCCTAAACAGCTACAGGTCAAGCAGATATTTTATATAATGGATGCAGGAAAGTCTGATTTACAATTGGAGTCCAAAGAATTCCTTGCTTTTGAAAACACAGCTTTCCTTATAATTCTTATCTTAAATCTTATAATTTCAATTTGGAAAAACAAATCCCCCTGCAATGCACACCTGGCTTTTCATTTGACTTCTCCAGAAGGTTCTAGGGAGAGACCACTGAACACAGCTCAGTGTCTGAATACTTCAGGCGCCTCCTGTGTACGTCCTTCTTTAGAAGCCAACTGAAATAAGAGGGATAATTTTACTTTACACTTCAGAGGTCTGCATAAGCCTTCAGAAAAGGTGGTATTTCTCAAAGGTGTGAATGTGGATATAATCCTTCAGTCACATTCTCCCTGCTCTGCTTTGGACAGCCGGTGGGTTTGTTTGTTTGTCACACTGGACAAATAAAGAGATGTCAGAGCTCTCTGGCAGTTCCCTTTTGACCATCAGGTGATTCTCCTCCATGGCTGACAGTGAGGCTGGGACCCCATCCTCTCCCATGGTAGGGCTTTACATGCCCTGTGATCAGAGAAGGAGGTGGTTTAGCAGCATGAGAACTCGCTCTCTCCCATGTGAAAACACTGGATAATTAATCTTGCTACCATTATACAGGTAAGGATATGAAAACAGACACAACAGCCCAGGGACAGCCAAGAGACCACAGGTGTCCTTCACCCCATTTGCCATTGCTGAAATCTACTGGCTAAACCTGCTCCTGTTCCACTTCAAAATCCTGCCAAATCTCCAGTGCCAAGAAATCACTGCCTACTTCTTCTGGGATTATGATGCATTCCTTCCTCAGACTTACAAACCCATTTCCTTCTCAGTGGCAGAGGATTAAATTTCTTTCAGGATCAGCGGAAACACTCTGTGCTCTTACATATAACGTATTAGTATTAGAGCAAATTCATCTCTGATCTCATTCATCATTTGCTTCAGTCCTCTTGGCAGACAATATATCAGTCTTTTAACAGCATAGACTTCTTACTGTCTCAGAGGAAAAGCTTTGGCATCTGGTTCAGCCACTGAACTCCAGCATGACCTGAGTCCTGAAGGGACAACAGCACAGGTCCTGCAAAATTACTCAGTTCCATATGGCTTCCTATTAGTGACCTTCATCAGAAACCTGAGGCTTCCTCACTGAAGGTTCATCTGTACCAACCTGCTTAAACCAGGGCTCCACATGCTCTCCTCAGTGACTTTCCTTCCCACATTTCTCATTGCCTGTGAAGTGGTGTAGAAGTGGATTAAATAAGCTATCATCTCAGTTAGTGATAATGAGAAAATTGAAACAAGCTGTTCCATAAATGTGATCATTATCTAGTAAATTAAATGAGATATTCAAAGTGTCCACCCAGCAGTGGCCAAGGAACTTCTCTTACTCTGCATTTCTTTTATCTGGGAGAAAGAGGAAATTATCACAACCTCCTGCAAACCAGAGACTTCAATGGACACCCTGTCATTAAAATCATCTGGCTTTCCACACTTGCTGCACTGGACACTGCACAGTAACTGCTGGCTGCTCAAAGACCAAGACATTCAGCTCTGGATGCTGCTGGTGCTAATGGCCCGTTAACAGGGACCAGATTCCTGAGGTTTGTCTCTTGGAGAGTGGGGCTGGGGATACCATAGGACACCAGGGAGACATCTGTTGTCATGCACATACTGCCTAGAAATCCACTGCAGATAGTCTGCGCTGCAGGGATAGCCGGGGTTTGGGAATCTACTGAAGATGCTGGGGAAGAGAAACCCAACAAATTCAAAGGGCAAATTAGGAAAAGAGTTTTTTGACAGATGGAAAGAAGCACCAGTGCTTCATACCTGGTTGTTTACTGGGATGTCACTGAAGATGTTGGGCAGGAGGCAGAAATCAGCCTATCTACTGCTGTTTGTCTTCTGCCTAAATGCCTGAAAGTCTGAATCTCAGGAAATGGAATTAAAAAAAAAAAAAAAGTGCAGAAATTGGGAGTATGCATTTAATCTCTTGTTTTCCCATGCAAAACATTGACATAAAGCAAAACAGTTTCCTATTTTCATCATATTTTCCTCTGTGGCTCTGTTGATCCCATCCATGCCAGGCCAATCTGCTCTCTGCACCCCAGGTGCAGGCACACCCTGAAGTGGGGTTGCTCAAATGTAAGAGATGTGTGAGGGATCCGGCCCCAGGGTGGAGGAATGATATCACAATGGGATCCACGAACCACAGAACCATAGAAGCTGGAAAAGACCTCCGACATCTTCAAGTCCAACCCTTAACCCAACAGTGCCAAACCCCCTAAACCATATTGTGAAGGGCCACGTCTGCTCCTTTTTTGAACACCTCCGGGGATGGTCTGGGTGGCCCATTCCGATGATTAACCACCCTTTCAGTGAAAAAATTCTACCTGATGTCCAACCTGAACCTCCCCTGGCAAACGTGAGGCCATTTCCCCTTGTCTTGTGAATGCAGAAGGTGTGTCCAGAGAGCTGGTACCCAGCAGTGCTCCAGCCTGCAATCACTTCTCAGGTGCTCCCACTGAAGCACAGCAGCTCTGGGTACTTTGTAGCTTACACAAGAGCCTCAACAAACCACAAACAAGTGACCCAACAAGGAAATGCAGAACAGGCCCATGGTATCCCCGAGAAGCCAAAACTGCCTGCAAGGAAGCAGGTGCTACTAGAGAAGGCAGTGCTGGGCACTCTCCATGAGAGCGCTTTGCTCCAGCAAACCCCCTGCTCTCCCTTTCAGGCAGATTATCCTGGGGCTGGAGTAAAGACACAGGCAAGAAGCACAGTGCTAATTCAGAGTCTGAATCCATCTGAGCCAAAGGAAACCTCTGTGGCAGCACTGGAGAGCCGAAGCTGCAAGCTCCAACTGGCCATGGGAGGGCAAACTGCTCCAAGCATTGCTGTACAGTTCAACACCAGCACTAACTTTGCTTGCAGTCAGCCTCCCTTCTTGAAAGGCAATCCAGGCCTGCCTTCCAAGGAGTTTTAATTTAATTGCTTGGAAATTTTGGAAGGGCTCTTATTTCAACCAGACAGAAGCTTTGGAAAAGGCAATGAGCAAAGCAGGACACTGGGAATGTCCTGCCGCTCCCAGGCCAGCACAGGAATTCCTCTTTTCCCCAATGGCACTAACATTAAGGCAGGCCTTCAGCATAACCCAGTCAAAGCAGGCTGCTAGGAAACTGCTGCAGACAGTTAAAAATAGGGATTGTGCTGATCCAGTGTTAACTCTTAATGGAGAGGGCAGCGATTCCTCGCTGGGGGCACATCACTGCCACTGCTTTTATTTAGAAGTCTCTCCCCTGTGCTGCCTTTGATTGTCCCAGCTCTCTCTTGTATTTTCCTTTATAGACTGTTTTCCTCCTAACACAGCAGAAATGAACTCAGAAGAGCCGTTTTTGTGGCTGGCCTGTTTTCAGTGCGTTTTCTGCCCTGCAGTCCTGATGGCAATAAGCATCAATCAACAAGGAGTGGGTACTGCAGCCCATCACCATGGAGAGGGGCAGGGTGTCAGCACAGGACCTGGAGATCACTCTGCCCAGCAGCATCCTCATGTGTCTGCACACACATCTCCACTCCTTATTTCATAGCCTTCTAGCATGGAAAAGCAACTAGGTGGTCTCCTTGCAAATATCTTTACCTCCTTTTATTTATTGTTGAATTTCAAGATGAAGATAAGGTGAGTTTTGTGTGCAAGGGCCAATTCCCAAATGCTTTATTTCCTTTTAGCACTCTGTATGGCCCATAATATACAGCATTATCCTAGCTGGAAAGTGGTAAGGATCATTAACATCAAGAAAAGCCAAACTTAAGAGCAGAGTGCCAGGTCAGCCATGAGCCACAACCCATCTGCAGACAGTGCCTCTGGCAAGCACTTCTCACAGCTGCATTATGCCTAGGATGGAGAAAAGCCTCTCTCTCATCCTGAAAAATGAGAAATGTCCCCAGTATATATCCATCTGCTAGGGAGGAGACAGGTCATGATCAATGAACAGTGAAGTATTTGGAGTTTAGTTAAAAAATTAGGAAGCAAGTAAGACTTGTATGTGCTCTCTCAAGCCAGCTGTCATTGGCACCTGAAAACCCTTGGAGGAAAAAAAGGAGTTGCTCTATTTCTCTGTGCCTTGACGTATCACGGAGCAACTGATGGGCAAAGCGCATTCAAACACCATTGCTCAAATAGATCAGCATGGAAATGCAGAGGGTTGAAGGCAAAAGGCACAGATTGCAGCCAGGTTTGGACAAGAAGATTTCCAAGACCAGAGATAAGCAAAACCAACCTGTGCCTGCCTGACCTGCTACCTGAACAAAACCTGAGCCACAAAAACTTTGAAAACCACCAAAAATTAGCTCCTTATCTACCATCCCCTCTGCTTGGCTGGTAACAACCCACCCTGCCCAGGCACTAGGAAGGACCAAATAGTGTGAGCTGCAATTTCTCAGTGACCATGTGGATGTGGAGGTGCAAACCTGGTGCCATTTCTCGTAGACCTGGCAGCCTTCCCAGTGCCATAAAGAGTTCTGCTTGAGTAAGCACCCAGAAGGGTCCAGCAAGCTCCAGTAAGCACCAGCTCTGCTTGGTGAGTGGAGACCTTGCCAGAGCTGGGAAGAGGGGCACTCATGCAGAGAGGCAGCCTGGTGAGAGGTGGAACTGACTGCCATTCAGGGCAGGAGGGCCAGGAGAAACCGAGCACCGACCGCAAGGGCAGCTGCCCTGTGCTTGAACTGCTCAGCTCAAATCCATCCTTAAATCCTGACAGTGAGGAGCTCAGGGCCCTGCTAATCCTGTGCTCTCACATCTGCACAGCTCCATTAGGCAGGAGGCCGCTGCTGACACTGCTGTGTATTCAGTGCTGACACCTTCAAGTGGCTTTTGGTCCTTTTTTGGTCTGCCCAATGCTTGGCTGTGCCCGAGGGCTAAAGCCAGTCAGCAGCAACACTCCTGTTTGGTGATGGAGCCTTGGAAGCCACATAAAGAATCATCCTCAGCCCAGGTGATGAGGGAAAGCTTTTTGGGACTGAGCTCCCAGCTTACACACCAAACCACCAAATCACCGCCTGGCTGCGAGCACGGCAGGGTCTGGGCATTGCACACAACCAGATCTCTGGTGTGCTCTGGTTTCCAGGCCCTGGCACTTGGCTGCTGCCAGAGCTGGGCAGGTAAGAAAGAGCACTGTCCTCACTGTGAGCAGCACAGGGTGGGGGCTGGCAGCAAAGCCCAGGTGCGCTGTTCTCCTTCACAAGCAATGCTTTGCCACGGTTCCTGCAATGTGACGGACCAAGGCAGGCAGGATCTTCCCATTCTACTGCTGCCCAAGCAGGAACAGGAGGTCGGGCTGACAGCACCTGATCCCAGACCACAGTTGAAGAGAATGCTTCCAGTTCATTGCACAAATAATAATAGTATTAACGGAATTACAGGAAATCCTTGCTTTTGTAACTCCAATTCCAGGTTGAAAAGCAGTATTACTAGCAGGCACACATGAGCTCAGCTGCTTTGATTAAAGAGCAACTCTCTAATCTCTGCCTGGACTCTGCCCTGGGTTTTAATGCCTGATTAACTCCCCCCTGCCAGGATTATTTTGCATCTTTGCATATTTTGGAGCTCTTCATTTTAGTTTATTGCTACAGACAAGGAGCTGTTTGAAACAACATTCATTCGTACTGGCAATTTAAAGCACTGTGTGTGAGTTTGTGGCTGAGTGGTGGCTGGAGCACAATTCAAGGAACTTTTAGGGCAATCTGCTTCTTCTCAGGGAGCAAACACAGGACAGTATGCTCTCAACATGAAGGAGGGTATCACTGTGTGTCTTAGCCCTCTGGAAGACACCAAATGTCACCTCCAGAGAATCAGCAATTTACCACCAGTTTCAGAAGTGGCTGGAAGATTGACTCCCTATCCTGAGAGTATTGAGGCCTTTCATAAAAAATAATAAAATGGATTTTAGGCATTTTGTTTTCCAGCACAACTCAAAAGTGCTGTGGAAAACGCAAAACTTTTCACAGCAATTATTTATGCATCAAATTCTAAAATTCCTTCTAAGAAAAAAATCAAAATTGGCTAGAAAGGGTTTGGGGCCAAGAGGGTTTGCTGTGAGCAGTACCTAATGTCTTAGATAGCCATTGCTTCCACAGCCTTCTCCAGTTCTCCTTCTATGTACTGCCAAATACCACCCTTGAGGATGTAATTTTTGGTGCAGCAAAGGCATCTCAACGCAGAACAACAGGATTTACAGATGGGCAGGGTGGGATGGGGCAGGGAGAAGGAGAATGGGGTTCAGTCACTGCCTCAAGACCAGAGCAGCAAAGAGAATATTTTCACAGCAGTGCCCTTAAAGGAGAAAAAAATGTCCCTGTTAAATCAGGTAACTGGGTCACACCACCGAGCAGGTGGAACGCAAAGTCCTGAAGGATGGCCATGCTTTGGGGTGGCGGGGTGGAAAGCCTCCTGCAACAGCTCAATGAGCAACGGCACAATGAAACAAAGAGCGTATCAGGTGACTCATGTACAGCTCTGCAGGTGCCCACCACGCTGCAGCCACCAGAAAAGGCTCACTCGTGTGTTAAGGCAATTCTGCCCACAGGCTGTCCCAAGCCTTCGGCATTTTTACCTTCCTTCCTTTGTTTTTGCACGCATCCAGTTCTAGAGGATGTTCATAGAGAAACGGGATTTCTGGTCTCTGGAAGCCCATCTGCTCCCCCTGTTTATTTCCTGAAGTTGTCACAGTCATCCCGTAATGAATTCCAGTGTCACGACCACACTGATGGCTCTTCCCATGGGGAACACACAGGGAAACCACCCTGATGGAGCAAACAGGCCCACAGTACCCAAAGGACCCTGAAGACATGGGAAAGAGCAGAAGGTAGCCCCATGTTTCACAAGGCTCCCACCACTGAAGAAAAATCTGGGAAACATGATTTGCTACAGCAACACATCCCAGCAGGCTGGAAACCTGACTACCTGCTCTGGAAAGCACTGCTGGGACACTGCACACTTCCAGTCCACCAGAGCTGCCCTCCCACTGGGGTCACTGGTTAGGCCAAGAAGTGAGGTTGGTGCTGATGTAAGCAGTCCTGACTGGCCAAAGAAGGCCACAGAAACTGGCTGAAGGGATAAATCTGGCCATGGGTTTTCAGATGCTCCAGACCTTTGAAGTGGATCTACCTAAGCCCTCCCTTGCTGCGAGCACAGCACCAGGAGCCTCCTACTCCTAAGCGATGAACTCCTGGAATAAAGAGCTACAGTAAAACAGTTAAAACTATCCCAAAATAAAGGATTAAAACAAACTCTCCTCCCACTCATGACTGGAAGACAAGTCCTTCCTTTTAGGCTAGGTTTTACTGAGCCTTCTATACTGCTGTGAGCTCAATACAGTCTTCTCCAGGTGCTTTTCTTCCCATCAGCTCTGTGACCTGGCTCTGCACCCATGTTCTGCTCCTCTGAGGAGCCTCCAGCTGGTTTCTCAGGCAGCTGGGTTCCTTGTCAGGCTGTCCCTGCCTCCCTTCCCCATTAGGCTCAGTGCCCCGTAGCCAACTCAGATGTTTGTCCCGAAAAGCAGGCTCTGGGAGGGCAAATCTTTCTGGCTTTCAGGGCCAGACCTACAGCAGGAGCACATCCCACCAGGACAGCATCACAACTGGACACAGAGCAAACCAGACACACCGTCCGATGGTTGGAGAAGCCAAATTTCCCAGGGGAATTAAGTGTACCACTGGTGCACATGCTGTGGAGTGGTTCGAGGGGCAGACTCAAAAGAGCAGACAAAGCAATGCTACCCAGGTCTGTGCACAAACCTTCAAATGAGCCAGCTCACATCTGGCTTCCACCCCTTCTGCACTCCCCTTTCCTGCCTGCTGCATGCCTTGAATGTCTGTGCAGATTTTGCAAGGTCACCAGCAAGTAAAACAGAGCTTTGCTCTCCAGCTCAACACCTGGCTACACCAGCTCCAGGGAGGAGCAGGGCTTTGTCCTCAGCTCGAGTGTATCTGCCTACTCTGTCCCACCTGCCCTTTGCAGCAGTAGCACCTTTGTGGCAGGTGAGTTCTCCCTTTTTGAATGCTCCCAGAGGGACTGTAGCCAGCCCAGGAGCACAGGCAGACTGGGGGCATCCAAACCACCACGGAAAGCACACAGGCTATGCCATCTTGTCCTGAGGATTCATGCAGCAGGGATAACACTTTATATTTCAGTTTTGCTTTCTGCAAGCATGGTGAATCAACAGGACTTACTGAAATAACCCAGGAAGAGATACAGCAAAGGTTTCCTTACAGGATGCTTGTATTGCTCAACTGAGCTGTCTTTGGAGGGGCCCACATGATGGAAGAAGCACAGTAGGCTGTCCTAAGTGAAGTGCAGCCTTGGGGGTGATTTGCTGTTCAAAATACCAGCTGAAGACATGATGCTACGCAGGAGAAAGAACATGATCAGGGCTCCTCGTGATCCCGACTGAGAGGATGAGCATGTGCAGCGTGGGAGAGCAAACAGACAGTGGGAGAGTGAAGTGGAGAAAATAAGGCAAATGTATGAGAGGCAGATGAGTATCATCAGTTTAGCCAGCAAAACACCATCAGCTCTGATGGGCTTTGGGTCATTTAAGAGGTGGTAAAACAAAACACCAAATGAGCTTGTTTTCTTTCTTTGCTCTCTTTCTAGGCAGCATTGGTAAATTCAACCCAGCTCGTGCCGGAATACACATGGCTTCTTTTCACTTGTGAGCTTCCTTAGTTCAAGATTATACATCTCATTTCTCCACTTTTCCAGAACAAAGACAGCACTGTTTTGTTACTGTACAGCTACTTAGTCACTGCTGAACCAAGCCAGAAAACCTGGTATGTCAGAAAAAGCATGAATAAAGGATTTGATTAGGGCAAAGGGAAGAAGGAAAGTGGAATAGATATGAGATTTGTGTTGTTGCTGCACTCAGTTATTAGCAGTGGGGACACTGGTATTGCATTTGAAAAGTTTACAATAAAGCCTTTAATAAACAAATTCTTGGCTGATATACTTTATACAAATTTAGGGACTTTGGTGGTAGCAAGGAGTTTTACACTTGCTAAGTGCAGCTCCTAAGATGGACTGTTTCCTAATTTTGTTACCTAATTCCTAATAAAATACCATTCACAAAGCTAATATCCACCACACAAACGGTCCTGTTCAGCTGCTTAGGACTCGCTGCCTGTGAAGCTCAGCAGGGCTCCGAGGCAGAAAACACAGGATTTTTGGCCTTTTATTCCTACAGGCTGCATCGCTACTCACTTCAAGTAGAGAGCTTTCCAAACAGGAGCTGACCCATTTCTGCCTGTGGCATTGAGGGCACCTCTTCCACTAATCTCGTGTGTCAGCGTGGTGCGGTTGGTAATACTTGTCTCTGGGACAGCAGGTTAGGGATTTACTGAGTCCCACACATCATGTCCTTTAATTCAGTGTCAACCAAGGATAAGCCAAGGACCTAGGGCAAGGCGTGATCCATTACAATTTCATGCTGGGTGGGTGCTGTATTGTTAGAAACACAGCTCCAGCTTCCAGATGAGAAGCCAAGCCTGAACTGCCACCTGGCTGTACGTGCTCCAGGTTTGGGGAGAACAATGTATTCACATTTTCTCCCTTCTGTCGCTCAACACGACAATGTGGCTGAAACTAATGGTGATTTAAAAATTAATAAAACAAATACGTGGCTGTAAAATCAGAAGCAGCACAGTCGCAAAAGGGAAAGCAGACAGAAAGAAGTGCATTTCCCTCGATAAAGCTGAGAGGTTTCCGTCACGGGGCCGTGCAGGGCTGGGCAGAGGAGGAGGCGATGGGCAGTGACATTTACACTGCGGAGACCGCTCCCGTCCTCTGCCCCCGGTGCCGCCTCCCTCCCTGCTCAGGGGACACCTCCACCACGGACATCTTTCCAGTTCACTCCCGCTGCAAATGGCAGCGTTGGGGCTGACCTTTCATCGCGTGGCAACTGCTGAGCACACGTGTGGCACTGCCCATCCTCCCCCCGACACCAGCACCGGGCCGAGCGTCACCCGCACACTTTTGGCGAGAGCAGCCCTTGGCCGCAGCTTTGGACCTGGATCCCTTCACATCCTTCAGACTCTGGGTGCAGAAAGGAAAGCGGGAGCAGATCTGCCAACATTTTAAAGAACTCCAGTGCCATTTCTACACCAGCAACATCCTCCAGCTTCTGTGAAAGTGGCCTGGAAGGGTATCTGGTGTTAATAAACCCACATCTTTTCACAATAAAACACAGCGAGCCTCTGGGGCTCACGTTAGGACTACAAAGCTTGTTTGTATACTGGAAGGCCACAAAGAATTATCCCATCTGACTTCCCGTACATCCCAGCCTATTCATTTTCACTCAGTTGCCCTGTATTAAGCTTAATTACCCCAACATTAAGATTAATGGCTTCTGTTGATTACGCCTATCTCAAAAGAAGTACTATTAGAGTGTTTGAGACAAAGCAGCCTCTGCTGTGGGTGATTTGTCCCCACTGCTCGCTGTCCCTGCTGCCAAAAACACAAGCCCTGTTGAACTTTCTTTGCTTCTTTTCACCAGCCAGGAATGCTCGCCCTGATTTACCTCCCAAGAATAAGGAGCCCTTCCATATCTGGTGCTTTCTCTCTGTGAAAATACTTGGGCACAGAAGTCAAATTGCTTCTCACTTCTCTCTGCCTCACTAAACAGGTCTCTCACCCTTGACGTCTATTTTCTCTAGCTCTCCTCTCTTTTTGTGGCTCTGTGCTGTGCCTTCCCCGTTTTTTCAGACAAGCTGTTAAAAACCCAGGGGCAGGGCTGCATCTGTGGCTCACTGAACCTTGGGATGCTGCAGCCTTTAGCATCAGCACAGGGGACTTGCTGCACCAACAGCAGCATGTTTACCAAGTGAATCCACCTCCTGCCAAGGTGGGTTAAAATAAAATTGAGGCTGATAAAAAAGAAAAAAACTCAAACCAAAATCAACGTGATTCTCCTTTGCTCTTGTTACCCAGGAACTTGGGAAGCCTTTCTATAAAGCAACATAAGCATTTTGCTTTAGCTGTAGCCACTCTGGGCTTGTATTAGACAGGAAAGATCTCAACACAGTTCAGAAACTGCTTCCAACATCACTCCTGAACCAGAATCACTACTTTGCACCTAGCTGGTAAATGCAGATGCTGAATTTCTATGTTTTTTGGGGAAATTATTTCTTAAATTATTGTAATCCACTTACTTTTGTTTTGCAATCATTAATGGGTACAATTTGGTACAACTTTTAGTGCGGCAGTGAGGCAGTCCCGGGATGGACCTAGGCTGTCACCTTGTCACGTACTCGGCTGCTGCAGCGGAACTCACTCCCTCTCCTCCTTGCTTCTGGAAACAGAAGGGGATCTAAGTCTCCATGGGGTTTTTTTGGCCTTCAGTCCAAAACCAACAAAATCTTCAGTGAGTGAAAAAGGCTTCACCTAGGAGATGTGATCTTCCTCACTGGAGACTGCCAGCACAGACAATTTGTCCTGGGGATCTATCAGAGAGGAGCTAATGGAGCATAGGTCAGAGAGAAAGATATATTTTGAGCCTTGCTTTGTCCCTTCTCTTCCCTGCTGCCTTGTGCCAAGACTAAAAAGTCAATTTAGATGGGATGAAGAGAAAAACATCACCGGTCCGTTTTTTCTGCCACAATCCTTCTCTTCCCCTGAGCTCATCCCGGTGTCAAGCGGTTCCATGGGTCACAATACAGTTGGACAGATTCCCTACATGTCAGGTGTGTTTGAACTGAACATGTTCAGGAAATACAAATGACTATACGAGGACAGACACATCCCAAAAGCAGTCCTGGGTTTTGGGCATTTGTGTGTGTGCTCCTAAGCAGACAGATCACGTGTCTTCCCACTTGTACCAAACCCTCTAATACTTCTTTGCTCAGATCTCAGCCCATTTCTGTTAATATTGCTGTTCAGCAGGACTTTATTCCCTGAAAGACTGAGACAAAGCAACTTCTTACTCTAGATTTCAGTTGCTGCCATCTGCTTCCCTCTTCAGACCAAGCTGAGCACCAAGTCAGCCAAGGCCACTGCAATGGCAGAAGAAACACATTTCAATGTGGTGAGCTTGCAAACACCTTGAAAGCATGTAGAAAGGAAGACAGGGCGTCCTCCTCCAGGCTTTCTGACAGCTGTGGTACTTCAGCCTGCCCAGCAAAGCCTCCGCAAGTTCACTCCAGCCATGAGATACTTTGGACCAGGTTTAATACAATCCCTAATAGAAGGACTGTGAAAGCAAGCTAGCCTCAAACCTCATTAAAGTCCTTGTTTAACCATTAAGTTTGTTTAACTCTACCTGAAGGATGAGATTGCCTGGACCAGACAATGTCCTTCCCTTATGACTTAATACTATTGCATTTTAATGTCAAAATAATATGACAGCGGTACTATGCTCCCTTCAAGACATGGTTCACAGCACATAAACAGGCCAGTGCTTACTGGTGGGTATCACCACCACTCTTCTGGGCTATTTATACCAAAAGTTGCTGGAAAAAATTTCCACAAGAGGAAGCAGCCTCCCTGATTTTCTTTCTATCCAACCAAAATGGTGCTGTGCATATAAAAATCAGGGAGCAAAAGCAGCAACCCTGGATGTTTCTGCAAGTGCAGGCTGCTCAGAGCTGTGGCCCAAAAGGTTTATGACCTGGGGGCAGAGAGGCTGTGATCTGGTTTTTGCTCTCCTGCATGTCCCAACTCTTTTCCACTCGGTCTAGCAAGAGCATCTGTAAGGCTCCACAAATTAACATTTGTGAAATGTTTTGAGATCTCGAGATAGGAGTGGCTATAAAATCTCCCAGAACTATTGATGTCTTTTATTATTTATTAACGCTGCTCTTGTCCACTTAGCCCGGAGCTCTTGGAGTACTTTGAACAACAAAGAAAACCACCGTGCCTGGGCAGGGGCTTGAGTTCTACAGAAAAGTGACCCCCGTGGGCTTCAGAAGGCCATTTTCATGAGCAGTTTTGAGCAGGACAAAGCCAGCAGAGAAAAGCAAAGCAGAGAGAAAACGCCTCCTGAGATGCCAAGTCAGGCACTGGCTGCCCAGGCCTCTTGGAGCAATGTGGGGGCTTTTGGAAGTGGCTGGTGGATGAGGCAAGGTGTCACTCAGAGGTGATAGGCTCTGCCCTATGGCTGCGCCACAAAGTGCAGCCTTAATACAGCAAACTTTGCCCACACAGCCCCGCATCCAGGCTCAGACCAGCAGGGAGAGGCTTGTCCCAGCTGGGAGAGGTCGGTGGGTCAGGAGGGCAGAGCAGCACCCACGACCCCTCTGGCCACAGGCTGGACCTTCCCCAGCGGGGGACCCTGCATCCAACCGGGGCTGGTTTTCTCTGCATTGTGTCTATAATCGAAGCACAAAAGCCATTCGTTTAAGTGGGTTTAAATGGTTAAAGGCACTTGTTCCTCTGAAAAGAGAATGAAATTGCTATTGACACCTCTATAAAAGAGAGGCTTTTCAGGCTCACTAGGAAAGCAGCAGACGAGGAGTCTTCCTCACTTTGTTGCCTGCAATTAGATCTGCAGCCTCCTCCTTTGCTCTTGTAATAGGAATAGGTACCGGTATCTTCAAAGGATGGGAAACTTAATGGCCTCATTGGCGGTTTGATGAATAATTCATGATTCTGCATTAATCGGGAAGTTAACTAACGTCTGGCGAGAGACAGTCTTTAATGCAGAAAAGCATCTTTGGGCAGTGACACTGGGAGCTGGGTCAGGGAGACACAGGATGATCTACACACACACTGCACCCGTCAGACAGCACAGGTGGATGGGTGCTGCCTTTGCTCAGTGCCATACACTGGGGGACTTTTCAAATGAAGGTAGAGACCTCCAGGTACGTCAGGCTTCCTTCACTCACCCAACTGCACTCTCAGGACGGGAGCTCCTGTGTGTGACCTCGCTGGGGCACCCCGGCAGAGCTCAGAGCAGTGGCTGGGCTATGGCTCCACTGCGGGCGGTCACCGAGCTCTCCTTTGGCTCAGAGAACCTCAGACCCCTCTTTGCATGGCCAACAAGGCCATCGTGCCCCACAGGGAGTCACATCAGCTCCGTGCAGTGGCACATGCCATGGGAGGGTGGCCACCTCCATCCCTGCTGCACGGATGGGGGTTGGCAGTTTTAGCCAGCACTTTGGGTGTTTTGCTGGGTTCCTCTTTAAAAGCAAAGCCGTTCCCTCACTGGGCTTTCCGCAGTGCCTCCCACAAGAGCCCATCACTGGTGTGCTGGAATACAAATAAATAATATTGCACACGACTCACTGGTTGTACTTGTGAAACATGAGGAAAGAAGGTAACAGCCGAACCTCTTTAAACACATTGGCCTGACTGACATTTTTAAGAAAACAAAGGCAGTGCTGTGCCCATTGGAGCTTTCTCAGAGAAATGCTAAATGTGCCATTGAAAATATCATCTGTTCAGATTCGGTTCAGATTTAATCATCCTTCATTCACCCTTCCCAAAAATAAAATGAAAACAAAAAAGGAAAAAAAAGAAATCTTTCTGGCTGAAACATTTGGTTCTTGCTCAAGAATCTGGTCTGAATTTTATAAAGGTTTCCTGGAAGCGGAGATCAAGGGGCTGGTTTGGGGCTCAGAAAAAGCCCTCTGGCAGGATGAAGAAGAGAAAACTGCCAGAGACTGAGACTGATACTTTGTCATTAACTTATTGGGAACACTGCACAGGACTGTTCCTGCTAATTAAAACCAGTGGTGACCAAAGCTCATTTGCAGAGATTGGGCTTTGGCCAAGCGTTTGTGTGTGGATGAGGAAATGAGATCATAAAAGTCACGACTGGCCTCCAAGCTTGGGGTGTGTAATTGCCTCTCACACCTTGCTTCCCGGCCCCTCCGAATACCCCTTTTTCTAATAAAAGTGGTAGTGGAGCTACTCATGTCTGTTTTGAGCTATTGGACTACAGAAAGGGACCAAGAAAATCCCTGCACTGGGGCTGTCCCCAGTATGAGTGGATTAAAACTGCTCTGAGGTTGGCCCCCCTCTGGCTGAATGGGGCTTCTCCACTTACGACTTTTACATGCAGGATTTCTCCTCAGGTCAAAATCTGTGCCACCATGAGTTTAGCCAGAAGCATACTGAGATCCATAGGGTCTGCCAGAGCTAGGACTTGGTTTACAGTTCAGAGGAGAGCAGCCCTTCCCCGCTGAGCCATGGATCCGTGGGGATGGCTGAAATCCTCATATCTGACACCCACCTTGGAGATGGGCTCCCCATGGCCACCTCCAACCCTACGAGTGAACAACGGGCAGAGGCCCCGACGGCGTTTCCCCCAAAAGCTGAACTTGTCACACTCTTCTATCCATGAGGTAGGTAGGGCTGGTGGGCTGATGTGAGCAACGCCGCAGAACTGCTGCCTACTTAAATATATATATACACAGGGGAGGAAAATACGCACTGCCTTCAGCAGATACTGTGATCTAACTCACAATACGCCCACTGGCACGTCCACCTCCGTAAATGTTCCGTCACAAGTGTCCCCTCACAACGATACCACCAGGTTAGAGCAGTAAAATCATGCAGCATGTCTCCTACCTCACAGAAAGCAATGCATCCACACGCCAGGGCTGCCCCAAATACCAAGGTTTTGTTACACCGGTGTAGTTTTGCTGGGAAGTTTCTGAGCTGTGACCTAACATGCCATGACTTTTCCTCCAGGACTAAAGCAGTGCCTGTCTGGCACCCTCAGCCAGACCCAAATCTCTGCTGATAAAAGGTATCCAACAGAAAGAACAGGAATGTCAAACTAATGATTAAGACAACTCATCTCCTGTAATGGCATGTCTTCTCATTTGTTTTCTTCTGAGAGGACAGAATCAAAGACTGAATTAACTAATTCCCTCCAGTCATACACCAACTAATTGCACTGGCTATGTATCGCCAGCTCACTCCATCCATCTGACAGCCATTACTCCTAATGTGCCTGAAAAGATGGTTTGTACACGGGGAGTGGCCCCGTCTCATTTCCCAAGGAAACCAGCACTCTTTGGAAAGAACCATTCTTTGCCATCCCAGCCTGATCTCATGGCTCTGTCTCCCAGAAAACACAATGGTAAAGCAGAAAATCAAACCGCAAATATCCTATCTGGATACTTGGGATTGCACAAGGTCACATTGCTTTCAGAGAGCCAACATGTCCCCAAAATGGCATCAGCAACAAGCATCACACAGCAGAGCAGTGAGGAGATGGGGAAAGTTTTGGAATTCCTGGTTATTTCGTGTTGTCAAGATGTTTGGTGTGTTACTGGTGACTTTATGAAGGGCCATGGGAGCACAATCCTTGCACTGACCCATCTCTACTGCAAAGGCTGAACTCGGGCAGGAAGGATCCTTCTGGATGCCCATGAAAGCACGCCTGAGCCCCACCCCTCTTCACGGCTCTCAGAGGGAGACAGAGGGGACAGTTCTGTGTCCCTTGTCTTCTGTGCATCCTCAATGGCAACATCCCTTCCACGGCTGCACATCCTGCACCCGATGGGACAAACACCCGTTGGCCTCCATGGCAGGTTGGGGATTTACCTGTCTGCTGCCCTGACTGGGGGAAGTGACAATTATCCTACGTCCAGGTTTTCACCTAGAACCGGCCACTTCTGCCAAAACAACTGCCCTGCAAATGTTGTTCCAGAGGACCGTGCAGGGTAGGCCCTGCTGATGGATCCGGGGAGAAATCAAACTTCAGGGCATGAACTGGGGGAGTGCTGCAGCAGAGGCCAACAACATTGGAGCCAAGCAGGGAAGGGAATGAATCCCACTGTGAAAGTGGTGTGTAGGGGAATGGGGCTGAAAATGGTGGTGCTGAGATCTCCCACAATGAGGAAGGAAGCGCAAGATTGAAGGGAGGGATGGGAGAGGATAGGCAAAGATTCCAACATCAACCCACCAAAAATGTTTCCTGGACCTGCTCTGTCCTGACGCCTCACCTTTGGTGTTAGGACTATCTGCCCAAAGGAAAAGGGAGAAAGGTTTTCAGGACAGGCAGTTCTAGGCTGGCACCTGCCTTGCCCTACTTGCACCAGTCAGGGAGCAGCCCCTGCTCCTCCCCCTCCAAAACACAGTGATGAAGAGAAACAACCCAAGGCAAGAGACACTGGGAGACACAATAAGGAAAAAGTGTGAAGGCACAGACAAAACAGTCCTTGTGCTTTATCTCCCAACTTCAGACTGCCCTGCCAGAAGAAATACGGTTATCTCCTCCTCCTCCTCTGTGTCTCACAGTTCTTGCGATACAGTGGAAAAGTCTCCAGCACTTCTGAAGCCCCCCACGTGGGCACTCCTCCCCAGAAGCCTTGTAAAACTCCTCTGGCTCTCCACATAGCTCTGTCACCATCCTGGGTACCACACATCCCCTCCATGTGCCCCATGCTGGCTGGTGTACAGCCCATGCTTTACTGGTTTATTTTTATCTGCCCACTTCTTGGGCTGACTGGGGACTGTTTCATTTTGTTGTTGTTGTTCCTGTATTTTATTAAATACAAACAAGCCCTCCTCAAGTGTTTCTTGCAAACACAGACAGGATTGAGACTCTCAGACCCCTCGTTCCTGCTAATGAGAAATGCAACGAGCAGGAGCGGGCAGTGCTTCTCCAGCTTCACCCCTTCTCCCTCTGCATGGGCTCCTTGCTTGTCTTGATCAGGAACATCATAAAGGTGAGGAAGGCTTCTTGCTTAGCAACCAGGGACTCCAGTGTACTCAAGTCTACAGCTGAAACACAGAAGTTTCTTTCATCCTTACGTTAAATGGATCTCCCTCACCTCGTCACAGCCTGAGCTGGAGACAGCCCCTGAGATGAAGTGGGGCTGCAGGAAGCACCGCTGCTTTGCAGGGGGGTGTGAAAACTACTCAGCTTCCAACACCTCTGAAAAGCTGAGAGTGTTTTAGACAGCTTTTGGTTTAACTAGAGATTAGATGAACTTCAGTTGTTTTGTCTGGATGCCTCTGTGCACCAGCACCTGGGAATGAGCAGTGGCAGGACAATGGAAACAAACCACTTGTACAGATTATTCCTGTGTTTAGTGCCCACAAAGGAGACAAGAGTGTGAAATTCTGCTTCTGCTGACTTGCTAAACAAGCACAGGCCATATTGTGAAAGCAGACGTTTCATGAAATGAAGTCAACTTTTCCATGTGTTTTACGAGATGAGTGGCCCTGGGGGCCTTCTACATCCTCTGTTTCATCTGCACCTCCTGTAGTACACTTAAAAGTTTCAGGTACTTCTTCAAGTGACTGCCTTTTACTGCCGTGGTCACTGTGTGCATCCTGGCCTGGCAGGCACTTCACCAGGTGACTATGGCAGAAAACGAGGCTGTCTATGGGGAAGGCCCTGGACATCCATTTGCTCACAACATTCAGCAGCTGATGAGGAAAACTGCTGTGGAAAGCCCACGCCACCATCTGAGGATCTCAGACAAGCATGGTGCAGTACCTGAGGCTTCCATAAAACCCTGTGCAAGTTTCACTACATTTTTTCTAAAGATTTAGGCTTTCTTAATACCACTCAAGGCCCACTGGCAGGCAGTGGAGGTGGGACAGCCCTGGTGACACAGGGTCCCTGGCAAGCAGCTGTTCTTTGCATGCCAGCATCCATCTCCTGTGCTAGTCTCAGGATAGCAGGCACCAGTGTAGGTCCAAGGTATGAAATTTGAGAGTTCTCCCCAAGAGCAGCGGGGTGGGTAACCCAGCTCACTGCAGAGTCAAGCCAAGGATTAAGAAATTCCCATTATTGCAATTTCCAGCCACATTTTTCAGAGTGTGACTCATTCAGGGTCACATGGTAAATACAGGAAAGACCCAAAATAGGTCGAGGTGCCCTGACCCTCAGGGCCAGGTGCTAACTACTCAACCATGCCTGTCAGATTGGGTGAGGAAAGTGCAGAGCTCTGGAGTTATGACAAGGTTTCACAGACTTCCAGCTCAGAGCTTGGAGAAAGAAAGTGACATTAAAAATGATTTAAAAGAAAAAAAGGAAAGAACCCCTCCCAGCACTAGTGACAAGATTACCTGCTGACAAAAAGCAAGGTACCGAGAAATAGTCTACACAGGTGGCTCTAAAAATTATGAGACAGAAAAAGGAAAGAGGAAATGTAATTGAAAGTATAGCCTCTCTCACACTAATGCCATTCTTGACATTCAAACTAGTAAAGATGACTAAAATAATATTTACATTCTTACAAAATCACTGGATTTTGAAGACAACTCGGTTAGGTCATCTCCAGAGAACAGAAGAATGATGGGCTAATTAGCTGTGTTTGCCAAAAAATGCCTTGCTTCTTTTTGTTTTTATTTGCTTCGCACTTCTCGCCTGGACTGGGACCTCTCTCTGCGAGATACTGCACACACAGACCGAGCAACAGCTCTGGCCTCCAGATGTTTACTCCTGGCGAGTGTTTGCACTGTGGTGGTTCTCTGAGGCCACATCCAAGCACAATAAAATCCCACAGCGAAGGTGAGCTCACCCTCAGCAGCTGCCAGCTCTGCTCTGCTCCAGAGCTCTCTGTTCACTGGGGTTACCCAGCAAACACAGGTTGTGCTTTACCCAAAACCCGTTCGCTCAGTTGATTAGAGAAAAAACAGAGCTGACCTGAAATTGAAAACCGGGCCTTGGGTCCAAACTTAGACAGGTCGTGCCATTATCCCCTCTTTTCATACATTGGCTGGTTTCCTGCTTCTGCTCAGAAATGAAAATTAACACACATGAAGGGCAGTTTAGTGGGATGGGGTTTGTGGTGACACGGACAGGTCCGAACACAGCTAGGGAAAACTCATCAGGGGGCTAGAGAGGGCCACGCCTGCTCACTCCAAACTCCCTGCACCCAACAGTGTCCATGACCCAAGAAACCAGCAATTCTGCCTCAAAACGAGCCCTTGGATCATGTCACTGATTTCATGACCACCGCTGTCTTTATCTCAGCACCAATTTCCTCCCTTTCACCCTTCTGATTCTGCCCCCCATCCCACCAGAGGGGCCAAGCAAACAGCTTGTGTGGGGCTTACTTGCCAGCTGGGATTAAACCGTGACAGAAGGGAAAGGGGAAAGTGAGGGAAGTGAGCAAGTGAGGAAAGTGTTGCTTCAGGAAAGGACAAATAAAGATCTCCTGTATGCTAGAGGAGTCTCACAGTTCTCCAGATAAATGGAGGGCATTCCCATCATTTCCAAGTGATCATTTAACCTTCATCATCAAACCTCATTTCAGGATCAAATCTTCCCAAAGCCAGATGCCTGTAAAATTGCAACACTCACCATATTATTTATTCCAGGTCATCCGACTTTGCAATATGCTATGTGCTTCCTTTGGCACTATGGAAATCCATAAATGACATGGATAAAGGAGCAGCGAGCTTTATGCTTGCTCAAAGACAGTGTAGGAGAAATGACCAAGTATAATCTTATTTTTAATACAGCCTAATTCTCAAACCCACTGAGGAGTTGCTGCCAGATATTTTTCTGGTAAAGAAATATCACTAGCCTGAAGCCAAGCATTGATTTAAGGCTGTATCTGTGTGGAGAGGTTATAAAGCTAGAGACATGATTCTAAGGGAGAAAAGGAATGGGTGATTTAGAACAAAAGACTATGTTCAAAGTACTAATCACAAATGAACCAATTCTTGCACTAATGCCAGTAGAAAAACTTAAAAGATACACAAAGAGCATCACTAAAGTGCTGGGGTAGCTTCTCTCTCTTCACAGCCTGAGACGATCATTAATAAACATTCAGGTACTTGCAAAAATGTTTCGCAAGACCTCCTTAATTTTGACCAAACACTTAGCTCTCAAAAGATCTTTCCTAGAAGCCTGTTACTTATTAATTTCTTTTTCTTGGACCTTCAACTTTAAGCTTTAAGGCTTTGATTCATGGAGCAGAAACAACGGCATGTGATCTCATCAGCCACCCACCCTCCCAACTGCAGAGACCAAACCTTTGGTGCAAATCCTCTCAACTGCTGAGAAAATGTTAACCAGGAACACACTTGCAAAAACCAGAACCAGTTTGTGAACAAATGAATATGTCTCACTGGAAGAGTTTTGGGCGGAAAAAAGACATCTTAGAGCATGGAATAGAAAGCAACATTTTTTTAATGGCTTTGAGACCTTTTATGAGGTATGAGCTGCAGATTATTGGGGTACACCCAGCTCATGGAAATCAGTGTGGCTGCTTCAAGTTCTGTGGATCTAGATGGATTTAGACCAACTGGATATTGAGCACAGGTGTCTCAAATAAATCTTGCTGGACCTTACTGTTCCTAAACATGCTGAATTTTAGTGATGCTTTTCAAAACGGGAAGAACATTCCAGTGAGTGTTAAACTGCACTAATGCTCCCACAAAAGATGTGCACACCGGAGGGTCCACAGAAGTACATCGTGTACATTAGCTTAGCTGCAATCACTGATAAAGCTAAAATTGGACCCCAAACACAAAAAAGACACTTGAAGACTGGGGATGATCCAACATACTCTTAAAGTATGTTACCACCATCAAGGCATAATTTCTTCTCCATCACTAGGTGGATGCACTTTCTGCTGGAAGAGGACAGGCTAGGGAGGAGTTGAGTGCCAAGAGCTGATCTGAATACTCAGGATAATAAGGGACAAAAGAGTATCCCCTAAACCAGGAAATTCTGAGTTGGATTTTCCTAAAATCTCATGAGCATAAAAATGTTGAGTTTCCAGTGGGATGGTCTGGCACCTCTATCTCCAGGTTCTGTTGGCTCCCTTAAAAGCCTTGGTCTTTATCAGATGATGCATTTTTGAACCTTAAGCCACAAAGTCTCCCCAAGTCCAGCCACGCTGAGGAATGGGGTCATTCAGGCCAAGAGGAAGGGTCTGTCTCTCATACACATCCCAGACACTTCCCACCTTTCCGCTGTCCACACCATGCTGCAGAAAGCTTTCCCAGGGAATTGTGTGCCCAAGGAAAGGAAAACCCAAGCAAACAAAAGACCCTTTGATCGTTTTATTAGGGTACAACCTACAGTACTTCCTTATGCCAAAACTGGGACAGGAAATACAGACGTGACTTCTGGGAGTCCTCTCCCTTTGTTATCACTGGGAAGGACAGGAACTTTGTGTCGTATTCAGTCAGAGATGCACGCGGCTTGCAACGCTCTCTTCTGCAAGATGTAAACAAACTGGCAGCCAAGAAGATCCTCTCTCTGGGTTGTTTATATGCTTTTCCTCTGACCTGGTCACTTCTTTCCTGCACAACTGCTTTCTGTGGGAATGTATTCCCAAGTGCTCATCTCCCAGCCTTTTTTATGCTTGACTCTCCTGCCTGAAAAACCTGTCTCTGCTCTGATGCTGCTGTGGGGGAGCACCTTGAGGCTGTGCCTCTCCCCAGGCCCTGGTTTGGGCAAACCCCACCAAAGCCAGTGGGAGTCAGTTTAGCTTCGGTGAGAGTTCCAGGTTTCAGCTCTAACTGCCTGTGGAGAGAGGGACATGGCCCTGTGGATAAACCTCCTGGGCAATGCAAGGACAGCCATGGTGACAAACAGAAAGTGGCACTTGTGCCTGTGGTGCCAGACCAAATGCAGTATGAAGAGTGTTTGTGGCTCTGCTGACTAGGGTGCTTCCCCTCCTGCCCTTCTCCCATCCTCTGGACCCTCAGTGCCATGATGAAGAACAGGTCTCCATAGGGGATATCCCTTTTGCACCTCAAGATCTGAGAAATGGGAGCCTGTGCTGCAGCCACTTCTGTCCTCTAGTTCCAGCCTGCGCAACCATGTGGGCCTCTGCAGATGCAGACCCTGGGTTTCAAATCCCCTAAGAGTCATGCAAGCCAGCACCAAGGGGTTGGAAACTTCCCATTCTGAGAGGCTGTTTGATCCCACCATGGCTGTGATGGCAGAAGAAGGGTCCAGGCTGCCCTGTGGGCTCCCTTGAACACACATGCAAGGACAAAGTCTATGGACTTTTTTATTTCACAAGTGATTAACTGGGCAGCCTCCCCCGAGCCTCTTCTGTTGCTTCCTGGGCACATCTCTGAAATTAACCTCAGAGCTAATGAAGCCAATTATCAACAGCAGACATGGTCTCCCTCTAATTATTTTCCCTGGAAAGGTCACCCAAAGCGGCACATTGTGAGACCCAGCTAATTGCATTGTCTGCTCACAGCACGGAGCCGGCTCCTGTAGGGCTCCGCTGGGCTCGGGGGAGCCTCATGTGCCATCGCCCAACAATTGGAGCCTCCAGCGGGGGAAGGAGGCGCCTGTGAGAGAGGAAGCCACTGCCAAGGCCTCCTTGCCACCAACGATGCTCAGGGATCCAGGCTCTGACTGCTGGCTGATCCTCCTTCTTTCAGATGTGGCCAGCCAGCCCAGCAGTCAAGGCAGAAGATTAGATGAACATGCCAAGATATATGGGTATCAGAAGGAAGTGTCTGGATGCCTCTTTTTGGAAATGGTTTTGTTTTCATTTGGCTTTTAAAATATTATTATTTATTTTCTTCTTTGGAAAAGAAAGGGAGGGAGAATTTTGGTCGGAAAAATCCAAGCCCACGGCCTAGCTCTGGGACTTGGAGAGGGATGTGGTTGGTAACACCAGCTGTAGAAGAGCTCAGTGAGGGTGCTGCCCTATTTCTAAATTAACAATGGGAGGAGGAGGAAATCCTGGTATTTTTGAAAATTATCTAGATAAAATATGGTCAGACCAAACCAAAGAAATGGCAGAGAGCAGGACAAGAACAGAATATCTTGCACTGTTTTCTTTGGGCAAAACATTTCTGGTAGAACAACCAGCGATGTTCCTGAAGAGTCCATGAAGCTACAGATTCTCCACTCTGTGAGTTTTATACCGGCCCTGCCCTGTTTTATCTCCATGATTACCGAAGCATTCCTGAGAAGCCTTGCTCTCACCAGCCCACAGAGCAGCTCAAGGAAGGGGAAAGGGCATCTTTCCTAATGTTTTTCTCATATTTTCATACAATAAAAGTAGAATGCAACATACTGTGCCCTGTCTTCATTACCTGCGTCCAGCGGCAAATACAGCTCCAGTGCAAGAATCCAATGTCTTTGATCCTATGGATCAGAGCTCACCACACCCCACCTTTCCCTATAAAGTTTTAAGAAGAAAGCTAAAATTTTGAAGCAGCACTTCTCAAATCCTGTCTTTGACATTTGGGATTAAAGAGGACAAAGTATATATGCCTACAAATGGATGCTATTTGGGAATTTGAGTGGGAAGTAATGCTGCGACTGCTTGTTACGTAACCAAGCTGAACCTGGAGATTTTCTACCCCAATTCCCAAAGTACAGCAGGATCTCTGCTATTTCTGATGGGCTTCCCTGAGCCCACCAGCACCACCATAATCAGGCTGCTGTGAGGCTCCAATTTGTTTTCAAACACACGAACAAAACTTTTCTGGGGAACAACGCAACATCCACTCCTCCAGAAAGACAATCCAGGATGGACAATCCAGCTGCTACCCTGGACCCTGCAGCTCGCTTTTATCAGAGGTTGCTTTGGAAACAGAACATGCTAAATCAAAAGGAGTTAGCAGAAGATACGTGATCCATCAAAAGCAAACTCCAGATGCTGCATTTCTGGCATCAGCAGCAAGAGGATCCAAGCAGCTGGATGTAAGACCAGCTGTGTGGACTCTTTCCCTCTTCCCCTCCTCTCTCCCCTCCGTGGCTCGGGCGCAGTGTGCCTGTGCCCCAATGTGACACAGCCCCTAATCACACTCACATGTCAGGTCACACCAGGCAGGAGATGATGTGTGTGACCACATTAAAGAAGGGAATTTTTCCCTTTGAGATTTCTTTGTTGACTTTAATAAAGGCTCCCTCTGGTCTTTCATGCTTCAAAGGAAAAGGGGAGAGGGACCATCTTCACACATCCTAATTAACAACATTTAATAATTGTTCTTGCATGCTGCTTTGGTTCTGCATCTTTCGCACAGCTCAAAGGAAGGAAGATATTTCTGAAAGGGCTTAGAGAACATCAGTGTCCTCCAGCCTCAATAAACCTCAGAAAGCCATGGTGTAGAGATGGATATGCCAAAAGATTTGCATGTAATTCTGTACAGAATGGCACTGGCAGAGCCACACATGGGGACATGGGTAACCAGATGCATCTTCTGCAGCATTTCTTTCTTAGGCTGGAGGATGAAAGTACTTTGGTGGCCTCTCCTCTGCCCTGTGAGAGGACAGAGTGGAGCTGCTGCTCTGACATTTCTGTTTGGAAGGTTTGGAAGGGAGCACAGAGTCAGCATGCCAGCAACACATCCCCATCACCTCTGAGGTGCCTGCCACTGTATAAACAGTCTCAGCACCGCTGTGAAATCAGATCCTGGATCCCACAGTGAAGTCCAGGAGGGACCAGGGAATACCAGGATCTTTTGAGAAGCCAATAGAAAGTAGGTCAGTCATACTCTTGATATTTTCAAGTGACACTGAGTTTTCAGTAAGAAACAGAATTTCTCCCAATGGCACGGCCACTGAAAGAAAAAAGTCCCGTGTGTATCTGCAAAGAAAGTGCAACTCTGGCACTGGAGCCCTGTCTTTGGGGCTCCTGATGAAGACCTGCCATCAGTGCAGCCCCCCTGGACACACCAGCTGCACACCAGAGCTCCTGCCAGCTCACACTACTTCTCACTGCAGGGCAAGATACAGCCTTAGTGCCTTGAGGGAGCACAGCAGTGATTGTAACATCAGTATCTTTGACCCAGACAGCTCTGGAGTCTTGCACCTGAGACAGGCACCACAGTCTTTTCCTAAATTACCCATTCAAACTCTAGACAATTCTTAGAGCTCTGCTCAGAGAAGGGACTTCCGGAAACCCACCAGGGAGTTTTTAAGTTATTTGCCAGACTTTAGGACTCTCCACTCTCTTGCCAGACGATGGTGTTCACATAGGCACACATCCTCACACCAATTCCTTCATTCTCATAGCAACACAATACCTTCATCCTTGTAGCAAGATCCTCTCAAGGGTCTGAATGGTCAGGAACTCCCACATCCATTTAGTGTAAGGGAAGAACCAAGTACATGTGATTCCCATACCGCGGGAGTGGGATTACCTGGGCAGTGTGTCACCATGTCTGTAAGTCATGTCCCAATACCTAAACCACAAAACTATGCCTCTTATGGAAAGCTCCTGGGCTAAATACAGAGATCTCACCCCTTCCAACATGCTCAGCTGGAAGATCCAGGGCTTGGTAGTGCATCAAGAGTCACAACTGGTTTTCCTGGCCTTCTCTGCAATGATCCACTTGAGTAGTTCCCATCACCACTCACTGGTGGGAAGGTTCCCACCTGGTATTTCATTTAACAGGGCAGCCTGTGTAGGGCAGCTCAGAGCCCATCCTGAGCGGAACTCTTTGAAATCCTGCTATAAGCCCCAAGTTTTTGTTTGCCTGGAAACACTACAATGAGTATTTGAGCTACAGCCATGAACACAAGACGTCCCAATGCCATTCACAAAATATTTAGGCAGAGGAGGATTGCAGTCCATTTAAATTTTTAAGGGCAGCTTAGGCACTATTTCTGTCTGGCCTATGAAGAAGGTAAATAAGAGAATCCTCGGGCTGATCATATGAGTAAAAACAGGAGGACTGGCAGGGCTCCAGGCCTGAGGACTGATGGTTTGGGGAAGACACAAAGAACCTGCCAAGAATACACCGCGTTTAGACTCGGGCCTGTTATGGCCTTGGGTAAACGAATGCTACGTTTGTTAACCAACATGAAATGCAGGAGTCTATAGAAACCACATGTTTTCCATCCATTCCATGTGCTCCATCAGCTTGATGGAGTTAGATGATGCAGACAGACAGTCTGAGATCTGGGTTAAATAAGTTGAACTGCTTTATTTTACTCTTGGCATTGCAATGGGCGCAAGAAATTCTCACAGGGTGGAACATCTGGAATACATTATTCACTAAGAGTGAAAGATGCTGTTGTGTTTGTGGAGGAACCAAGCACGCTTCTTGCAAGCATCTGACACAAACCAGAGTGACAATTAATGGCATGGCAGCTTTCTTTAAAGGGTATTAGTTCTGCCTCATGTTAAATAAAACCTTTGTTAGCTTAGCTGATGGTGCAGTTTCCAAGAAGGCATTTCCCTAGCCCAGGAAGAGACATGAAAGAAGTGGCACCCTGGCATTAGCACGGGCAGCAGGGGGAATTCCTACGTACAGTAGCAAGATGGAACTCCTGTCAGATTTAGAGCACAGTAGGAAGTGATGCTATGACTTCTATCGACACATAGATGATATTTTTCACCCAACAGCTTCCTCATAAAGCTAATACAGAAATACAGTGTAAGTCAGCCAGAAATCTGTGGATTTCAGTCAAAATCAGATGAGCCAAAGCAGCAAACAAAAGGATTTTCTATTCTTTAGTGGCTGGTGGCACAGGCTCTTGCACTGAATGTGGGAGCCTTGGATTGGGTCCCATCTTTCCTTGAAGGACCTTTAGTTCAGACCTTAGTCCAGTTTTTCTGCTACTTTTTTCCCTAGCTAAGACACCACATCCTCCGACAACCAGTGGTCTGTATCCTGTGAGGTGTTTCTTTCCTGCAAGAATTCGCCAAGGAAAGCTAGGTGAAGAGGTGGACACAGAACTGGAGATAATCAAGATGATATCCTTGGAGGACAGATGCCAACAACATGAGTCAGGAGAGGCTGCACACCATGGGTGCTGCAAGAGGATGGAGGATGGTCCAAGGGAAGCACAGAGGAGATGAGACTGAGGATGTCATCACACAACTGAGCAAGCCGGGTCAATTGGAAGCAGAGAAGAAAGACAGGGCACCTGAAATACAAGGTCGATGGAGGAAAAGGACTTAGAAAGACAGAGAAAAGATCCTTCTTGTGCCCTTGGCTGACCATACCAGTCTGTCTTCCACCTCCCAGATGGAAATCCTGGACAACAACCTTTCTGAACTACAAGTTTTTGTTAAAGCAAATATGTACATGTGTACCTCAGGATACACTTGCCACACGATGCCAACGCCAAAACCACTATGCCAGCAATACATTTTAACTCTTCAGGAAACTACCTCTGTTTTCCTTTTCTGCGTACGAACAATTCAAGTAATTTGCTCTTACCTACTCTTCCCGAAATTAGAAAATAGCTTCTAATAAGACCCAGAACAATCTTAAGTAAAAATGCCTACTCATTTTACCATGCTAACAGAAGAGCTACTTCACGTTCAGACAGAACGAACAAATAAATATGTTTTCAGACCATAATGGCAGAAAAGTGCTTCCATTCTATGTGTACATCAATTATTTCCTTCTATTTAAACCCATGACTAATTACCCTTGGAAGCAAATAGCTAACATCCAGTCGAGTACAGGCATTCCTTTTAATTTAATCAAGAACTCATCTAGCTTGAAAATCATGGCAATTATCAATGAAGTGGAGGGTTGTATGGACCTGAGCCCTGTAGCAGAAAGTGCAGTGCATCATAGGAGGGTGACTTCCAGAAAGGATGAAGGGAAATGTCCAGATTATGGACAAAATGCACAATTTGTGAGGTAACTTCAGAGAGGCACTCATGACTACTCAGCAAGATCCAGAGATTAGTGTTTGTCCCAGCCTCAAAAGACTATGGCCTAATTTTCAGTAAAAATTAAGTATTTGCCATGAAAATGGGAGGTTTGTGGAAACCCCCAGATTTTTCCTCCAAAAGGTAAACTAGGTATAAAACTCCAAGCCACCATCATTAAAAATCCTTTGGGGTTACTTTTGCCTGCACTGACGTATTCTGAACCGGTTCCTCCTGCAGCTCAACACAGCCTGGGTCATCACAAGATCTTTAAGCTGACCCTGGAGTTCAAACTGATTTTTTGTACAGCCATACACACGAGAAAGGCACATTGAGGAGACCACACACACACACACACACACTGTACCAGCTTTCTCAAGGGTTTCCCCTATCTACAACCATTACAGCTCTTGCATCACCTCACAACACATCTTTGCCTGCCCTTGGATTCAGCTGATACGCTGTGTGCCCAGCAAAACAGCCAGGGTAATGCTGTGGGCAATATTTTGAGGGTTTTGGTCATGGTTTCTAAAATGCAAACACAGTTTTTGCCTTGTTACCATCACAGAGTCTTATTCCAATTTTGGCCTCCCTCATTTCACTGGTTAGAAACAGGCTGGCTTTCAGAGAGAGGAGTTTGAGCAAAAGAGGAGGGCCAGACCCACACTTTATCCCCTCCAGAGACCAACCACTGAAAAAAAATCACAAGAATCATAATCACAGAATCCCAGAATGGTTTGAGTTGGAAGGGACCTTCAAGATCATCTTGTTCCAGCCGCTGGTATGGGCAGGGAATCTTCCACTAGACCTGGTTTCTGAAAGCCATTGCCCTTGTCCTGTCACTACATGCCCTTGTGAAAAGTCATATTCATGTTCATAAGGCAGCACTGGGGGTAATTTTTTTTTTAACATCCATATATTGGGAATACACCACATATGTTTAGCAGGAAACACACAGCTAAAGCAAAAATGATACATGGGAAAGAAGGTCCTTTACCTCATCAAGTCCCTGCAAGAGCTGAAGAGCATTAGTGGTTTCTTCCACTGACATTTTGCATTAGTCCTTTTGGAGGAGGCTTGATGTAATATGAATTAGATATGTTGCTAAAAAAAACCCCCAAAACCAACAAGAGATGTCCATGGGTGTTTTTAATGTCTGTATACCACGCATCTCAATGCAAGACTCCTGAGACAGAAAAAGACATTAAGCAGCATATGTATTCATGTGTTTTTATATATATATATATGTGTATGCATAAAAATATATATTCTCATCTCCAAAGATCAAGTCAGATCACTGGTAGATTCTTATATTTAACAAGCAACTTCACAAAGCCAAAAACCAAGAGGCATTTGATTAAAATAACCAATTAAGGTTTGGCATGGGTACTATGAAAACCTTAGAAGCTGTTGGCTATCAAAACTTTCCTCCTGAAAGAGAAATTTTCATTGCCTGCCAGAGACAGTAGCAGCTCTGCAGGCTCTCATGCTGCTCTGCTCTGTGTTTTCTCATCCTTGAGCAGCCACTGGCCAAAACTGATGTGAGACACAGGGAGGAATGATCTGCTGTACAGTATTTGCCTATTGACGGTGTGGCAAATCATGAGGTTCTAGATTCTAAAAAATTCCCATTTCTTAGATAAATATTTCAGTTTACAATCAGAACTGATTTTTCATAAGTTTACAGAAGACATGACTCACCCATATTTGGAGAATTGTAGGGTTGCTTTCTGACCAAATACCCCATTAGATTGTGTATTGTCTTGTTTTGCAAATCTTCATACAAAACTCACATGCACAGAGCAAAAGCTTTGATACCTGAGTACCTGTGAAAAATTCAAGTTTAATCCCAAGTTCAGTAATGTAACTACTAAGCTGTATCACACCTCAATTTCTAATTTTCCAAAATCAAATGTTATTTAGCAGGACACAGAAGAACCTCTGCTCTTTATAAATAAAATAACAAAGAGACGTGAATTTCTAAAGTTAGAGTTCTGAGTTTGCACTCAAGCCCTTACAAAAGTGAGAGATAATTCTAAGACATAGGAAACCTTTGGTCTTCTCAGTAAGATGGAGTATGTTTTCCTTGCCAGTTTGTACATGTTTCAACAGCCTTCTGCCACAGTTTTGCCCTTCTGGAACTTCAGGTTTAAACAAATCCAGGATGCCACAGGGAAAACTAAAGTTGATGTAGAAGCAGCAAAGCCTGTTCATCTCCAAAAATCACTCCTGAGATGGTCTGTGAGCAGATGTAAAGATATCTTTGGAAACACTAAGTGGGGAGGTGAGGATGCAGGAAAATGGCAGAGAAGATGGTTTTATGTTCATTCCTTCATGCATACACATGGGGTTCCTCTGAGCAAGTCCTAACCATGCAGACATAGACCTCAGGCAGAAATGGATGCTCCTAATCCCTCCTGAGTTTGCTGGGCAGGACATTTTGCAGGCGGATCACAGTCCAACAGAGTAGCTCTCTGAAAGAAAGGGCAGCTTGGCACATCATCAGCTGCAACTCTATACACCCCAAGAAGGCAAGACTCGATGGCAAAATTCCCCTTGAAGCCACAGCAGCCCCTGGGCTCAGCAGCTTTGCTCTCTGGTGTCACTATGCCCAGCATCCATCCCCACTCCCCAAATGGGCTGTGGGAAATCCCAGGGTATCCAGCACTGCTTGGGAAATTAAAACTCAAAGGAAAGATGAGCTTGAATTTTGCTTTCTAAACAGACCTATGAGTTTTTTTGCTGTGCTCTACTCACAGAAGTTCGTTTTTGTCCCGTGGCTCACTTCCCTCCTGCAGATGCCGGGAATGCCCCCGGGAGGTTCCAAGGGAACCCAGGGAAGGCTGCTCTTTCTGCAAGCCTGGGCGAACACAGGTGGTGAACAAATGTACAGGCGAGAAAAAAGAAGTACAGAGTCAGGGAGAGAACAAAGGTGAGAGAAGAAAAGGAGCAGAAATCAGCAGCAAGGCAGACTATGTGAGGGAAAGCCCATGGACTGAGGAAGAAAGGAAAGGAACAAGATAAATACAGGGTTGTGGCAGCTGTGTGATGACAGGCACTGGGATGAGCGGACAGACACAAGACCCAGCAACAGTTGTGAACTAAAAGTTTACAAAGGCTGATTTCTTTCCCGGACTCCCACTTTACAGGACTTGAACTCAGGAAGAGAGAAAACCACAGACTCTGTGTCTGCTCAGCCTGCCCGGGACATCCTTTAAGAACCAGCCAAAACCGAAAAGCGCTGTGATGTGTGACTGGAGGCCATGAAGAGCTCATGCAAGAGAGCAAATCCCAGGGGAGCCACCCATTTCCCAGCGGGGGCTGGCTCAGAGAGAGGCTCCCTGGCCTCTGGGGTCCTGGCTGTGGGCACTGAAGGGCTCGTGCAGAATTAGCCCCTGAACAAGGCATTAACTCCATCAACTGGACAAGCTCTCTCTTCTGGCTGGAGACCCAAGTGGCATTTATTATACTCCATTCAGGTTTGTAGGAGAGCCTTCCTGGAGCAAATTAAATACTTTCTTTTCTTCTTCTTCTTCTACTCTTCACTGTTTTTTTTTTAAGAAAAAAAAAAAAAGCCAAAGCACGCTCTGCTGTTACATGCAAAAGCCAAAGCAAGGACACGAGCGTTGCCTCAGGATCCAGGAGTGAATTTTAAGCCGTTTCACTGCAGCGGATAAACTGATAAAAGTGGCTCACAGCCAGCAGGATTTATACCTGCACAAGCAACACCCGGTGGATTTCCAGTCCCTCACCATGATTGCTGCAAGCAGTATATGCCTATTCATAGGGAATAGGGAACACAGACTTGAAATGCTGGATTTGCTTTTCTTCTTCATTAGTGCTTATTTTAACTTTCTCCTGCAAGTAAATGGGCAAGTTCCACTACTGGCAGCTGAAGACACTGTTTATTGCCAAGACGAAAAACTAAT
Organism: Callaeas wilsoni; assembly: GCA_013398955.1. Lineage (NCBI taxonomy): Eukaryota > Metazoa > Chordata > Aves > Passeriformes > Callaeidae > Callaeas > Callaeas wilsoni. The sequence continues at coordinate 111,187 of VWPU01013766.1, forward strand.
GTTCCCTTGCTATAGGCTTTATATTCAAAGCAGAAGGAAGAACATGGTTCAAGACTGCTAATGCAGCTGGCTGCTATTAAAGGAAAAAAAAGTCTCCTCTAAGCTGGCTTTGATGCCAAACAAAAGAAACAGCTAAAGGTTTTTCCCCAAATAAAGTATCCTTTCATGAAACAGAGTCCTCAATGGGAAAATATGTAGGTAAAAATCTTGGTGTGGGCAATTTTCTGAAAAGCTGTCTTTAGGTTTTCCTTTAGTCTAAACTACAAATCTGTCTCCATGATGCTGTCCCAAGAGGGGAACACAGAAGCCATAAAGGTGCAGTTCCCACAGCTGGGACTCCCTACCTAAGTTGTGCATCATGGCACAGGGAGGGGGAATGCAAAGCAAACACATTTACATCATAGAATATCCTGAGCTGGAAAGGACCCATAAGGCTCCTTGAGTCCGACTCCTGGCCCTGCACAGGACATCCCAAGAATCCCACCATGTGTCTGAGAGCATTCTCCAGATGCTTCTTGAACTCTGTCAGGCTTGGTGCTGTGGCTCCCTGGGGAGCCCAGCCATGCTCCGGGTGAAGAACCTTTTCCTGATAACTGACCTAAACCTCCCTGACTCAGCTTCAGGCCATTCCCTCAGGTCCTATCAGTGGTCACCAGAGAGTTTGCACCAAGCCCTTCTTTGTGCCCAGGTTTGCTTGGATGAAGGGAGGAGGTTGCCCTTTCCCAGGGAGCTCTGCTCCCCTCCCGTGCTACCATGCAGCCACTCCTCCCAGCAGTAGGGAATACTGACTTCAAAATTGGTTTCCCTGCTCCTAAGCCAACACACAATCTTGTACGTTTACTTTTAATGGGTTTAAAACATTCAAGTTCCCTTCTAGTCCCAAATGCATATGCATTTCTTCATGTATTCAAGCCTAAACTAACCCAGGTCCAATTCCTGAAAATATTTAAGGATGCACTTAATTTAAAACATGTGAGCAGTCTCAGTGAGGTCAGTGGGTTTATGCTTGAATATAGCTGCATTCTAACAGACCCCAGCTATGCCTCTCCCTGCTACACCCCAAGATGAGGGCCAGGAAAACTCAGTAACAGCCAATTTTGCCACAGAAGAACTTTGCCCAGGAGGGGAAAAAAAGTAAACAGGAAATGGAGAAGTGAAGCCATTTGCCCCAACATCAGAAAGCAAGTCACTAATACAGCCAAGTACCAATGATCCAGGGAACAACAGCTCCAGTGTTCAGAGGGAGCCACACATGGGGCTTTCACATCACAGCATGCACAAGGGCTTCAACCACAGCAGTGTTTTAACTGCCCATCTTCCCAAAACAGTCTTAAGGGGAATTAAAGGCAAGTCAGGCCTGATGAGATTATTGTACCAGTCTCCTCCAAATAAATACAAGCTAAAAATAGCAGCAGAGGACAGATCTTGCATCTCACCAAGACGCAGATAAGCCGCCCTCGCTGTAGGCACACAAAAGCAGGCCAGACAGATGTTTACGCTGGGTGATTTAGCGCATCTGAATTTGTCAAGTTGTTTGATAACTTCATAGTCAAGAATGTTTCTTTCCTCATTACAGAAACATCCTGGTTTCCAGCAAAAAGTGCTGCTGGCACCAAAATTCCCCACATGCTGTTTTCTGCACAGCAGAAATCAGGGGAGTTTATCGCTCGGAAAGAAAAGCTGTAGATGGGTGGCGGTTTCCAGTGAGCTTCTGGTGGGTCTTCCCTTCCCTCCTTCCACTCTTTAAAATGTGGTGGCTGTGCCCGTGCAGCATGGACAAGCTGGATCCTTTCTTTCCCCAGGCTCCTGGCTGCAAAGCAAGCTTGCAATGCCAGCGCAGTGCTATTCTTCCATTGCTGGTGCTCTGCGGGGAGACGGGATCCGATTTACCCCAGAAGCTCTGCCTCTGTGTTTCAGCTCTACAGGGACACTCCTTAATCTGCACGGGGAATCCAAAGGACTCGAAACAATAAGAGAAAAGGAAATCATTGTTTTAAGACACGTACTGAAATATCATTGTGTGGATGTACTTAACAGATGGGGAATGTAATGGTCAAATTCAGGCTCCCCTGGGTTCACTTCTCAGAACCAGGCTGCCCCATCCTTTCTGCAGGTAGAAAACAGGAGGGGGATGATGTGTGAAAGCTTCCTCAACGACATGGAGAAATGATGGTAGCTGGGATCCAGGGCATTGAAGACCCTACCTGTGCCACGGTGATGCAGTCAGTCGTTTTGCCGGGTTTGGACAGGAAGGGCTCTTTGTGCATGGCCATATTTCTACATTATTCAAAGAGTTCAGAAACCTCTGGTGAAAATATTCACCTTAAAAAAGGTAGTAAGAGACTACAAAATGCTGTATCTACTTACACATCGGCCAACAGAGGCTCTTGACTTGCCAGGGGACAGCAGGCAGGGGAACAAAGTGCCTGCTGGACGCTCAGATTTGGTAAGGGCTGCATGCCTGGGCCCCTCTGGCTGCTGCTGGCAGACCCAGCCTGGTGCCCGTCCTTTTGTACAGGAAGAAGGTCTGCACATCCCATTAGCTCTTCTGGACTTGCCACCCAGCACACACTGGCAAGAATGAGGTGTCAGAGCATCCCTGCTACCCTCAGCACTGCTGCTGGTGGAGAGTCTGTGGAAGTGTCCTCAGAAACACATTATTTGGATCAGAAGTGTGGGTTGGATGGAGAAGTCCTGATCTTCTCCACTTTGCCTCCCACCATACAGAGGGCTCTGGCTGTGAGAACAGGACTCGTTACAGGTACAAATATTAAGTATGTCCTATCAGCTAATGGGTCCAGGATCTGACCCATTAAAATAGTCAAAGCAAACCCCAAAGCATTTACAGTGTGAACATCAGGTCCTTAGCATAAATACTTCATTCTCCAGATCCACATCACGCAGATGCCACCTAAGCTGCAAGGAGGTTGCTGTGTGCACCTGTGCCCCATCCTGGGGTGCCACATCCCCCTGAGTGACTGCCATCAGTGACTGCCACAGCACAGGGTGCTGAGTGCACAGCTCAGACTGCAGGCTTGTTTTTAAGGGCACTCTATTTCATTTTTCAAGGGCACACACTGGCTCAACCCATCTGAATTACTGCAACTGCAGCTGTCCTTCAGTACTAGAGCCCATCTCACAGTCTCCCAACAGTCCTAGGGCCAGTAAATCCCCCCTGACACACAAAGGGGGATCAGCTGGGGTGCCCAGCCAGCAGGACCTGCAGTCAGCCGCAGATATTTGGATTCCCCTCTGAGAGATGCTGCACAGCCAGGACTGGAAGAGAGATTTCAGGTAAGAGCTCCCATCAGTTCTGCTGGGAGCGGGGGACCTAAAATTCTGTCACGGGGAGCTCTGAAAACATCAGCCCAGGTTTGTTTCAGGAGCAGGGCTTGGGATTCCCTCCTCCTCCCTCTCTCCTTCTCTTCAGCAACACAATGTCGCCCTTTCTCTGTTTCCGAAAGGGGTCTTGCAGGGCTCTGCATCAGAGATCAGGGGCTGTTTTGAAAGGAGGAACCCACAGTTTGACCCCTGCTCTATTGAGAGACCTTTTGTGCCTCTGCAAAGCTCCACACTCTGCATCGGCCTCGCGGCCAGCGGAGGGAAACGCTGCAGGAAGCAGGGATTTATTCTGCTGCTGACAATCGGGAGCAGCAGTGTCCTCTGGTGCCTTCATTGTCCAAAGGTGTTTGAGTGTAAAGCTCACACATAATAGCGACTTTCCAGTGATGCCTGTTGAAAAAGCCCTTTGGAGCTCGCCAGCTCTGCCGGGAATGCAAGACCTCAGGTGTCCGGGCTTATCTTCCAACCAAACTCATTTATTTAACAGCCAACTCTGATTACTCCTTGTAGTTAAAAGAAAGCCCCAAAACAAAGGCTCAGCAGCCGTGTGCTCCTCAACCATTCAGTGCTGCCGGTGTGGGAAGCAGGTGTTTCGAGTTCTGCATTCCCACTCCAGTCTGAAGAGGCTGGAATAAGACACCGCCTTTTGAAATGTCCGCTCAAAAAGAAAGAAAGAGGCAGCACAGCCTCACTTTGCAGGCTGGGAGCAGGCGAAGGGCTCAGCTAATTCATAGCATGAGCTGGCCGAATGCTGCAAAAACCATTCCCACGGAAATTTCTGCAAATATGGAAATGAATCCAGCTAGCCCTTTTTACACATCTTTCTTTTTTTTTAATGGACTTTTCTAAGTGCTTGGGGAGTGCGCATTTTTCACTTTAAACATCTACATACCTCCTTTGCTGATAAACAGGCATTTGCAATGGAAACAGGTTGGATATCAGGAGGAATTCCTTCCTAGAAAGTGTTGTTAACATTGGAATGAACTGCCGGGGAGGTGTGGAGTCACCACCCCTGGAGGTGTCCAAAGTGGCACTCAGTGTCATGGTCTGGTTGACAAGGTGGTGTTCGGTCAAAGGTTGGACTCCACGAATCTCAAAAGTCTTTTCCAATCTCCTTGATTCTGTGATTCTGATTCTATGAAACAACCATCCCCATCACTCTGCAATGACGATCCAAGCACCCAAGCAGCCATCCCGTCAGCATACCACTCTGTCACAAAGGCACAAAGACTGCGAGTGCTTGATTGGCAGAGACCCCGTCACTTGGCTCTGAAAATCTTCACCTGAACTTAGAAAAGCATTCTTCAAAATGCAAACTTAGTTGGGGTGGGGAGGGGGGAAACCCTGCAAAAGGAACTTTTTAGTAGGAGCAAAAGATAACGTTTATCACATAAGTAACAAATTGCAGCTTGAAATCACCCAAGCACAGGTCGGGGTGCCAGTGTCATCTCTCTTTTGCCCTCATAAGTAATATCCATTGGTATTTGTTATGTAGAGGTATTAAAAGAAAGGATGATGAGGAGGTGCTTGTGCTGACACGGGCCCAAAGGCTCTGCTTTCCCAGGGCTTGGTGCGCTCTGGGGCGCTGCACCAGGAGGAGCAGGGGCAGGTGCTCTGAAATTGTGCTTGAACATGATGCTGTTGCTTCCTCTGTGATGGCTCTTTGGAAACAGACCCTGGCCAAGCGGCAAACATAAGTGGGATTTCCTGGACCTTTGTGTTTGTCTTTTTAAAATCTATTCCACCAAAAAACTTGCCATTTCCTCTCCCTTTTCTCATCAGCCAAGCAGCAAAAGTGGGGCTAAAGCATTGGTCCAGCTCAACCGTTTTCTGTGCTGTAGCACCCTCCAGGACTTGGACCAAGGCTCCTTGTCCTGCTCTTACCACACAGAGTATGGCCAGGCAGTGCCCATGTCAGCACTGCATGAGCCCAGCCCCACCACCCAGCTCAGAGAACAGCAGCACCTGCAGCTCAAAATGGCCCAGACAAATCTCAGCATCTCTGGCATTTGGCTGTACCTCCAGCTCTCAAGCCCACAAGCCTCACAGCCCACTGGGGCCCTTCCGAAATGCACACTCTCTCCTAACCCAGCTATGTTAAGATAATAGCATCCCCCATCTCCCTTTTTAATAAAGCTGCCAGTTTTAGAGATGCATCGCAGTAATTTCTTAAAAGCTACAGGCCATCAGTGCTGCCCAAGTGCTCTTTACTGGGAGTATGGCACTGGGGGACTGCGGAGAACTCACTCAGAAGCTAAAAATATTCCCACCTCATTATATACTCCAGTGGATTACTCAATAATTACACTTATTAGATCCAAAGGTAATTACCATTTTGCCAATCAGGTGTCCCATTTTGTTAATACACAAAGTCAGCCATGCCACCATTATTCTTGGTCATGCCTCATGCCAGCAGCGGCAGGGCCACTGCACCCACAGCACCCTGCAAGGAGGCTGCTCATCCCCCAGACATCTAAACAACTCTGAACACCTCCTCCTCTTCCTGCAGGGGTAAGGCTTCTGTATCCAAGCCATGGTCAGGCTCAGACAGAACCAATGTGACGGTCAGGAGACAGAGGCTCTGCCCAAGCCTTCTGGCTCCAGAGCAGGGACATTTGCCAGAGATTCACTCTGCCTGCACTGAGCACTTCACACCACAGATGATGCCTTCAGTGTCACATAGACACAGCACAGTGGCAGCTCTGTGTGGGTGTGACAACCACTGTCCACGCTGGAGTGAAAAGGAGACTCTGCACACCCATCCTCATCATGAGGTCCCACTGGAAACACGTCACCAAAGCCTCTCCAGAACCCTGAACACCTTCAGGAGCTACATGCAGCAGCAAGCTGGTGACCTGCGGCTGGATTTAGGCTGTGCATCAGTGTTTCTTTTACAAACAGTGGCCAGGCAAAGCCATTCTAACTTCCTATGTGCATAGTACCATTGCCATGCCAGAGCTGCCCCAGCAGTTCTGGCCAAAGCAGCCCACGCAGGGAAGGAAACAGCCACGCCGGGGACGTGACAGCCCCTCTTCCAGGAAAGCTGTAGAAATCACTCCCGGTGAGTGGCAGCAATGTTTCCAGCTGGCCCAGCCAGATCAGGAGCCTTAAGGGGCCTTAGACCATTTTCACCCCCGGGGGCACCAGCTCAGGGTTTCAGCCACCCTCCCATGCAGAGCCATCAGTTCAGTGCTTTTACTTAGGTCCTCCTGTTGCTGTTTCATGGGATGGGTTTCTAAGAGCAGAGAGGGGGAAAATGCTGCCATGCTGCCAGTAAAAAATATGCAGGAATGAGAGGTCAGCAGTACAGTCCCCTCAAAATCCCAAAGACATGTTAAAGGCTTTATTGTTTGGCATCTAATACTGGGGCCTGCTTTGTCTCTTCTCTCTGCATTTAAAGCTACACTCACTTTTGGGTTTTTGTCCAAGTCTGACCAGTTACCAAAAGGCATTTTTATTCTCTCCACAGTCATTTCTGGGAAGAGTAATTAATTTATGTTAATTTGGAGAGAAAAGGCATAGCAATGAACTTTTCCAGTCCAGAGAAAAATGGTAATATATTAAAAACCTACTGGTGATAAAAAGATAAGACACATAAGTTATGATCTTTCCACCATAAAGTGCTGCTTATTGAAAGAAGCAAATTATTTTGAGTAGTTTCAACCCTTTCAAATAGTCTAACTTAAAACAATAGTCCATTTTTTTTTATCTGAGCTAAAATGCATTAGGCTTCTTCCTCGCAAACCAGACCGTCTTCTGTTCACTGTTAACTGGTGATCCAGAAGTAAGAAATTCCATTAACCAGTCCAGATTGGCTGTGCTAAGTATGGGAGATCTTGAAGGACTGGGCTGGATACAGATGAGAAGGAAGGAAAGAAATTCAATAGGATTTTACTTTCCACTGTGTATTTTACACTCCTGTTCTCTGTGTGAGATGCTTTTTGTGTTTTTCTTTCAAAACAAAAATCTGGTTTCAGCGAATGAACTCAAACACATGAAACAGAATAGAAAGTTGGTGAAACACAGATAAAACCCCCAAACATCTAGGGAATGATAATTCTGCCTCTCTGAGCTTGGACCAGGAGCTGGCTACAGTCAAAACCTTAGTTCAAAACCACCCTAAAAGATGCTAATTGGACACTTTCTACTTTCATTTGCAGTCCCGAATTTCAAAAAGGCACAAAGGAAGGACAAGTGCTCAAACACCAAAGCAAAATTACTTTGTGTAGTGATCAGGTGGATATAGAGAATGGCAGAGAGCATGGTCAGAGCTACAGCTCATTCCCTGCAGGGAGAGCGAGACAAGAAAAGCACTGGGAAGAAAAGTATTGCACAGCAGGAAAAACTCAATTTTACAACTGCCCTACCTCTCCCTTCCTGGTAACACCAAGACACCCACCAGCTACGTGAAATCTCACTTTCTAGAGTAAAAGCTAAATTACTGACAGGCATGCAGGGAAATGGAGACAGAACAAGCCGAAGAGCTACTGAATCAGCTGCATTGGGAAGGAATGGCACGGGTTGTCCCCCAAAAACATCCCACTCCAGGGAGGGAGCAAAACTCTCATTAATCACCAGGTGCTGATGCCACCTCTGCGACACTTAGTGCTAATTTGCAGCATTTAAGGATGATTATAGGCTTGAGCCGCACAGGTAACTCAATCCATCAGAAAACTCATCCCAGACCCAGGCTTCATTTTCCCTAAACCAGGTGCCTTCGGGATTGCACAGACACATACTTCAGCCCAGAACCAAACTACAAATCTGAAGCTGACAGAGTGTTTACAGAAGCAGAAAAGCTCTGAAATAATTGCTGGCAAATTATCATGAGGAACATTATCAAGCAACAAGGCAAATCCCCTTCCAGAGGGGAAGATGTGCTGCTTGCACTTGGTGTCTCCTTGGGGATATGGCTTAAACTCTCCATGCTGGCTGCATTGAGAGCAAGGGCTCAGGGCTGGAATTTCAAGGCTCCCTTTACACAGTGTTATTTGTCAGGAGGGAACAGCTAATAGCCTTTTGTCAGTGCTTTCTGTGCCCTCTCTCCAAAATCAAATTACTTTGTGCAAATGGAAAATTACCTGAGAAATCAGGCAGGTGTTTAAGAAGGGATCGGGATCCTCAGAGGAGGAGTTAGGTGTACAGAGCCAACATCCCCCCAGTGGAAACCCCAGCAAAGCGTAGCCAGGTTGAGATCAGGTTCATAAATGCTCTCTGATGTCTGTGTGATCCTTCTAGACTTGTCAGCCTCAGCAATCCTGGAAGCAGGTCCCCAGCAAATCAGCAGCTTTGCCGTCAGCGGGAATTATTCACATCCTTCCCATCCTGGACCTAAAGACCAAGTACAGCTCCTGCTGGCCCCTCTCCCAACTGGGTTTCTTCTGCTTCCCCAGCTACCTCTTTCCATAAGCTTTGGAGATGCTCGACACCTTCCCCAGCTCTTCACCCTGGAAAACGTGATGGACATTCCTCAAGACACTCAAAAGCTCTTAGCAATCACTCCACCGAGCCAGTTTGGCTCTTCCAACCGAAAGAAAACACCACGAGAAGCCAGCTGGGACTGGGCAGCCAACGCTGACCCTCTGAGTGAGCTCATCCTCTCTATCCATCCGTCACTCAGTTTCTACCAAATTTCAGCAGAGCTTTTTCAAAGTGCCCTGAAGGATCCTGGTGACTGTCAACATCTTTGTCACCGTTAGTTCCCTGCCCTTTCCCACTTCATTTTCCACAGGGTTACAGGGACCTGTCACATTTCAGGGCTGTTTGCTAGGGAGGCAAACAGCTTATTTGTCATTTACCTTTAGTTATTTATATTATTCAAGATGTTATATTATTTAATATAATAAATATATTAATACATTAAATATTTATTGATTTAGGTTTATTGCGGTGCAAGAGAGGAACAAACCCAGAGCATCCAGATGTCAGACATTTTCCCAGAACCAAGGCAGTGAGACAGCAGCAGCACGGGGCTTAGAAAACAGGCTCCCAGGGTTTCATGTTCAATCCACCAGACCACAGGGGCTCTGCACACTCTGCTGCTGCCAGCAAAGGGCAAGGGAACAGGAATTACTCCTCCCAGTGACTCTGGGTTTTGCAGCCTGGCTCTCTTGGTGGAGGAGCTGCAGAGTCATTTAGGTGAAGGATTCATCAATGATTTATGGTTTCTCTTACTGGGGAAAAGGAAAAGCTGCCGACAAGCAGCAGGTTCTCCAAGTAAGGAGGCAAGTGGCAGGACCAGCGCTCAGATCACTTTGCAGCAGCAGGCAGGTACAGTGTGGCATCCTGACCACAGCCAATTTCAGACCCCTGTGAGAGCCCAGCCCAAACCTGTTCCTTAATGCTTTAAGCTTTACAAGCGAGGAAAGCCTCACTGTCGACAGGCACAGGACAGAACTCCCTGTACCACAACAGCCAAATTGCTCAGCTGAAGAACATGCAACACAAATGTTTCTTAATGCTACAACAATGGCTGCAGAGCCCAAGCACGCAGATGTAGGGTTCCCTACAAGGCCAACCAAAGCTTCTGTTTGCTTCTGGGAGCCTTCTGAGGTTCAAAGATCTTAAATAAACAAGGCAGCAATTGAAAGCCTATCACCGGCTTCCCTGGCAGCCGGTCTGCGGGAAGCAGAAGCTTGTAAAGAAGGTACTGAGCTCCAGCTGGCAGACACCAGCCAAACTCAAGTACATTTGTAGAGAAAGTTTAGGGCAACATGGCTGGCTTCTCTGCTTGGGAAACAGAGTAGCTTTCCCTTCCCCTTGGATACACCAGCAATGGGATTTAAGGTCTCAAACCCGCCGCCGGAAAAAGAATGAGGTTCTCCTGCCCCCAGAGACCCAGGACCCAGGAGGCAGGATGCCCGTGGGGAGGGATATTTATCTGGGTTCCCTCAGGAGTATTGCAGTGGCAGTAATGATGACCCAGCAATATAAATTAGGACATACAAAGGCTTTTCTTAGAATAAAAGTTTTTATAGCATGTAGGACAGCCACTGCAAACGGCAAAATTTCTCCACAATTATAAAACCTCACAAAACCCCCAAAATCACAGGCAGGAAATGAAAAAGAATTCAGAGGAAAAACAATGCTGAACGATTACATCTCTGTAGGGATTATACTGGGAAAAGCTAAAAAAGAACAAAGACCTTGATCTTTCAAACACAGGGCCCGTGCTCAGCTTTGCCGGCAGGAGCTGCGAAGGCAGAGACGGGGCACCAGGGACCACGACCAACCACGGGAGGGGAGACAACAGGGCCCAGGAGACCCTCTTTATTTCTGGCTTGTTCTTTATTAATTCCAAAACTGGAATCGAGTCCAGACTAGCTGAAGCCACAGGCTTATTACACTTGCTTGCATTTTTTCCCCTTAACTTTCTTTTTCTCCACTGCAGCTCTGTAGTACGGTTTTTATTTTAGCTAATGAATCCCTGCCCACACATGCGAGAAACTCCAAAACACCCACAGACCAGAGGCAGGGGAAGGAAATGCCGGAATTGTTTGCTGAAATCTGGCAGAGGCTATTTTTCGCGAGGGGCCAGAGGAACACAGTGTTCTCCAGAGATCCTGAGAAGGGTGAGGTCAGAGACTGGCTTCTGCCACAAGGCCTCAGCATTGGGAGGCTTTTTTGTCTTTTGCAATTACATAATGTCTTTTCCATGCCTTAAGTTGGTTGCTTCCAGATTGCTGGAGAGAGCTCTGAAATGACACACTCCACAGCTTTAAAAAAAAAAAATACCAAAAAACCACACAACACACTTCTGCTCATATAAAACTGCAAAACCTCGTTTCCTGCCACAGTCCCGTATTGTAACAGATGGAGGAAAGGGGGGGGAAAGGGCTTTTTTTTCCTCTTTCATTTTCCATATTATCCATGTGTTGGCAACACACTGCTGTCACAGAGTGGTGGAAAGTTCATTTACGGGAAACCTTCCGAAAGTGGAGCAGCTCATAAAACTTTTAATGCAGACCTGGTTAAAAAATAATGACATGAGACCTGAACGTTTTTCAGTGCAGTTGGGGAATGCATTTTTGGTCTATTTCTACACCTTGAGCAAATCATGATATTAAGAACTATTTTAACCATAAGAAGAGAGAAAAACCCATCTAAAAGGGCAGAACAGGGATGAAGTGAGAGTTCAAGGAGTGAAACTTCTTGGGTCTTGTGATCCAGGCAGGTGATGAGGCACCTAAAGTACACTGCCTAAACCTTTTGTCCACCCTTACCTGTGGGGGAACTTCTTAGCAAGGCCTTTAGCTAACACTGACCAAAATTAAAGCAGCTAAAAGGCAGCCTGGAAGCTGTTGGGAACGAAAAACGTCACTTTCTAATTTTTGACTACAGGCAGAAGATGAAGATGGTTTGGATGCTGGGGCAGAACCACAGCCACCCACGGACTGAGGAGCCCTGCACTAAATTGCAAGCTATGCCTCCAGTTGGTCACAGCCTGGGGAAAACCACTCATATCCGGATCCACAAAATTACTTTGGCACCAGACCACTCCTGCTATGAAGGCTTCAAACAACTTTTTCAGCTCTCAGAAAAATGACTGTGTTCCCTAAAATAAAGTGGTGGCCCCATCCCATAGGAGAGGTGTGAGGACCTGTGGATCTGAAAGACACTCTTCTCTACACCTCTGATCCACCAGGGCTTTCCTTCACCCATCCTGTATCCTTTCTGTCCTGCTTTTTGTCCAGATACCACGGAGCACAGAGCATGGGGTCAGTAAATGGGGTTAGCAATGAGAGAGTATTTGCCTAATTTGAGTATCTGGATATATGGAGCAGCTTGGAGGCTCTTGGACAAAGCCACAGAGGATTCTGTAACAGCCACAATGTGGGTTACATGCTTCAGCTGCTCTAAATCCACATGGTCCATGACTTGATTGAATCTCCCGGCTCAACCCCTCAGGTGAAGAACAAAGTCAAACGACACCCTGAAAAGGGCAGAGGGAAAAAGAATAGGAAAAAAACCAGAGAAAGCTGGTCACAAACAGCCCATTCTGTGCCCTGGTGACGGAGCAAAGGCATTTTCTACATAACTTGGCCTGTACGAACAGGAAATCTGTGTACTGGTGTATTCCCACACCACGCACATGAGGGGTCTGTGTGCTGCTGGAGTGCCTGCAATGAATCATTCATTGTCCTTCCTCAGCCTTTCCAGTAGGAAGAAGCTACACATTTGACCTTATAAAAAGCAGTAATTTTGCCTGGTAAGATGAGGCCAGCAGTAATCCAGGCCTTGCTGGCAGCCTCAAACACACAGGAGGAGATATGGGTTGCTGCTGCTGCTACGATGCCAAGTGCTGCATCAGCACTTCCATATGAAGCCACTATTTTCAAGACTGCTACAAGTGAGCCAAGAAAAGAAACAAAAGGCATCTGCCCCCAAAATACCTTTCCCTTAAAATATATAAATTATCCTGCAGGTTTTCATCTCAAATAGAAAAATTTAGAAGTGGACATTCTTGTTTTACAACATCTTATTTCCCCATGAAGAGGACTGCTGTTCTTGTGATTTTTAAAGGAACCTTGCTCACACACTTTCTCAAGAGAAGGAATCAAATAGGCAATTTTTTGTTAGAAAATTGATAACATGATTGATCCAAGGCTCATGGACATCAGTAGGGCTAAATGGGGAAGACAGAATGAAGATGTCTGTCACTATACCTTATAACTTGTCTCTTCTAAAATACTTGCTCTGCCAGTCGCTGCTGTTGTATCTATGAGTTCTTAACAAAAGTGATAATTAGAATTGTTAGAAGGAATTGGTCATCCTGCGTAAGTTGATTTTCATTGTCTGCCAGGGGAAGGAGTAAGAAAGATGGGTCAGTGGTTGAGACCACCTGCCTGACATCTCTGCTCCTTCCCAGATTTCCTGTGCAACCCTGAGGACCCTTGGAGGATGTTTTTGGCAAGTTAGCACAGAACCTGGTAACACAGCCGAGTGCTGTACTCTGTGCCACTGGATACTGCCAGAGACCGTGCTGCAACTGGGCTCCTACTCCCTCTGGTGAACTGGGGAAAGGAAAGTTTCCCATCCAGCACAGCAGAGAGACATCACTTGGGAATCCTACACCGGCAGAGGCAACGCAAGTGCATCAGATGGACAGAAACTGGACAACACACCAAAAACTTGCCCCCTCTCCGATGATCCTGTGCTGGACCCGAGGCAGGAAGAGGGATGTGCCTGCAGACCTCACCCATCCTTGCTGAAAGCTACCGGGAATTTCACGCTCCAAACCTGAACATCTTGTGTTTCATGTAATCTCATTGAAAATATTTTGATTTATGATCTCAATTACCCGTTAACTGAAATCCCACATCTCAGATATCATGAAATTAAGCAATAATGAATAAGAAGCTGTGCTGTTGAGGCGCTTTACAGAGTGATTCATATTAAATAAGAGACTTTGTAGCCAATATAATAGTTTGCCAGATTAACACATACCTCGCTGAATAGTAAATACTTTTATTTGTGGCTGCTTTGGAAACATCATTGCATTCAGTAATTAGCAAAGAGTAAGACTAATAAAATATATTTTAAAAAGTCAGAAGAAAAGAAAAACTTTGGGTATAAGTGGAGCTTGTGCCTTTTCCAAGCCTGAAGGAGAATTTAAAGATTTAATTACAGCTAATGAGCACATATTTCAAAAGCAAAAGCTGCAAAGCTCTTTTTGCAGCTTAATAATGCATAGAAGGAAACAGCGAAGTGTGGTGCTCCCATGGGGGGCAAAGAGTGTATCTCTGGGAACACATTTAAAACCTAAAGGGAGCACAGAGTGATCCAAAGGCCAAAGAGGAAAGGCAAATCCTGTCGTAAGATGGTCACTTGTCTTCCAGCTTTTGCACACTAAAATTCCTCCCAAGCTCTTCTGAGATTTACTACATTAGGCAAAACTTATGGTAAGCAAAGAACCTGAAAATTTGTCCACCAAGGAGCCACCAGGGCTTGCAGAACCATCTCTGCCAATTCTGTTTGCTTATGAAATATTAATGTGGTGCTGATGACAGTTGTCTTTGGCAAACATGGGATACACAAACACATTTCCTTCTGAGGGTGCACATGAAGAAACCTTGAGGTCATAGATAAAGTTGGGAGAGAAAGCACCAGGTGAGGATACCTTGACCCGGAGACACTACTGATGATGCCAGGCAGATCAGATGCCTTCTATGATCACAAACTTTCATTGTAAATCTGAACCCAAGCACTCACCTGCACCTCCCAGATGGAAAGGAAGACATAATCCATAATCAATATTTGTAAGGTTCCTAGAGATCCTTGTTAAAAAGGCACACAGACCTATTTCTCTCAAAGTGGTCTAAAATTATGCTCTATATACACTACTGGGGGACTAAAATTGGTAGGAAATATTCCTGCACAAAGGAGTGAGACATCACAATAACTAAAACATGAATGACTTTCTACCAGGAAACAACCAGATGAGTGGTGTTCCTCCCGCTGAGTGTTCAAATGTATCTCACCAAATCTCTGAATGAATTTGTTCCTTGAAATGTTGTTGCCTTGTACAAGCCTGTTTCAAGGAATGCCTTGCAAATAGTGAATTTCAGATAGCTCATGGTCAAATTTAGAAATTTGTTCCATATTGAACAATTTCAAAAGCCCCAATACTGCTCGTGTTCCCTGTTTTGGTGGCTCTGCACTCACAGCTTGCAAGGCATGGTAGGGAACACGCGACATGGAGCTGATGTTCAGAGAAAATTTGCACAAACACATTTCATTTTCTGTGAGAAAATAATGTAGCAGAAACATCCCTGCTGGAATGATCACAGAAAGATGAAAAAAAGGCGACAGAAAAGGTAAAAAAACCCCAAAAAACAAACCCAAGAACCCAACCCAAAAAACATTCAAACGGAACATTCATACAAAAAGCAAAAATAGTCCCAAGCTGGTTTGTCACTTGGTTTCCAGCGCCAGTTTACTGAGTGATGGGTGTTGAGTGAATGGAGGAAATTAGTTACATTTTTGAGGGTTTCACACAGCTTAAAAAATAATTTTCATGACATCAACAAATAGTTTGATTTGGAATCTGAGCACATAATTCAACTTCACTAGCAAGTCCTTACTGGGGGGAAAAAATATCCTGAAGGGGTGCAGAACTTAAAAACCAAACCAAACTCTTCCCACTCTTAAATATGAAGAGTGAAGGTTATTAAAATCTTCTACCTTTTATTTAATAAATCCAGCCCTTGAGGTACACCATGGATTCCTGTATGCACATTTGGTCATTGCACATGCCCAGGTGTCCTACAGGTGTATGACTAAAAAGAGTGGAAAAAGGTAAAATAATGCTTTAAGCTCCATCCACCGAACCAACCATCTAGGGAGACTGTTTCTCCAGCCACAATAAGCTTAAGAATTGCAGATTACAGATTTCCATGGACAGATTCCTGCTGCTGACACAGATACCCACTTCAGCTCTGAGAATTTTTTCCTGGAAGTGGAGCCTACGCCACCGGGGCCGGTCTGGTTCCCAGGTTGGTGCTGGAGTGTCAGCAGGAGCTCGGAGCAGAAGTGCATCCATCCATCCATGTGGACACACAGGACACCAGATGGCCCCTGGCAGTGCAGGGAGGAATTCAGTCCCTGGTGAAGGTGTCACCTTTGTCCTGCTGCTGTTTCTCCAGCAGTGCTGTGAGAACACCCTGGGGCTGTGACCACATCAACCAAGAAAAGTGTCAGTAAACAGCTGTGGAGCACAAGCAGTGCAAACCTCGGGTTCAGGACCAGGAAATCCGTGCTGCCAGCCAACTGTGTGCAGCTCTTTATTTCAGTCCTTACAGCAGAAGACGTTTCAAAGTGATGCTGGCCCTGCCACTGCGCCAGAGAAGCTGCACAGCAAAGTCATGCCTGAGCATACTCTGGGGTAGGGGGCAGTTTGTTCTTGGCTATATATGGATCTATTAAGTGATTCTTTTGGAAAATCCCACATCTGTGGAGCCTCAGAGACACCTCTGCTTATGTAGGAGCCCTCAGAGGGTGAAAACCCTGCAACAATCCCTAGCAATACAATAACCTGTACTGGAGACAGTGATTCAGAGCAGCCAGGATCCCATATCCAGCTCTTGGGCCACCCTGTCAGGACATGGCTCCAGAAACTGGAGTCAAGAGGATGAAAAAAACCCAGGTTCACCAAAACCCTCAAGAAACTCACAGCTTGAATCCTCATAAAATCACAGATGATAACTGGCTGGATTTTTGTTCACTTGCTTGGTTCTTCTTAGGACAAATATATTTAAAAACAGTTTTCTCTTGCCTACATGTTGCTATTAAGATCCATGGGCAAAGCCCAGCAATTTATTGGTAATCTAACATTATTTGCAAAAGCATAATAGAAAAGCCAAAATTCGATTACAAACATAATGAATTGCCTCCCCAAAGGCACCCTGTGGGTCCTGCAGCCAGCACAATCCCAGTGGCACTGGCGGTCCCTGGGCGGTGCTGTTCAGCCAAACCCAGCAATGGCCCACGTGCACTGAGGGCTCACAGTGGCCATCTACGGAGCACAGCTGGCCATCCATGAGCCATCCTCGCCGCTGGGATGTTTGGCACACCCAGCGCCACCTTTCCCAAAAAGTTCAGTAGGACACACTGTATATATACGCAGCCTCCACACTCCGGCTCAGCAGAGCTGTCTGCTGGAGAGTTGGCTGTTTATATACTAAGGAGCTTAGCAACAAATGCTCAGTACACAGAGCAGGTAAATCATTTAACAACTTCTCTGTGTTTATTAGCCAAATCAAATTTGCACAGTGTGAGGTGCTAACAGCAAAAATTGTATTTTTTTATTTGGGCCAGGTGAAGTTTCCTCTGCTTAAGTGTAGCCTTAGCTATTTTTCTTTACCAATAGTGGAGAAAACAAAAATTATGCTGCAGAAAACTGGTGCCCAAAATCCATCTGTCCCTGAAGGCAGAAGCTATCCCAAGTGGAGAACACACTTTGATTTGCTAATGTTTTCCTGTTTCCCTCTGGTTTTCATTTCAAGTAGGTGTCAGTCTCTGGGAAGCTCAGAAATACTCTTTACCTCTTGGAGCTCAGTTTCTCTCAGTAACACAGCAGAACACTTCCTGCTCTGGAAGCTTGTTAGGTTGAGCAGGACTTGTCCTTGTCAGTCTGCTGCTCAAGTGTGAGAATAATTATTTCTTTGGCACTTTATTCAGTTCCGTTCTGCTCCTTATAATAAGGATTGGAGCTCATTAGTAAAAAATATGGTGTCTGAGAACTATTTACACAAAGTAAAATATCCATGTAGAACATGGAGAGAGAGGTTTGAAATCTATATGGAAAGTTCAATTTCCCAAGGTTTCAGTGGGCACTAAAGCCACGTAGATCTAGAAACTCTGGGAAAAATCCTTCTGGTCTTGGTGTCCATAAAAGTCCACCCAAGGAATACAAGGGACTCAGCCAACCTTTCACTTTCATGGGAGTGGCAAAGCTGGGCCAGGTCACAAGATAAAATACAGGACTGTGCCTCATAACCACACCTTGAAAATGTTTTCTATCAGCTGCAGAGCATTTTATTCTCTCCATCAGCCTGTGGAAAGCGCAGCAGGCAGGCTCAGCACTCACTCTGCCCCACCAAACCTCCAGTGCGTGGTGCAAGGTGCAAACACAAACCCTGTCGACTCCTTGGCACTGAAAGCTGCCCTTTCCTTGCTGGGCTGTCCTGCTGCTGCTAATCAGTCACCCAGCAAAGAGAAAAGGAGCTGGCCTACGTGCTCGGAGCCTGGTGCACACGTAATGAGCTCAGCGAGCTCGGCCGCGGGACGTGAAGGTTAAACACGAGAGCGGATATGAACGTTGGACCATCATCAAAGACACACTTGGTGACAGAGGGAATGTTTAGAGAGGAGATAAACAGGATTGTGAGGAAGGTCAGAGAGGGGTGTCCTAAAGTGACTGCTCACGTAGAGCCCCTCACCTGAAGGAGAGGGCCAACACCATAGGGGCTTCAGTGCTGCCCTTCACTGGCTTTGCCTCTGGAGCCACACACTCTGTATTCCAGAGCTGCTTTTCCCACTGCAGCTACCCCGAGAGCAGGCACCATTTACACTGCAAGATTTGCACCCCTGCCATATTCCTGCACATTCTTTACTGCTGCTGAATACACCTTTCTTTTGTCCCCTTGTTATAGCTTTCCTCTTGCTTCTGCTGGGACATGTGGTGAGTCTGGTCTCAAGTTAACGGTGCTGAGTGGTGTGTAATGTCACAATTGCTGTTAATGATGAACAAGGGCAGCAGCCCTCAGCCTCTGTAGGCAGGGCAACACTCTGGAGAGCTGCTCCATGTTTAGAGATGCTGAACAAGAGTCAAAATATCAAAAATTAGAACGGAAAAATCGAGGGACGTGTGTGAAATCTGTGCTTTCCTTCTGAGTTCAAATTTGTTTCCTTTTTTTTTAAAGTAAAAAAAAAAAAACCTGAATTAAAAAAAAAAAAAAAAAAAGAGGTTAAACTTAGACCCCCAAAAATATAATTAGGAAAAACTTAGCTTTTTTACTTATCATTGCATTGAAACAAATATTGCCTTACCCTAAGAAACTCTCAGGCACAGTAATGAGACTGCAGAAGGTTCTTAACTTTCAATCCTCTCTCTAGGCACAAACAGGAAAATGGTGTGAGCAACACGTGCATGAACTCTCCCCAGTAATTCCAGTAAAGGGACTCAAACAAAGTGAGGCTGTCCTGAATTGCTGTGGAATAGGAAAGAGGACAAGTGTTTCAATCTGATATATTTCAATGACTTTACCAGCCTGAAAGCTCTTCCTCTAACAGAGGTCTGGCACAATGTCTTTATCTGCTCCTTTATCTGTCCAGAGGAAAGAGTGCCAGGCCCATCGCTTCCCATGAGGATACGTCACTGTGGTTAATCTACAACATCCCTCGTTATGTCTGCACATACAACAAGGGCTTTACGTGATGCTCTACGTGTCCTTCTCCTCTAACATCAACTCTGAAGGCTTCCACCAGCACCAGCCACACCCTGGACCAATGCCACCGCCAGGGCTCTGTGAGAAATGGGAGCCTTGGCTTGCGGCAGCTCCCACTTCAGTCACAATCTAAATAGTGACTAAAATAAACAGGTTATGGCTTCTATCGTCACTGCATCGTCCTGTCCTGACTCAGTTCTTAGCCTGGGAAACTAGCTCTGAGTCACAGAGAGTTGGTCTGGAGCGAGGGATTCCTGCTAGGAGGAAAGGTTTTATCACCACTTGGGGGTATGAAAGAGGGGAAAGTCCACGGAAGAGATGAAAAGTTTGTTTCGGTTTGTGTGGATTTTTGAATGAGCTTGGCCCTACAGAGAAGGGACAAAATCTAGGGACCTTACAGGGAACCAATTAAAGCAGTCACAACAGAGCAAGCTGGCCAGCCTTATCCAGAACTGAAATGGATCAGTAGGGAAATAATGTCAGCTTGTGTGGTCCTTGGTCTCCTGGTTACCTCTCCTGGGTGAAGATGTGTTGAAAGACGAGAGCCCCCAGCCAGAAAATCCTCTGGCAGCTCCCTGCCTAAGCATACAGAGTTTTATCTTCCTCTCCTGAGGCCCCATTTCAGCTTTGCAGAACAAAATCAGCTCTGGCCTGTTCAGATAAAAGCTCTCCCAGCCAGCTAACCATGCCATCTCCTAACACAAGGGCCTTTACTTGCCCTGGAGGAACTGAATACACACTGGGTTTTCCCTTCTGTCCTTATGGATTGAACCTTGCAACCTTGGGTTTCCAGCAAGAATTACCTGCAAAATACCTAGACAAAAAAGCACAAGAAAAAAAGGGTGCTCCTATTTCCCTGCTAGCTAAGCTGCCTGGACAGAAAAGTAGATTTTGGCTTGTGCTGGAAAAACAGAGCTTTGGTGAGGAAAAGCATCCCAAGCAGCGCTTTCAAGCCCAAATGCAGGCACTGGGGGTATTGATTTCTTTATTACCGACTGTTCTTGTTCACTCTGTACAGAATTTCCATTGCAGGATGTTTTTCTGAAGGCCCAAGTGACTGCTGAGCTGCAGTGCTTGTGTCACTGGTGGCCAGCAGTGAACAGCAACTCACACTTGTGAGTCTCAGAGGGGTTAACAGGATTTTAACTGAAGGGTGTTACAAGCTCACATCTCAATTACACCAAGTGGAAAAGCGGATCTGAATTTCAGCTCTGAAGGCACTCTCTGTAGAGAAATCCCTACCACTGCCATGTTAGAAGTGCTACTGCTGGCTACCACCCTGACATTTCTTAGGAAAAGGATTTGGAATTGGGAAAAAAATAAAAAAACCTACAATAATATTTGCGTTTCCAGGCCATGGCTGAAGTCCTTTATGGCAGGCAGACCAGCAGTTTCACAAGATGTTGTTACCTATTTTATTTGCAGGGGATTTCACATGGAGATACAATAATGAACCTGAACCAAAGGGATACAGAGTCACCACGATGAACAGAGCTGTGTAAGCTGGTCACCTCATATCCTGCTCCATAAGGTACTCCCTTACTTTAGCTGCTTCTCAATCATTTTTTGTGCTCGATAAATATTCCTGATTAGTATTTTCAGCCTTCTTCCATCCTGTTGAATTCAGGCTTCAAATGCCTTTGTCAATAAGAGTGGTTTGGAAGCACATCTCTGTTGGCTGAGGAGTCCTGTTCACTCACACCAGAAAGTAGTGCAGGAAAATTCCCTCCCTGCCCTCAGCTTCCCAAATTCTCTCCTCTCCACTTGGCCTTACAGTTTGGGATCCTGCACACTGGTAGATCATCAGCAGCTCTCAAATTATGGAATGACTGGCTGGCCTTTACAGCCAAAGAAAAACTGTGGATTTCTAAGGCTTTGCCTGGATGAGATGCTGTGTTTTGTACAGTGCAGCTGTTCTATTGTGTAATTTAGACAAAAAGTCCCCATGAATCTAAAAAATACGAAAACATTTTGCTGGGCCACCTACAGCAACTTCTGCTGTATGCCAGTAATGGGAATGGCAGCAACACGTTACTCAAACAACCCTGATGGGTTTAATACATGGGGTGAGCTCTGCCTTGCAATTCTTTTATTCCTGTAACTGGTGAATGACCAACTTATAGGTTGCTGC
This sequence comes from Callaeas wilsoni, assembly GCA_013398955.1. NCBI lineage: Eukaryota > Metazoa > Chordata > Aves > Passeriformes > Callaeidae > Callaeas > Callaeas wilsoni. The sequence continues at coordinate 132,607 of VWPU01013766.1, forward strand.
TGATGATTTTTTTCACTGCAGTAATTAATTCTGTGAATTTTTAAAGTCTACTGCATTGTTTTTAAGATGATGAAATGTCCCGCTTCTCTACTTGATCCTTTAAATATCAGGCCAGAGGAGTTAAAACCAGAAAACGGTATTCCCCTTGAATGTGTTGCTTGGCACCTTGAAGACATCCCTTTCATAATGTGGAAAAGGCAGGCTGTCATTTTCAGATCTTAAAAATGCTCAAATGATCAAATTATCAGTAGAGTTGCACCAGGACTGTTCTCTTAAAAAAAATTCCCTTTTAGCTGTAATACTTTGCTCAAGTCACTCTAAACAGTGTGAAATAAAGATCAAGTACATTTTGAACTGTAATGCTGCCTCAAATTAAAAGTACTCAATGCTTTCTTTTGCAAGTCCTGATACATAGAGGAAAGAAAAAGAGATGAGAGGTGAAAGTGACCTTTTCAGGGACAAGGTGCAGGCAAACCCATCATCCTCAGCTCCTGTTACCTGCTGCAGCCTGGACTGATTTTCCCTGGATTAGTGTCAGATGCTGATCTCCTTAATTACAGTGAGGGCTGTCTCTCTCTGTAGCTGCTTTGTCTGATTCTAGCAGGACTAACTATGGCAAAATACAGGATTCAGGAGGAACTGGTATTACCCAGAACCTCAGCCTACAGGATCATGGAATCATGGAATGATTGGGTTGGAAGGCACCTTAAAGACCACCTTGTTCCAACCCTCTTGCCTTGGACAGAGATGCCACCCACCAGGTCGGGTTGCTCAGGGCCCCATCCAGCCTGGCCTTGAACACTTCCAGGGATGGGACATCCACAACCTCTCTGGGTAACAGATAGGATAGGTTTTGCCTAGAATATTTTCACCTAGGACTCTGAACAAGGCCAACTAGTTTATTGTCCCAGCCCTGCTTGCTGCTTTATGCAGGATGAGGAGAAGGTGCTTTTGCATCTTGAAACCTTTACCTTCACCTTTTGTCCTTTCTCCAACACCATCCTTTGCCTGGCCTCACTGTTGGATACTCTTAGCTCTGCAAAGCAGGATGGATCTCCCATCATGGCAGCAGCACTGCTCCAGTCATGGCCTTTTCTAAAATGGATGCCACCATAGTGTCACTAATCGCCACAGTCAAACGTGAACGAACATTTCTGATTTTCTCTGCATTGGTGAATCTTGGTGCCTCTCCCAGGGATGTTCAAACAGCCATTTACATAGCACAGGGACCAACTTTGAAAGCGTGACAAATTTTGGTGAAGCAAGGGTAGACCAAAGCTGCAACTGACCTCTTTCTCCTCCTGTCCCACAACAGATAACACAGAAATGTATTCATTCTCTAGGATTTACACTCAGGAGCCTCTTCATCATAGCGTGGTGCACTATTCTGTAGAGATAATGGTGAATGCAAGCACAGGCAGTGAACAAACAGCTATTTGGAGATAAGTCAGGCAGCTAAATAGGCCCTTGTGAGGCCAGTGCCACTGAACCCAGGACTCAGACACCCAATTAGCTCCATCACGGGCCAAGGAGTTGGCCCAGAGCCTGTGTAGGAGGAAGACAGATATTTCCTTAGTGCACAGAGGCAGCTCTGATCTTCTTGAAGCATCTGACACCCTTGTATGGATCCATTCAGGCTGACAAAGTGGTGATTTCTGCAGCAACACTAACGAAGCCTGATTTACCACTCTCATTTGCAGACCACGTTTCTACACTGTCAACACCACTGCTTGAGTTCCTCCCTTCTTGCCATGATGATCTTTCACTTCTCTCTCCAATAAGAGCACACAGCTTTTCCCCATGTCCTGTCACCCAGCCCTGGGTAACCTCAGCTTTCTACACATCCCCAACTCTTTCCCTGAGCAGGTGGTGCCATGTGCCAGGCCTGGTGCAGAGCCACTGCCCTGCTGCCAGGGGAGCTGCTGTGGCCAGAGAATATGATGCTAACTGATGTTACTTCCAATGAGTACATGCTGAAAGCAAGGAGGAGAGGAGAAAAGAAGGGATAGATAGCAAAGAAAACATAAGGTAGGACCAACAGAGCATTACCTTCAATCTCCTTTTTGCTGACTAGCAATAAGCTAAAGTTTTCTGCTGGTCTCAGAAATAATCCCATGGCACAAGGGCCACCCGAGTCTGGATGCAGCAGCAGTGGTAGAGGCGTGCAGAGAGTCTCCATCCCCACCCCGAGATCCCACCCAACTGTCCAGGGCAGTGATGTCTCCTGTAGCACAAACAGCCCTTTCCACAGAGAAGTCACAGCTTGATTCATAGGCTTTTGTGAAGGATCATTCAGCTGGGGCTCATTCATGCCTTTTCTCAGGCACAGGAACTAACACTTCACTCCTTACACAGTCCCGTGCCTGTGGGGGGTCATGACGGCTCCTTGGGAGCTCAAAACAGACTCCCTGGCTCAGTCCGATGCCTTGGGCTGAGCAGGGTTGCCCCAAGAGAGAGCAGAGACTCAGGTCACCTCGTTCAAGCCACCAGGGCCCGGGAGAGTCTCACATGTGGGAGTGGGCACACGCAGGATGTGGCTACCAGACCCTTCCGGTGGCCCCACGGCAGCCTGCAAACCCAAAGAACCATGGACCCTAAACTTGTCATACTGCTTACTTTTTCTCTCCTCTCCTCCCGAGGTCAATTCCTGGTGCAATCCCAGAAATAACATGGACAAATTCTTGGCTTGCTATTTTTGGCAGCTCCTCCCACCAAGGAAAGAGGGAGATTACACTGTGGGCTATTCAGGCAAGCTGGCACGCCGGCCACAAACACGCTTTCTAGCCTGTACGGCTCTAATGATAAATCCTGGCCACGCTGAACACTCGGTTTTGGCTTCAGAGCACATTTGGAAGGGCCAGTGCTGTGCTAGATGAGCCGCCTACGCGTTTAGAAGGTGCTATTTATTTATTAAGTCTATTTAACGAGTAGAAATAGAGCTGTGTGGTGGGCACGGTGACCCAGGGTGACTGGTGTGGGATGAGAGGCTGCCGGCTCCCTGGCATGTTCAACACACCCCGCCTGGCACCACCCCCTGGGCTGCAAAGACAAGTAGCTGGGGGATCACCTTTTAATCTGCGCCTAATTAGCAAGAGGCAGATGTCAACCGGCAGCCAGGCCAAAGCAAACGAGGCCATTTACGGACACCAAGCCACAAAGACACCTCCTGTATCTAACCCAGCATGTCCTAAAGACGCGAGGTTGGGAATAACAAGGTGCAGCGATCCACGAGCCTGCCACAGAAACTGCACACTGTGTATGGTACACGACTGCCTTCACACCTGAAAGTGAAGGTTTGTGTTGTGGTAGGTGGTGGATGAAAGAACATTTTGTTACTCGAGGTTTACACGGCATTTACTACACCATGGCACCGCTTCTAGGAATTTGTCTTCAGTGATAACAATAATATCCTTGGGTTTTTCTTTTTTTTTCCTAAACACAGTGCCCACACACAACTCAAAGCAGTACAAAACTGAGGAACACACCAAACAAGGCTGGTTTAAAGAAAATCAGCAGATTGTTTTTAAATTTACAAATGCTTCAATGGCCAAAAGCCTGTAACAGTCCCAAGTGGAAGAAGATTTTTATGGAAAGTACACAGGATCTTTCATGCTCATGCACCCAAACAAATCCTGCCAGGTCTAAAGATGGAATGTTGAATCATCACTTTCAGGGCCTTGAACCTACAATCTGGTCCCGGAAGGTCCACCTCTTTTCCAGCTGAAGCTTTGTTTAAATACAAAGGTAAGTTGCAACCAGGCCATTCCAGATTCTACTCTAGTTCTACATTTTTACAAATTCCTGCACTGTTCAGACCTAGGAATTTAATTTGCCTAATCACAAAATTTCAAGCCAGACATAATATTTGGAACTAGTAACAGGCAAGGATGTCCCCAAAGAGGAAGCTGGCCAACTGGTGGCTTTGATCCAGAGCCACATCCCATTGTAGTTGGCATTAGAGCCAGGATTAACTGCTCAGCACCTCAAATCCTTGTGCATCAGAATGAATCCATAACTCTGAATTCACAAGCCCTAAGAGCACTGAAGAAAGTAATTTGAGAAGCTTGAGATGTCCAGAGTCAAACAAACAAGAGACACACAGGAGCATTGTATCTGTGAGATGCTGGGCTCCGCTGTGGAGCCAAGTTGTCATCCTGGCCCTGGCATTATGGATTACAGTCAAAAACCCTTTCTGTTACATAAAGAACAAGTAGATGCTGTATGTCCTAGTCCAAAACCTGCTTCCTAGTCCTGTCTCACAGATGTCATCATTTCAGCCACCTAGCCAGTGGTGTGGTGGCTGAAACTTTTTGCCAGGGACCAGCAAAATCCACAGAAGATGAGCACAGTTGGAAACCCAGGTATGTCATTATTCATAAAACGACTGATGAGGGGCTTCAGAGGACAGGGCAGGAGGGGAGGAGAATCTGCAGGAGATGGTAGCATTTGGCTCATGGGGTACTGAAGTGGAAAAACTTCACTTTCTGATGAAAATCAAAGTCTAGCTTGATGCCTTGACCAGCAGCCACACCAGGTCACCAAAACCTAAAGCCATGCCTCAACTAGAGCAAAGGTATAGGAACAACTATTCTACGTCTAGACATATTTTAAGAGTAGTCCTCTTGAAATCGATTTAAATTGGGTCTACCAGTCTCTAGACAACCTAGACCCAGCCTAAATGACCCCAGTTTTCTCCAGGGGGACAGCCAGTAAATAAATCCCATGATGTCAGGGAATGGTGGAAGATTCTGCCAGGCCAGATGGAGTTGTCCAAAAGGCTTCTGACTTGACAATATTAGCACACAGAAAGCCCAGATGTTTGTAACTGTTCATGGGCCAGAAACTCACAGCACAGCCCTCCCAGATAGATTTTTGAATATATAAATGCTCAGCCTTCACAGTACTTTTGAAGATGCTGGATCAGAACAACGGGCTGGACTGCCAGCAAGTAATTCCCATCACTTTATAAAGCACATTAGGCTGCCCAAACAGGAGTACTGCTCTGTGCTACAGCAGCTTTAATCTTGTTGAATATCACACATGACTCCTGTTAAGACAGGCTGCAAGGACTTCCATTTTCCTCCTCCCCTGCAAATGCCCATAATGTTCTTGAATTTTCTGAGCTGCAACTTTTCACACTGCTTTCTCTGCCAGCATTGGCTTTCATTATTTCTTTTAAATATAAACTTGGAGCAAAACCTCTTCAGATGTTTCAAGTTACAAATGGGTGGAAAAAATATAATTTTCTACATTAAAAAGAAAGTTTTGTGTGCAATGCGAGGGAGACACACAGAAGGAAAGAAGCAGAGAATAGCTCAAAAATGGCAATACTTTGAAACCTGAAACTTGGCATGGGAACAGCTCCTGACAAAGTGTATGCTCTGCTAAGTTTAGAAAAAATTGTGGTTGTAAAATAAAGTGACGAGCATTTGAGTACACCCTGGTGCACAGACAGCAGAGGACACTGTTTGGATTTAGCCATTAACCCTGAGGACCATTCCCTGTATCACAAGCAGTAATCACACAAAAGGACCCTCCAGGTCTAAACAAGAACCTCTCAGAGCTTTGGGATTAAAAAAAAAACCAACAAAACAAAACAACAACAACCCAAACTAAGATATTTGAGCAATTTGCAGTGAACTAAACCAGACAGCAAAGCCTTGAGTTTGGGCCACTGAGCCAGTAATTGCTAATTGATGGCTCCTGAACATAGAACCTAATGCCTCTTTCTCTTAAAAGATAAAAACTGAATCCAGTCCCACCACTGTGACCCACCATTCCGCAGCCATATTCCTCCTGCATTTCAGTGTTCCCCATTTCATTCAGTCACAAGGAGATGCAAGGGCAGAGACAGTGTCAAGGAGGGCAGAGACAGTGTCAAGGTGGGCAGAGACAGTGTCAAGGTGGGCAGAGCACAGATGGCTGCATCGGAAGCCCCTCCCATGGCAGGGATGACATCCCCTGGATTAAAGGTGTCACCAGATGTGAGTCTCAGCACACCAAGGACAGGTTAATCCCAGCAGCAGAAGCAGCAATTAGATCAGACACCTTCCTTTGCATCAGGCCAGAGCTGGGATCATTTCAAAGTTGAGTAACAGGTACTGGAGAGAGCCCCTGAACAAAGAATGAGTCATTCACACTCGGAAATGATGGAAGAGCTCAGGTATTATCCCCAGTGCCTACTGTCCCCCTTCATGAGAAAAACAGGCTGCTCAGCCACGGCCAGGCTAAACCCAGCCTCGGGGCTGGGAGAGGGTCAGGGATCCTGTAAGGGATTGCAGTGAGGACAGATGTTGCTCCTCTGGCTGGGCAAGGGACAGCTGATGAAATTTTAAACTGGAGGAATAATCTGTCACTTGAGACTGGGACAATCTGGACAGGTAGGGATATTCCTCTGTACACAGGCGTCCACTTGCAATTCATAGGTGTCTGCACAATACTGCAATGTGCAGATGTCTTAACCCAGAGCCAAGAGAGGCTCTGGTGGCAGCTGGTGGGAGCAGCCAGCCTGTGCAAAAAGAGCAGAGCTCGTCCTTACGCACCCAGGGTGAAAGCTGTGCTCACATTTGGGACTGACCTCACACTGCACAGAGGGTGAGCAAAAGGCTCTCAGTTCCAGTGCCTGTCCAGCAGCTCACAGCTCCCCAGCACAACAGCCTGGTATTTGCACAAAGTGCTGATTCCTGGCAGTGCTCTTCATTCCCAGATCTCACAGCACTGTCCCAAGGAAAGCAGGTAGAAAAAAGAGCAGATTTGTTCCTATTTTAGGTAAGATAAAGTGCATAGCAGCTCCGAGGCTTCACTTGAGCACAGCTCATTGCTACTGGTACCTGTGATCCAGCCTCAAACTGTCGCAAACTGCAGAGGAGCCCTGCATGCAAGAACATTCCCATGAAAATTAGAATAACAGCAGCCCCATTTCATTATTATATTCAAAATTTGCACACTGTGGTTGAAAACCTGGCTGTAGCAGCACCTCACAGGGCTCTGACAGCCCCCCTCAAACCTAACATAGGAGACTTTGCTAGATGAGTGAGTCTGTCTGGAGCCTCCCAGCCTCTGTCCTGCTTACTGACATTTCCAACAAAAGGTTCCATTTGTGTAATTTGGGAGAAGAGCTCTCTATTTGCCCACCTTTAGAAGCTGGACTAGAGCAATCAAAGCCATTTCACTTGGGAAATTCTGTCTGGACACACAGACACACAGAGGCAAACAGAGGAGCTGAAGCTCAGCGTGCCCCGTAAACACCACATTTCCTTCCTCACACACACATGCAAAAAGGTGGGATGGTTTTGAACACCCTCTGTTCAGAGAGACCTTTCATTTTAGCTATCCTGGGTCAAAGCAAACAACATCACATGGTACCTCAAGGTGGTTTCTTTTGGCTTTTTATACTTGGAAAACACTGAGCACATTTTTACTGATCCAAGTATTGTCCAAACAGGCACTGGCATCACTTCATATTAGTTCCATCATCCCCTGTGCTGTAACCATGGAAAATAAAAAACCTCAGGCACTGGGGAATGACCTGAACTTTGATCTGAAGCAAACCTCCGCAGAAGGCTGGAAAAAAAATCACATATGCAAAATATTTTAGCGTTTGTAATTTTTCAGCATATTTTTCCTCTTTTTTTTTCTGTTCTGAGGAAAGGCAAGAATAGAAAATAAAAAAAAAAAACCAAGAGAATTACTATAAAGTGTTTTGAAGACAGCTTATTTGGAAGAGAAGTCAGGGACAGAACATAAAAGCCTGCTCTAATGAGATTTCCAGTCCAATTTTGCCAAATTTAGGACATTTGCATATTGGGAATTTTGAAGGCATCCAAATTGTAGTTAATTGAATACAAAACTTGTGCAATGAAACATGAGATACAACTTGAATAAACTGACCTTACACAGCATTTGAACAGACCTTAAGTGCAAGAATAGAAGGTTTTGGTAATGATTTGGCACATCAAAGGAACCAAATAAAATTACTTTGCACAGGGTGCTTTGTCTAACCACAAAAATAGCTGCAGAAAAACTTCTCTGGCATCAGGATGCTGGCAGGATCAAAGAAAAGGTTTATATACTGGTGTGGATGATAAGAAGACACACTTGGGAACCAATGGCTTCAGAATCCTGGTGCTCAGGGGGCTGAACCTGGCAGATGCCAGCAAGAAAATGTCTCCTTTGAAGACAGCATGGACAGCACCTCCCAGCCCATGCACTGTAAAGCAATGGCCCTCTCCGAGGTAGGAGGTGAAAGAGGACAAGAGGAACCTCACTGTGGCGAAGAGAGCTGGAAAACAGAACTATTTTGCTGACAGTTTCAATTCTACATCAATGATCCACTGAGCGTTGCTCCTGACTCTGAGCTGCCTGGGGCAGGGATGGGCCTTCTCCTACACCTGATGTAGGATTATCTCAGCAGGACCATAAATACATTAAAAGGATATTATGTGAAATTAATGTGTCCCCAAAACAAGCTTGAGCCCTGGTGCCTTTTCAACAGGAAACTCTGTCACTGGGTGATTTTGCAGGGGAATTCTTTGATACTTCTAAATTCAAGAAAGCCAGGTGGCCACCAGCAAGCCCGAAACAGCCAATGCAAGCCATGAAGCAAGGATGAATTTCAGGACTGACCCAGAGAGCTGGGACCACACAACATCTCTCTTCCCCCAAGGAGGACCAAACTTGCATGGCTGTGCTCCAGCTTTAAGGAGAATCATGTAATTGAGACAATACCAGAGAGAAAAGAGTAGTCTGGATTCACACTGTTGCAGCCAATGTGGATTTTTGTCAGGGGACCATCATCTCAAACTCACACCACATTTATTAGTCTCTGTTCTCCCATGGGAGCTGTTCTGTGGGTGAAGCAGAGGAATTCACACCAGGTCTCTCGCTCTCCCTGTCTCCTATCAGCAGAGTCCTTTTAAAGAGAAAAATCAGAGAACAACTGATGACGTACGTAAGAGCATTTCTGCCAGCAGAGCTCTGCGAGGCAGGGACGTGGAGAGGTGTGATCCTTCACTGATGGAGTTGTGCTGGAAGCAACCCCATGTGTGGATACGGCCACACCCATACAATACCATCCCCCTTTTCTTTTTTGCTTTTTAACAAAGATGACTCGTGTTGTGCTTTATGTCTGTGTCTGCACAAAGGTATATTTTTTAATTTATATTCTGGCAGTACAAAGCACATCTATGTCCAGATGAGGCAGCATTTGGTGGGTGTAACAGCCTTTGGTGTCCTATTTTGGGCAGGTGTTCATAGTATAGCCAAGACCTCACATTTTCTGGAACAGATGAACGCAACTCAGGATTATCCCTTGACACATCTCAAAACAGCTTAGTGGGAAGACATGAGGAAGGGGTGTGAAAACAGTGAAGACTTTCAGAGGTCTGCTCACATGCATGAAATGAAAAGCAACTGCATTTTCAGACCGTGTTAGTCTGAAGAAAAAGCGAGTAATAGGTCTTAGTGGGGGGTTGGTGGATGGATGGAGACAGTGCAGATGAAGAGAGAAATAAACACAGCTGAAATAAATTCTGATTTCTGATCAAGGGAATATATTCATGGAATATGGCATGTGGTATTAGCCCAGCTGAACACACAGCAGCAGCAGGCACTGCGACCCACAACCGCAAAGTGAGCGAAAGCTGTTGGCAGCAGCAGTCCATAAAAAGGACATAAATAATTAGAGTTCTTCTAAACAAGGTCAAGTTTTAGCTGCTGGGTTTTTTTTCCTCTACTGAGCAGTCAAGGGAGGTGGCTTAAAATGATTCAGGATGAGTTTTGTCCTGGTAAATCTCAGAAAAAGGTAGAAGATTTGAAAATATTCAGAGCCTACAGTGTTTACCACAAACTTCGCTGTTCATTAAATGTGAGCTGAGCCATGAACTCTGCAAGTCCTGGAAGATGAGTTTGCCGCATCCTCAAAATAGCTTTCCTGATGGGAACTTGGTTGCTGACACCTTGAATTAAGATGCTGCTGCAATTTTCACGTTCTGTCCCACAACAAGACAGCTCCCCTGGATCACTGAACCACAGCATTTCTCTAACTGTGCTGCCCCTTCCACTTCTCACAAAAAGGGAAAAATATACAGCATTATCTGCAGGTAGGGACTAAAAGGGAGTTTATTTCTTAATGATTCAAGGCAATTTAAGTATCCCTCCATTTGCTGCTGCCACACGAGTGGCTGATTTGAGGTGTAGGGTGGGGTGGCTGGAGTATAATCATCAGTTCTTCAATACAAAGGACACACTAGGACGTTTGACTCTGCATCATCTCCCTACCACAGACAGCCTTGCCTTCTACAACTCAATGGAAATACAACACAGCGAAGAAGTCAGAAAACACCACATAAAGAAAGCAGCCAAGATTATTACTATAGGACTTCTACTTTGTATTTTAATGCAAAAAACCCTGGAAGCATCTGACTGATCACAGAGTCTCCCAAAGGAAAAGATTCTTGCTCTCATAATTCTACTTCAGGTACAGAAACATCCAGGAAAAATAAATGCAGTGCTCAGTGGCTGGATTTTCATCATCCACCTTCAAGCCTCCATGCTCCTCTAGAAGGCAGCCCAGACAGGGTCACTGTTCCTGCTGCTGGCCATTTCATACTGAAATCCCCACAATTCCCCTCCAGCATAAAGACATCCATCAAAAGGAAAGTTACTTCAGCTCTGACAGGCAGTCACGGGCAGAGGAGGATTGTTACATAAAGCATCAGTGGGAGTAAACAGGAATATTACTTATAGGCACAGTAATGCTTCCATCTCGGGGGACCCTCACTGTACCACACAGGCTCCGGGACTGCTCCGGCTGATTAAATACAAAGATCAGCTTCCTGGCAGCTATTCAAGGCTTCATACCACATACCTGCCTTTTCTCCTGCATTTTCTGTTTTTGTGCGCTTCTGCTGGTGCTGTCTCCTTCCATGGAATTTGCATTTGGCACATGAGGTCTCTTCTGTCAGCAGCCAAAGGATGGAGCAGCAAACACACCTTGGCTTCTAAGGAGCCCTTACAATGTCTGGATGAAGATTTCTCCACTCGACCGTGTTGTCCTACTGCAGTGTCACACAACCATCCCTGCTATATACTGGTTTGAAGCACTTTATACCCATTGGCACGTTTCTAACAAAACTGTGCAAGGATAAATGACCATTAGCACCCAATTCTGACAGTCTCTGAGGTGAGACACACCCTCAGCAGTCAGCACTAACTGACAGACTGATGGTTATGACACAGTAGACACAGAAGAAACTTTCTGCCCTTTGGCCAAGTAAATTTTCAAGCTTTCTCATCACTCAGAGTATGTCCTCTCCTAACAGCATCACATGAAGGAACCACATCCTCACATTGCCTTGCTGTCCAATGCTCCCACATACTCTGGCCCTGCATCCATCATCCAGACAAACTCAAGCTAGAAAGGGACAGCACATGGTCACAAACAGCCTCTTAAATTGACATTCCCTCAGTCAGCCCTCCCAGACAAAAACCGGGCTCCATAGGAAATAACCCTCTGGCAGTTCCCTGAGCAACACCAGGTTACCTTCCCTTACAAAGTGTTGTTCTCTGTCTGGGCACAGGAGCAGTGCAAAGACAACTGAATACTACTGCCATGGCCCAGACAGGCTCCATGCTCTTGGGAAATAATGTATTGCTTTTCTATCTCCTGTTTTGTGCCACATAACATGGGTTACTACCACCAAACCAAATCACTGCCGGAACTGCCAAAACTAGCTTTTTGTCCTGGACTGCAGCTAATGGTGGCTTCCTACAGCCTGTTTGAGAAGCATTGTGTAGCCTCTTGATTCTTCTCCCAGCTCCTGATGATGACAAAAGACATGAGCCTGACAATGTCCTCTCCCTTCCAAACCCAAATGCACAGGATACAGCTGGGATGGAGTTAATTTTCATCCTAGCAGCCCGTATGGTGCTGTGTTTTAGATCTGTGACTTCATCAGTGTTGATAACACACCAGAGTTCTGGCTCCTGTAGAGCATAAAGACCTTCCCTGCTTCTCACTCCACCACCCAGGGAGTGGAGATGTGAGGGGATGCAGGTGGGACCGAAAGGGAGGGTTAATCTTCCCAAGGCAGTTGTTGCTCAGAGACTGGCTGGGCATCAATCATGGATGGTGGTGGATGACCATCTCTGCAGCACTTACTCTCCTCCTGCCTTTGTGCTCCTTCAGTTATTAAAGCGTCTTTATCTTGACCCAGGAGGTTTTATGACTTTCATTCTTCCAATCCTCCCCGAACTCTCCCTAGAGGAAGGACTGAGCAAGTGGCCAGGTCAGCTTCTGGATGGGGTCAACCCAACATACCCTAAACCCCTCAAAAGTACATTTTCAGGCTAATCTTTACCAGACTGAACTTTTTTCCTTTTTTTTTTTTTTCTTTCAATCACAGCTAAAACCATCCTCTATCAATCAAAACCTCCCTTTAGCTGTCTCAAAATGTCCTGCATTCTGATTTTTTTCAGATGTTACACTCGCTTCAGACTTTAGGTTATGTTAATTCCAATAAACACTAATTAAAGCCATGTAGGGACTTGGGACACACTGTAGCCATCATAACACTTCTCAGAAGCTTTCTGGACCTCAACCCTTGAGTTTAGAAGGTAAAGCCATGAATCTGAGGCAATGGCATTTGGGCAGGATTTGAATTCCCAAATCCTTCCCTTGTAGAAGTCAAGTCTCCCTGAGAGATTGAGGAAGCAGAGAGACAGGAAAAAGCAATCTCTGTTTGCCAGTTTTGTGTGTGGCTCTCAGCCGTGCCCATCTCTGGATTTTGTTCTCAAGTGCTGAAACGTTTCAGGCTGCTCAGACAGGGAGAGCTGCAATTTTGGAGGCTGTCCAAACCATCCATTAGGCTTCTCTTAGTGAATAAATTGTTCTGCTTGATTCATGGGCATCACTGTTGTCTCTGAAGGGAGTTAACCAAATGTAACCAGGACTAGAGCACAGTGCTGCGCAAACAACTGGGACCAATTTGATCAATACTGACACAAACAGCGAGAATTTTATCCCATCTGACATAGAAGCTAATTGAGTCCTGAAAAGAAACTTTGTAGAAGCAGGGAGAACATTTCCGCAGGTATGTGACCATCTGCAAATTCCTCATTTCACACACAGTCTTCCCTATCATTCTTTGCAGCATTTCTTATCCTAATTTCCTCCATCAGCCTGTCAGAGCCACTGGGTGATTGCTGTACATGCTTTCCCCATCTTTCTCTGCACTCATCAGTGACTGGAAAAACCTCAATGCTTGGACCAACTGCAAGAGTTTCTGCACCTTCTACAGTATCTTTCCATTGCAACTCCACTGCTGCTCTCCTCTGAGCCAGCTCTGGGACAGCAGCACTCCACAGAGCTACATCCCAGCTCTGTGGCTCTGAAACAAAAGGTGAAACCTACTTAGGTCCCCGTAGGAGCTGCTGTCTGGCCAGCTTTGTGCAAAGAGATCATCACCAACAGCTCCAATTACTGTAATTTTAACTTTCACAGTCATTCTCCATCACTGGAGGTACTGAATTGCACCAAGGTCCTGAGCAAGGTCCCCACTGGGCTCTCCTGTTTCTCCAGTCTTGGCCTTGCACAAGACTCCTTCCTGCCTCATGGAACACCATTCAAGACTGTTGATACTTCACCTTGTCTGAGGAGTCCATGACTCAGGATAACAATGCTCCATTAGCAGTTTTCTCAAAGGTTACAGTGACAACCAACATGACCAGAGCAGCTGCAGAGCAGTTGAAGACATCACGTCTGTCTTTGCTTCTCCCCAGGCCCCAACAGCCCAAGGCGCACCTACAAGCCCTCACAGGAGGAACTACGCATGGACGTGGAGCAGGAGATATTTAGTCTAGCACAAGAACTAGCCAGCCTTGCCAAAGTATTTATGAGCAGCTACTGAGCCCTCAAATGGCAGCCTCAAAAGCCAACCTCACTTCACTCAGGCAGAGGCAAATTTTGAGGGCTTCTATTAAGGTTATTCAGGGTACACCCTTTTGCCTCCAGAGTAACTAAATGCATCTCTGGCCTATCATCTGCAGTGCAAACACTACCCAAACACTTCCAGTGCTGACAAATATATTCTTCCATTATTGCTCAATTGCTATTTGCCCAGTTTAGCTCCGTGTATATTATAATAGCATTTAAAGCCAGAGCCAGCCTTCAAAAGCAGATGAATCTGAAATTAACAACAGAGGCATTTTTGCTCTGAGGTCTGGATGAGAGCATAAAATAACTGAACTTTGTTCCCGTGGCTTATTACATCATCCGGCCCCTCTTTGACTGAAAATATTTCTATTCCTCATTCCAGCCCATCTGTTCTTCAGAAAACTCCTTCTCTCTATTTACTTGAAAAACAACTAACTGGAGGCAAAGGCACTCCTCCACCCCCAGAGGAAAGTATGTTTGTAATTAAGCAAAGAGCACTCCATGCTTATTCCTGCTGGTGCATGTGCATGCAGGCACATGTGTGTGTACAAGCCTATTTTTAGTCACACTGTCAAAATCAGCCTAATATTTCACAGCAAAGGAGGTCTTCTTGACCCGAAAAACACATCATTACTTCTAATTAGGAAAAAAAGAAACAGAATTGTCAAAAATATCTCTCTGCAGGGAAGACGTGCTGTGAGATGATGGGACTTTTCCCTGCTGTTGTGTTTTCTTTAGCTTTAATTTGCTTTGGTGTAACAACTGAGCCCAGTGAAATTAATCAGCTAGCAGGGAAAGGTCGAAGGGGTTTCGGACACCTTTCTGTATGGGTTGGGAAAGACATTTTGTGTCTTTCTTTCAGATTAAAAAGTGCACTTGTCCAACAGAGGTTCACCTCATTCAGCAGAGTCTCCCCTGCCTGTGCTGTGTTCAGGCTGTCTCTGCTGTGCTGCACCTCTCTTGCCCAGGAAGGAGACCAAGCTGAAGTGGTACCAACATTGGTGCAAACCACATCATCAGTGTAAGAATTATTTCCACTAAGACAGTTGAGCACATCTGTAAAAAGAGAGGCATTCTTCTCCTTTTGCCATCTATAATGGGAAAATGACACATTCCGCTTTGTTTTATTCCTTCCTTATTATAATCACTTCTGGGAAAAAAACCACTAATTTACCACTTGCTGGGACAGTGCCTGCAACGAGGTGGGTCTCCAGTGAGTTTGTGGCCTCAGGACACAACTTTAGCACACACAACAGCAGGAGCATGGAAAGAGATTCATTGCACCATCCCCGGGAACAACACCCGCATGCCTGCCAGGTCACTGGGACACAAACACTCTGAAGAAATCCTACATGAGTCAGGGCTGAGCTTGTTTCAAACAATGACTGCAAAACCACACCAAAAGGGGTGAAATTCCCTCTAACAACCTCGCCAGTGACTTCTCAGAAATGGTTGGTGAGGGGAAATGCATTTGTAGTGCTTGACAGACGGAAATCCCTCGGACAAGGCAGCAATTCCCTCCTCCGTCAGAGCAGGGAGGCTGAGCAGACCTCCAGGATGTGCCTCCAAGGTGGTAGGGCCCAACAGAGTGCACAGGCTCAGGCTCAGCCATTCATTAAGGCCTGATTTATTTCTCCCAGGACAGAGGAGAGCTTATATAAATATGAACAGTGACACTTGGTCAGGTTTGTCCTTTCAGCCATGTTCCCAAGCCAGATTAGAAATTTCACCATATGGGACATGACATACACACACTGCACAACATCCCAATCTAGCAGGATTTCTAGGTAGGGTTGGAGAAGATCAGTCATATTTAATGGTCACTGTGGCCTTGGCATCTCTGTTTAAACCCTTAACTTCTACCTAATTTGGTTTCTAATCCACTTAGATCTGTACCTGGACCATGAATAGTTGTATTACAAGGAATTCTACTGATAAAAATCTACTTTGCTGTTTGTGATGTATCAAAAATTGTGTTTTTCTAGATACAGGGTCTATTCATGTGCTTCTGGGTTGTAATTCAGACTTGGTTTCTTGAAACAGAGACCTTTCAGTGCAGCTACTGAAAAGATGATGGTGTACAAGACTATAAACTATAAAAACCTGAGCATCAAACTACTGAAATGTGGTGGTTTTGCATGGCTTGATTTTTGGTAAGGAGGCAAGAAGCCAGTCACGGAAGTGATTTTCTGTCAGGAGCTGCTAAAAGCTTCCTCCATGCCTGGCAAAACCAATCACTGCCTGGCTCTGAGGATAGGCACACTGTGAACCCAATTAGAAAAGCTGGTAACGCCTCTGATAACATATTTAAGAAAGACAAAACCGTGGGAAGCTCTCTTCCTGCCCTCTGAGGGGTGGTGCAGGGTGCGGCCAGGCCCCTTCCCGGCAGGGCTCGCTGGTCCCTTTCCCGACGGGGCCGCCAGGCCATGCCACCGGGGGCCATCCCGGCACCGCGAGCAGCCACGAGGCTGAAACCACGTGGCCGGGGGCCAGCGCCAAGAGCGCTCATGCGGCCGGGGGCAGTCCCACAGCCGAAGCCGAGAGCAGCTGGGTCCAGGAGCGGCCGCGCGGCCAAGACCATATGGCCAGGGTGGCACAGCTGGGGCAGTGCCATGTGGCTGCTGCCATTTTCAGCATGGCTCACAATGAACGTTAATTGCTTAGCCACTTTTAGTCAGCCACGCTGCGGACAGAAAGGCAAAAGCAGCAGCAGCAGCTTTTCTCCTTTTCTGTGCCCTGCATGAAGAGAGGTGTTGAATAAAGCCGGGGGCTGGCGCAGCCCGCGTGGTGCTGGCAGAGACCATGTGACCAGCAGCAAGAGGCATAGCGAGCAATTCCCCAATGCAGAGCATGGATGGGATCAACTTCCAGTGCTGCAGAACTCTATAAAAACTTTTTAATTGATAGAAGTTGAGAACAAACAAAGCTATGAACACTAATTCTCTCCCGAGCTGGAGAAAAGAAAAAAGTGAAGACGTGTGAGGAGAACAACATGGAGACACTAAGGCTGGTGAAAAAGAGGAAGGGGAAGGACGAGGTGCTCTGGGCCTCAGAGCTGAAATTCTTCTGCAAGCTGTGGTAAGGACTATAATACAACAAACTGTTTCCCTGTAATTCATGAAGAGCATGGAGGGGATGCACAGTTCACCCACAGCCCATGAGAAAAATGGCACTCACGCTGGAGTGTGTGGATGGTGAGAAGCTTGAACAGAGAGAGAGAGAACCCTTGCTTTCAGAGACAGAAGAAGAGGATCCTTGCTTTTATACTAGAACAGCTCATCCTTAAACTGCTGTACCCCATGAACCAAATGGCCCAATAAAAAAGAGTTGTGGGAAGACTCTTTGTCTGTGGGAGGGACTCACGTTGCAGCAGGTTCGGGTGGAACTGCTACTCCCGAAAATTAGAACCATGCTCCAAAAATTCACAGAAAACTGTCTCCTCTGGGAAGAACCCCATGGAATAGCAAAAGAAACTCCTCTCCCTAAGTGAACTGAAGAAAGATTATTTAGAAGTGACAAACTGACTAAAAACCCCATGTTTTGTTTCCCTGTGCTGTTGGTGGGAAGGAAAGGGCTGGGGGGAGGAGGGGAAGGTGTTCTAAAGGTTTATTTTAGATCTCATTATCCTCTAGTAATTCTATTAATAAATTTTTCTTTATACCTTTTAAGTTTTGAGCCTGTTTTGCCCTTAAAGTGTTTCTTCCCAATCCCTACCTCAACTCATAAACCCCTTTTTAACTGGTCTTTCCCCTTCCTCTGCTCAACTATAGCAGAGGAGAATGAGTGAATGAATTTTCATGAGTACACTGGCGTTTAGCCAGCACCAAACCCACGACATGAAGACAGTCTTCTTTTATCAAAAAACAAAACCCAAAAAAACCTCAAAAGAGCCAAAAAACAAAAACAAACCCAAAAAACCCCAACAAAATGCAAAAAAAAAAAAAAAAAAAAAAAAAAAAAAAAAAAAAAAAAAAAACACAAAAAAAAAAAAAACACCACACACAGAAAAAAAACCAGAACCAAACAACCCCACACCAGGCAACCTGCTTTAAGTCGGCACTCCTGTTGAGAACAAAATGGGTTCACCATGTCCTGCTTTATCCACAGGGGTACAGAATGCAAGTGGTTTGCCTTTCTTCTCTTACCTCCTTCTGACATTGTCAGAAGACTCGGTTATGCCCGAGGAGTACATCAGGCAGACAGCAACACTCAGTCCATTTAGGTCCATAAAGCAAAGCAGCCGTGCTTGCAACAAATTGTATATCAATACAGAATGAAACAGATCTTGCAAAGTACATTATTTCAGAGGTTAGAATTTAAAGAATGTATTTGCCTGCAATCTGTAAGCATCACAGGTATAGACAACAGCCTTGTTTTTATTTCATGGCAATTTACTGGTGTAAAAGACAGAAGAACCAGGCCTTTACATTTTTTAATCTACTGATATATCCAGTTTCGAGGATATGAAAATTATTTGCATATAGAAATTATTGTCCTTTCCTACTGCAGTCCATAAGAATACAACCCTTAACTTTACCAGGAGAAATCTGGTAGTCAAGGAAGATGTTTTTCTACAGATCCAACTTAGACACACACAATAAACTTCTGAGTCCTTACCCTGAAGTCTCTAACATCTTCCTCACTTGTGGCATTGAAGTACCACAGTGATTTGTCCAATTTGCTTTCCCGACTCACTGCACCCTGCTGGAGGGTGTCCTGCTTCACACAATAACCCCTCTATGCTCCTGCACAGCACCTCTGTGGGTCAATCACGTAGCCTGCACCAGCGTGGGACGGGGTATTTTCTTCCTGCTTGTCTGTAGCTTCATCTTTCTCCTTGCCTTAGGATAGTGTTACTAAACACTGACTTTTTTCCCAAGCTTAGCCAGAACGGGTACAACCGATTTCCTGATGTCTTGGCACCCATCCAAACCATCCATTAGCCACGAGTTCACAAACTGATACATCTTCCAAAAGGCTCATGGGCAACACTATTGTTTCTAAAAAGAAATTAACTTCAGGTAAATGAAAATAAGATTTACTGCTTGGGGCAGGTTGCATGCAGTAAATAACTCAGGATTTATGAATTGTCATCTGTAAGACTCCATTCACTCGCAGCAACAAGAGGCCCTTGCATCATCCAGTCTGGGCACTCCCCATTAAATCTCTGCTATTTGTATGCATCACTCAAGCAGCTCTGGATGTGGATTACATCTCCATGGGGCTAAGAACTACCCAAGCACCATGGCAGGCCATCACAGTCACATCCTCCTCATAGTGCTGGTTGATACAGTCCTGTGCAGGAACTCCCACCAGTATCTCCTCCTCCCTTTGCCCTGCCATCTGCTACAACAGCAGCATTTGTAAGCCAGGCAGGCAGCAGGATCTGGGGAAGGGGCTGCTGAGAGACCCTCAGTTCCTTGTCACAAGGTTGAGTCCTTGGCATGCCGGTCACCGAGGAACAGCAAGGCCACACAGGGGCCTCAGGAATGTACTGCCAGGCAAGACTTTCCCTGCCACTGCTCCTTCCCACTGGCTACCGTGGGCTCTCCCACTTCAGGCTTGTTGATAGCCAGTAGAAAACACAACACTCAGATTTAGAAACCTGCTGTTCCCCCCTCTGGCCTTGCTCCTAGACCCTGTAGTCTTCTCAGTAGCATCAATCCTGAGCAGCGAGAGGCCCCAACCATCAGCACAAACATGGATCTGCAGAGGCTCCTTCCTTACCTTTGTTTTCTGTCCCTCCATGATTACTGAATTCCATCCAACCACACAAACATTGTAATATTGCAGTACCAAACGTGGAGTAGATTTCTCACGCCTAGACAGCTTGTCAGACCCTCACAATTCACCAGCGCTGCATGTCCCAAATACACCTTCAGCAAGGGCTAGCAGCAGCGCACCTCAGGCTTGATGTTAAACCAGAGCCTGAGGCTTTTGCTGCTTCAGATCCCTCAGTTTGTCCAACACCTATGATCTTTTAACAGTTTCACACACAACTTCCAGAAATATATTCTTAATAACACTGTTGCAAAACAACCTCAAGGGACCCAGTGTCATAAGTGACCGAGCCACCATCACTCCCAAAGTGTGCAGCCCATGAAGATGAGCCATCTGCTTCTCAGCACTCTGAGCAGAGCTGACCCTTCACAAACTCCACTCTAGGACCTCCTGGTAGCTGAGGGTGGAGGGGAAAACTTAACTTTATGCTTGTGGGATTTAACATCATGGTAAAACACCCAAACCTGAGTCTCCATCTGTTTTTCAGCATAAACATTGATTTTCTGTGGCAAATGGGGGTTTTAATATGGGACAGAGATATCCCTATGAAACAAAAGCTGTTTATGATTATCCAACATTATGCCATATTAAAGACTCTTACCACCAATAGCACGTGTAGGTCAGGGCTGGTTGTGGTTGGCTTTGTACCACTTTTCCCTCCTCTTCCTGGGGGCTTCAAACCCAACTTAAACCTTGGGTGAACAGCCACTCAAACAACATGAAAATCACCACAAGCGAAAGTCCTCTGAGCCAGCAATAGGGAAAAAAAGCTTTAACCAAACCACTACAAAATGAAGAATGCAGGAGAGAAGCAGTGCCAGGGGGGCTGGCAGCATCCCTGTGAAAATGGTGACCTTGGATGCACAGGTAGAGTGAAATCATCCCCTCAGTTACCAATGCTACAGCACTGGGGACAGCAATGGGGAAACTTCATCAAGGCTCAATTCAGACAAAATTAAAACCCATCAAAAATAAAATTATTGATTTGAATTCAAAATTTTTTCCAGAGGTCAACAAGTTTTATCTAACAGGTTGATTCTGTCACCAGCTTTGCACACAGAGCTATGAATAATGTCAGAATTTCACTCATGTTTCTGGCTGTTATTTGCAGTAGCTGGTAATTCTTAATAACCCCTCAGAGCCATCCACTGTCTAATTGTAAAAATGGATTCACAGTTAATGTGTAATAGAAAATAGGTGATTTCAAATAATCTTTTAAAGCTGAAATTCAATCTCACAGGAAAAAGTCCCAGAGTTATCCAGAAGGAAAAATGCCCTGTTGGGACATGTTTTCCATGGGATTGCTGCCATGGGAGCACCACTGGACTCAGGGGAAGAGTACTCTTCACAAAGCTTGAAGAAAAGGAAGGATGACTGTGAGCAAAGGGACCATTTCCTTCCAAAATTTTTTATTTTTAGGATTCATTACCATAGCAATGTGTCAGGCCAGATCTCCAGGTTAAGTTTTTTATCCTTTCTCCTGGGAAACCATTCCTTGTATCAACAGTGCTCAAGGCCATGTCTCCATCTGGCAAGAATTCCCACAGCTTTCAGTGGAGCTACAACAACTGCCAGCAGCAGATCCGCTAAGCCCACCCTAAAACTGCTCTTAACTTCCTTTGCTGACTCTTACCTAAAGCCCCTTTGGACTAGAACTTCTCTTCCTTCAAAGTGGCTCATCCCTTAAAAGCATATGCAACTTTTCAGTGTTTCAGCAAGGAAATTTTAGCTGCTGTAGCTGTTCTTTCAATCCACCCTCCTCACACACTCAGTCCGGTATGGAGCCTCCTCCTACACATTTCTGGACACTTATGTGAAGCAAGCAGAAACCCCAAGCTTGCTGAGGTGAGAGTGGGTCTGGCACAGGATGTAGTCAAAGAAACCAGAGGATTAACAGCCATTAGGGAACCTCAGCCAGGCTTCAAACATAAAACCCAATACTTCCTGCGTGGCTGAGGAGCACATGCCTGAGGGACAGTACCCCTTTATGTGCTCCCAGACACGCTGTGTGCGCCTGGGTCTCCAGAGGCCAATGAGCTTCATTCAGCAGGGGCAAAAAATAGACAAAGATGAAATCAAATATCATGACATTTTCTCAATGTTTCTAGTCAAACAGAAAATTAAACAGGCTCAGTTTTATTGCCAGAATGTTAATTTATGCACGGCTTTGGGGAAAGCAGACTCAGGCACACACACAGAAGGTCAGGTTTAATGCTGTTATTAGCTGTCCCTTCCTTCCTCCTAGAAATCCTCACAGAGCTACTTCCCAATCAGAGGGGGAATATTTAACATAGGGAAGATGTGGGTGAAGGGCTGGAGTTTTATAAAAAGGAGGAAAGCAAGGACCGTTCAAGTCACTTGATGGCAGACGGACTGGGTGGGCACTATTTACCCCAAAATGATCTCT
Organism: Callaeas wilsoni; assembly: GCA_013398955.1. Lineage (NCBI taxonomy): Eukaryota > Metazoa > Chordata > Aves > Passeriformes > Callaeidae > Callaeas > Callaeas wilsoni. The sequence continues at coordinate 154,728 of VWPU01013766.1, forward strand.
CTCTCTGCCCATGAGAGACTTCTGCTGTAACAGGGTTGTGGATGCACTGTACTGGGGGAGGGCGGGTTGGGTTGGTTTGATTATGATGCAATGACACTAAAATCTATTATTCTGTGACCATGAAATATGGAGTGGGAGAGTTTACCCTCTTCAAATACCAAAGGCTGAATTAATAAATAAAAAACTGATATTGAACCAAAGTTCTGATAAAACAAGTTAAAAGAGTATATATATTCCTATATCATGCTCATTAAAGCACTGTAAGGGAGGGTAGGAAAGGTGGCTTAAAAATAACAAAGCATTCCTAAGTACAAGTGTTGTCCCAGGCTACTCAAAATCAGGATCTGTGCCGTATCTGTACATGGATGTGTATGTGGATATCCCATACACTCTCTGGGCTGCAGATTGAACCCCCTGTTTCCATGCAATGCGGAAGACAGCTGGCAATGTAGAACTAGCACTGGATGCTCTGGCACAGATATCATAGCCTCATGCATAGAGGAGAGCTGGGCTGGGTGCAGAAAGTAGGGGAATTTGGAAAAAGTGCCAAATCATCCATCTCCACAGGCGCCAAACACCAGCTGCAGCTGTGAAAATGGATCCCCAAACCCACCAGCATTGTTAGGGGAAGAGGGAACCTCCTTCCTCGAAATCACACTGCACAGAGCCTGTGACCATGGTGTCACCAGCTCACTGTGGACAACAGCTGGTGTGCAGGTTTCCACGGAGCTGTGGTATTTCTGAACTGATTCTGGATCATCTTTCCAAGATCTCTGGCAACTGAAGGAGCTGGATAGGAAAAATGGGCTGACTGCAGATGAAATGTGAACCTGAAGCGCTTGCTGGAATGAGTGCTCATTACATTCAAAGGCTCACAAGAGAATTGAATGCTGTAATGATTTTTTACAAGTTTCAGTGAACAGATGCATTGTGAACCCCTCACAAAATTCCTCTCCTGAATTCATATTTACCAGCCCTTGGAAGAGTCTTTTTCTTGGAAGATCAAACACCCTGACTCCTTCCAACTAATTAAATGGATTTCCCTGGGAATAAATTGCAGTTGTCACCCAATCAGATGGTGCATTTTAATATGATGTTGACTTTCTAGTGCTGAAGTATCTGAATTCCACAGTGTTTTGGTTAGACTATGTACCCTGCTTACAACACAAGTCTAGTTTGTTAACAAAGAAGTTAACAGCTCACTGGAAAAATTTATGCCAATAAATTCAAGCCCCCATTTCAGGTTTCTTTGCTTCTTCCTTCATATTCTTACTAGGGTCTTGCTCTTTCCCTTTTTTTCTGAAAGCACTGAGAACTTAGCACATCACCAACATTCCTTGTGTCTTCTTGGATACTATCAACTGTATGTGGCCATACTAAGAAGTTCAGTGGCGCTCAGCTCTGGCTCAAGCCCTCTCCAAAATTAGATGTAAATTCTGAATACAAGTTTCATCAACACGCCTAACAGCTCATGTTTATAGAACAGCAGTGCCAAAAAAAAAGTCCAAATACAGCAAACAAAGACACAACAATGATTTCTGAAGTTATTCACTGGAAAGGACCTAAGTTGTCCTGATGTGTCCCAAAGCCATCAGCAGTGTCAGCCCTTTGTCACTACAGCCCTCTGTCACTACTGCAGGTGATGGAAATGCAGCTCAAGATGCACTTAGTAAAAGACTGTTAATTTACTTTTCAAAACCAGGAATGGGCTGATCCAGCAATTCACAGTTTTCAGTGATTTTAGTAGCAATGGGACCAAGTGCAGAAGATAACTCTGGGAGAGACGATAATGTGGACTGAAACAAACTGAGCCTTTTTGGATGGTGAACTTCTTGGGAATGATATCCCATATTCTTCCCTGGTGATATAACTATGAAGCAACTCCATCTGGTAACTCATATCCCTTACACCAGTGAAATACTTATGCCCCAATATCCTGTGTGACCAAGCCCTGAGTTGCACCTGGTCACATTGCATTTGTTCCCCAGAGAAACTTAGAGGGATGCAGTTCCATGCCAAGAGCTTTTCAGGGTATCACAAACCATGCGCCAGTTTCTTACTCATACTCAGTGTCACAACATGAAAACATTACCAAAGTCTTGTGGTGCAAGCCATTAACACATTGAAGCCACCAAAGGTGTCACTTGCACTTCTGCTCTAGGTACCAGCTCTGCAGAGCATTACTCCCAGGGTAACCAGGAAGACATTTGAGAAGGAGCCAGGTTTTCCAGGGCTCTTGTGAAGAACCCTCCTCGTGCATGTAAAAATACAGGCCAGTTGCATGAGCTTAGAAGTGAAGGAGTTTGAGGGCACACCAAGGGATAGGAAACCTAACTAGAAGAACTCTGCTGAAGTTGCAAAGGCCATGGAACAGGCCATGAAAGACACTAAACTGTCTGCATGACCGAAAGGTCAATCACACAAAGTATATGCCTTCAGTAAACTTTTTAGAAGTGGACTTTTTGAAAAAGGAAGCAAATTGTCTCTCTCTCCTTCTTAGATGTCTTTTCCTCCAAACCAATATGAACACAGCATGGCCAAACTCTCTAGCTCTTTGAGAAGGAGCCATGGTGGGTCAGCAGGGACATAAGCAGAACACTTAAGTCCCTCTGCTACAGAAAAGCAGGCTAGCAAATTGTTCTCAAACAGGACAAACTTGGTGTGGTTTGTTTGGGGTTTTTTTAGGTTAAGTGGGGTTAATGTTTGGATGAGAACCACATTCCAGTGTGATTTCACCACTGAAATGCAGCCATCCCTGGGGTGGAGTCGTGCAGCTGCTGGTGGTGCACATGTATTTTGCTCAATACATCCAAAGAACAACTGAGGATACATCACTCTTTTGGTAGGATGCTGACTTGAGCATTCTTGTTCTTGCTATGTGTGCCAAGGAAAGTAAAGGACTTTTGCTTTCCCTGAGAACTGCTGTATTTTTCAGCTCTATTGATTGCAAAGGGGAAAAAGAAGACATCTCCCTCATCAGAAAGGCAGAAGGCTGATAGTGCCAGCACAGAGGGACATTTCTGCTGCAACAACATGTCCTCCCCACTCCTGGCCTTCACATCTTCACCTCTTCCCCAAGGACCACGCGGCACCACCTTGCTGGCTGCCAGCCTGAGAACCTGAGTGCAGATCAGGAAGCCCTGAGGAACACCAACAAGTGCTGACAGTCACCTGGCAGTCAAGAGTGGTACCTTGTCCCTTCACATCCCCCAGGCGATGACTGAACAGCCGAGAGCTGCGCAGGGCTATTGAACACACAGAGCAGGATTCCACCTATTAACTGCTCACACTTTTCCCCTAACCTCCCCTCTCATCATGCCTTGCCAGCTCACTTTGTCCTTCCTCAGAGCAGGCTGAAGCCACTTCATGTCCTGCTGGCTTTTTTCCAGCTGTCTTGACACAACACAGTTTCTCCTATTCCTTATCACGCATTTCCTGGCATGATCCTCACTGGAAAACCCAAGTTCTGATAACATTTGATGACCTTTCCTTCATTATTTCCCACAGCACTCTTTGGTCCCCAATAGGTTCTAAAACTGGGATTTGCCTTCCTGGAAAGCCAGACACTGGGGGTGAATGACTCAAGACCTTGGCATGTGGCTTCAGCAGCCCAGGACACAAAAAGCAGTACCTCCCTCCTCACACAGTGGATCCAACAGTAGGAAGTATTATTTTGCAGGGCTGTGCTCTGTGATTTCCTAGAAAAGCAACAAAAATGCCACATGTGTTTGTGTTTCCATGTGAATTCAGCACAAGGAAATCCACACAGGCCACATGTGGTTTAGAAATTGTAGGTGTTGTGAGCCTCGTGTCTGCATAATGTCTTGCCCATGGTATGCAGTAAACATTCCACATCTTTAGGGGAAACTCCCACATAGGCAGGGGAAGGAGGGGCTTTAAAACCCCAGATCCAAACTTCAGCACAAAGGCACGAGCGGACAATAAATTTTCCATCTGCAAAGGAAGCGTCCAATTTCACCCGCTGATTTTGATACGCTACTTTAACAAGGAGATTGTGCAAGAGCAATCACAGAGGGACCAAAAAAACCCTGCTCAGCCACATTTAAACTCTGAAGAGAGAAAGATGCCTGAGAGTTAAGGGTTTGCCAACCACCAGGTCACACTGCAGAAGTCAATGGGGCCAGATTTTTACCCAGCTTTACAGCTCACAATCAGAGCCTTGTTCAGAAAGAAAAATCAGCTCTTATCTCACTACCAAAAAAGTCAATATAGCAGAGCACCCAGCTTGGAGTAAGATTCTGAGCAGTTGCTAAATCATACCCTCCATGTCAGAAGAAACCTGACTCTGGATAAATGCAGAGTACTGACTCTGGGATAAATTTCTGCCTGTCACATGGGACCGTAAGTGTGTCTTTGTCCCTCTGACAGCCCCGTCTGACATAAGGATGCATGTACCAACATTGTTTTATTTCTTCCTCACTTCATATTTTAAGAAAACATAAATAATAATAATGATAATAAAACCTGGTTCTAAATGTAGAATAATTCAATCTGAAAGACAAAGAACATGAAAAGTATTTGAACTGAAGCAAGAATGTGTCTACTAAATCAAGCCAAATGTTCCCTTAGATTTTCTGCTGAAAAAAACCTCAGATTTTGATTCAAGTATGAACTGAGATTGAAAATCTAACATTCATAGAATCGTTAAGGTTGGAAAAGACCCCCAAGATCATTGAGCCACCATTCAACACACCTCTGAAGGAGGAGGTATGTGGGGAAAAATTGTTTGAGGAATGATGAAAAAAAAAAAGCCACGAGGTCATTTATATTGATTCCAGGTTGAACTTTGTAGATTAATTATGGAGGAAAAAATAGGTATTGACAGCTCAATGTTGACTTTTAAGCTGGTTATTAGAACAAAGCAGGCCGAGCGTGATCTTTAGAGGAAATAGCTTCTGATAGGGTGCTGGTGCTATGTTTCTTAGGTAACTGGACTCTGGCCAAACCATCTGGCTCTTCTGCATTTCATTCTAACAAAGAGGACTTCACAAAGCTTGGAAGAAAATCCTGTGCACAAGAAATGTAAGACTCATGCTCAGAAATGTGCCATTCAAGGAGATATTTGATACATTTCAGAAGGATTTAGAGGGAAGAAGGTACAAAAATTAAAAACAAAACCTGAAAAAAGTGCTTGTACCTGAGAAAAAAGCAGTACAGTACCTGCATTGTGGGGTTTTGTATTATGTGATCCTGCACGGGAAACAAGCATCTTACTTGAAAGTCCCTTTCTCCTGGGGCAGAAGAGAACAGCAGTCTCAGGGTAACAGCTCCCTAAGCACACCTTGGATCAGGAAGCCCCAGAAAGTAGCTTGCTTGCCTTCTTTCCACCAAAACTCAGGGAGAGCCACCTAAACCTGAACACGATGATGGTCTCCCCTGATGCAGACACCCCAGCAAAACAGCCCCCACCCAAATCACAGCCTACTCATCTCCAGCCTGTTCAGCACCAGGGAGAAACACAGGTCTTCCTCAAAGTCCCCTTAATCCATTGCCTTTCATCTTGGTAGCTAAAGCAGATTTGGATTCACAGGGTTGTCCATTGTGGAGAACAAGAATATAACTTTGTCCTCACCTACTCGTTTGGAGCAGCATCAGCACATGCAGGCTCCAAGGCTTACAAGGCAAACCTGAGTTGAGCTGACAACCACAGAAAACTTGGCAGGGAAAAAAGGATAATTAGGACTTTCAGCAGATGCTCCTAATCTGCTCTCCAAGGCAGATGGGGACTTTATTGGCAAAATCCTTGAGTTCATTTGGGTGTCAGAGGAGTTTCTCCCTATTTCAGGCCAGCCAAGAGCTCTGTCATGTCCTGCACAGTAAAGTTACGCTGTGTCTGTCCTCTTCATCAGCCAGGCATAGGATCAAACAACAACAGGACACAGCAGAGAGAGACTGACCATTGCCAGCTCTGGGACAGCCTGTGACATCTCATTTCTCCTTCAAGCCTCACCTGTTTTCATTCAGGTTCCTACCTGCACTGCATTTGTGGCAGATGTCCCCATGCAGATGACAACGCTGGCTCATTGAAGTGACCCACGACAGTCCTTGTGCAAGGTGAGAGGGTCTGCTCCACACAGGACAGGCAATAGCTGGCAGGACAAGGTCTGATTGTTCCAAGGGAGCCACAGGTTTGTCCTGCAGGTGAAGGAGTAGAGCCTCTCTAGGCTGCAGTCCAGGAGGGTTACAGATCTCCCAGCTCTGAGCTGTGTATATGTGTATGCAAATTTAAACAATTACAACAATTTAAACAATTATTAATGATGAAAAAGCACCTTTTGTGCCTAATAGTTATTCTTGGAGCTTTCGGTTTTCATTGTCCCAGGAATTTTTTCTTGAACTGTGGACTTGGAGTGTCAAGCCAATGGTTCAAGTTAAGTAAACAGCTCTGACCCCATCATCAAGCTTCCCTTTGCTTTTTCTGCTCTTCCAGGTTCCCAGCAACATCAGGGATTGCCCTCTGCTCCCAGCTCCTCAGGCAGTTTGACAGGTGGCCCTGCCAGCATCTGGCACCCTCTGCACAAGCAGGGATGGCAAACTGCTGAAACCAAAGGAACGTGAGCTTGACAGAGCTCATCGTCAGAGTTAAAGCCCAGGAGCACTTATCCATGAGGCTCTGCTCCTCCAGAGCCTCAGGCAGCTCCCTACCAGCACTGCCCAGGTAGGGCCACACAAACACACCCCACCTCTCCTCTTTCCCACGTCCCAGCTCCTCACTTGGCTGATTTCAATCTCAGCAAAACTACGCCTTTGCTGCTCACTTTCATAATTAAGTCTGCAAGGATCTGCAAGGAACTGAATTTCTTCCACCTCACCTGGACTGAGGGTCAAAATCCAAAGGCAAAACTTTTTGCCTTATCCAGAAGCTTTTTCTCTGCATGAGTGGTCTCAAAGGTGCTGGCAGTAAATGCACTGACTTTTCATTTTGCACTTTTTCAGCTTTCACTACCCTAAAATTACTTTTTCCCTCAAGTGAAAAGGTGCATAAACATCAAAAATCTTTGGTCTTAATATAAAGGACAGATGTACAGAGTGAACCATTCTAAAGGGTCACTAGTGCCAAAAGGAGCTGGTGTCCTCTCTCATGTCCCCCCGTTTATCCTCTTTGCCACAGCTCTGGTGCTCAGCAGAGCCTGCACTGAACCAACTCCCCAAATACAGCAAACCTGGTTCTGGCAGGTTATCAAGGTGCACCTTCCCAGCACAACATCTGCCAAGCACCAGACCTGTGCCAGGGAGGAGATGGGAAGACATGGCTGGGAGCAGGGAGAGGATGTAACAGTTCACTGCTGCCAGGAAGAAGAAATCAGCTGCAGCATCTAAAATTCACCCTCATGACTCTGGCTACCTAGGTGTGTCTGAAACAGAGCAGAAGACAGTGAACAGAGCTGGAGCCCATGCACACAATTCCAGCAATTCCACTCCCCATTGAAGGCTCACTTTGCTCCCCTTCACCAAATTTTTCTGAGAAATGGGATGAGAAACTTCACTTCATATTTTCCATCTTATCTCCCCTCCTTCTGACTTGATTGCAGAGATTTCAAAAGCACCCAAGAAATTAATTTGCCTGATTTCTAATTGGAAAAAAGTATCAAAAGCCACTTTGGCAGCATCATCATAACAGCCCATATATGCAGCCTGCAGTAGAAATCACAGCTATTTACTGAGTGATACAAAGATTAGTTTAATGCTATAAATACTTCCAAACATTGTTGAAACATTAACTAATCCACTCTCACAGCAGCTCCTTGTGGCAAATAAAGACCATTCTTTCCGCGTGGAAGGGGATTTAGATCAGAAATTTCTCTGTATGCGCAGCAGCATCTCCTGCAATTGGCTCTGAAACTGTCAGTGCTGTTAGTGACCTCCCTCAGGGATGGGCCAGGTTCTGGTGTGAGGGCTGATAGAAACACAAGCCTCAACTGGATACTCCTTGATGGGGACCTTCTCACACAGATGTAGATAGTTACCTTCCACTGAGAGGAAACATCTACTTAATCACAGTCAATTATTCTGAAATAAGCATAATTTTGCTCTTTTGCGCTGGATGGCTCTGATTAAAAGATGAGAGGGACCAACAACAGAAAACAGGCTCCCAAACACAGCCAAAATATAGTAGTTGATGGCAAAAAATTGCTTTCCACAGACATTTCAGACTCTTACAGTTACTTTAGTCTGTGATGGTTCAACCACGCTCAAACCACTCTGGTGAAAGGGGGAGGTATAAATAACAGTGTAATGCATCTTCCCCCATATATCCTTAGATTTTAGAAAACAACTGTATAGAAACAGTCTATAGAAACAGCCTACTGTGTATCTGGAAAGACAGAAAAAAAACCATTATATAACTGTTCCGCCCAACCAAATATTGTATATATCTGAAAAAATACATAAAGTCACACATAAAGCTCAAAGGGCAAAGCATCCTACCACTGTAAATCAACTGGGATCAGTTTCTCCCTTTCCAGCTGGCTATCACACATGACCCTGAATTAGCTCAGTTGGTCACAGCATGGTGCTAATAACCCGCCAAAGTGGGTTTGATCCCTCTAGGGGCCTTTCACATAGGAGCTGGACTTGACAATCCCTCTGGGTGCCTTCCAGCTCAGAATGTTCTGTGAAATCTGAGTTCCATGAAGTCTCCTGGACATCCTGGTATCCAAGGGCAGCTGCCTCTTTGCTCTGAAGCACGACCTGCCACGCATACATCAGCAAACTGTCCTGCTCACTTCTTGGGGGCTCCCCAAAGCCTCTGCTGAGGAGGGCTTGCTCAAGGCAAGAAAGGGAAGAGTGGTGGGAAAGGGGAGGAGGAAGCAGTGAAGGAAGCTGTCTGTTAGCAATACCTCCTGTGGCTGTAGGCAGGCAAAGGACCACTCACTTTAGGCCTTCTGTTTGACCTCAGGAATGGGAACCCACAGACCTGGAAAGCTCTGTCCAGACCATCTGAGCTACCCCAGTGATTCACCACGTTCTCTGCAAATGAATCTGGCTGTGTGGTGAGGGGTCCGCCCGCACGCCAAGGGAAGCTGGTTTTCACCACAGCTGGGGCTGTCAGGCATCTCCAAACCCCTCATGGGAGAGGCTGCAAACTCAGCAAGAGCCCAGTAAACAGAGCCAGGCTGGAAGAGGCTTGGATACCTGTGGACACCTGGCCTGCAAGGGTGTCTGTTCCTGCCAGCCTTGAGAAGGAAGCACAAGAAAAACACACCAGGAAAAACTACATGAGAATTAAAATCAGTCCTGGAGACAGTCCCCTGTAGGGTTTACCATTGCATGACTGAATAAGACAACTTCATTTTCAAACATAATGGTAGAGGCGAATGCTTCTGGGGCACTCTGTCCCTCCTGGGCCTGCTCCCCACACTCCTGCCAGGACACAGCCACCAGGTCCTGGCAGCAGGACACAGCACTGAACCATTTCACTTTGGTTCCCTACTTATAAAGCACGAAAGGACACAGCTTCTGTCCCTGGCAGAGATTTGGATAAACCCCACTGAGTTTGTGTTGGCCATCTCAGAATTAAAGGTGGCAAACCTGGCTATGCTGCACAGCCCAGGATGAATGTCTGCCCACACATGTCACCCCTCTAATATTTCTCATTTTAGACCCAAATATACTCGGGTGTCTCCTAAGCTGCCACTATCTCCATTTTCTTGTGAAAATCATAGACTGGAGGTACAACCAACACAGAGCTGAGGTTGTGCTGAATGTTGCTCCCACACAGAGTAGAGGAGATTCCCACTGCTGGGAACATCTGTTATTTTGGAGCCGTGACAGGAATGTCTCTAATCCTTTCTGCACTGGTCATGTCAGAAGGCAAAGGCAGGGGTTATGCAGAGAGCAAGGCTGGGTGGGAAGCACCCTGCCAGTCCTGCTAGGAGGACACTGGTGCTTTTTGCTCTTCTCTCTCCGAGATGGGAATTTGGTGCTAATCCCAGCTGAGTGGCAGCAAAGTCCTGGAGAGAGCCATCAGCCACACTCCAGCAGGAGCGAGTGACATCCCTGGGACGGGCTCAGCTGCACGGGACAGAGACAGGAGGAGGCTGGTGCAGCTCTAGACCTTCTCTCGCTTTACTCAGTTGTTCCAGTGAGTACAGAGCAGTGGAGAGACCATCTCTGAGTGGACACTGGCCTGCCTTTGTCCAGGTCGGGGATCACAGTGGGAGCCCCCACACTGAAATGTCCCCACAACCTCCTGCGGATGTGCCAGCAAGGACCGATATGCAAAGAAATCTATTTTAAACAAACCCATAATTCAACAAATGCACTGAAATATTTTTGTTAAACACTAAATAGGAACAAAAAGAAAAGCTTTGAAATTCCTATTTTGACATTTTTAAAGTAACAAGTCACGAGGAATACTCCGGGGTATTTATAAGAATCTTTCTTTAAGTACAGGTTATAAATAGAGTTAGGGTTTTTTATTTGAAGTGAGGCTGGGGGGTGGGATCTGCAAGTTCTTGTTTTGCTGGGTGGGGGTTTAAGGTGGGAAATTTTGAGTTTGTATCCAGGTTCAGGAAAAAGAAAGAGAGGAAAAAAAGACACTAACTCTTATGTTTTGTCCACAGACCAAAGCCACTATCCCTGAGCATCTCTACTCACCACCTCCACTGCTTACATTTCCCCATCAAAACCATCACGTATCAAGCAAGATTACGTCCACAATCAGCTAATTAAGGTTACAGAGGCCTGGGCTTAAGGAGAGAAAGAAAACCACACTAAAGGTTGCAAGCAATGATACCCCAGTGCGAACAGAGTCTGGAAAATTCAACCTCACCCTGGCCAAGAGCTTTCCCCGTGTGAAATGTTTCTGGAGCAGCCGAGGCAGTAAACAGCACACGGAGCTGATGTGCTCCATATGACAGAAACCGGAGAGAAGAAAACCCTCCCAGCCCCTGCACAGACACAGGAGCTGGGAAGAGGGGCAGTTCTTGCTCCTGTCACTGGCTATAGTCAGGCCAGTGGTCCTGTCAGTGCGTGCTTTACTGAGAGGTTTTGGTTTACTGCATCACACAGGGCTGGGAAAGCCAGGCTGAGGTCCATGGCACCACATGGGGACAATGGCCACAGGCCACCAGGGATGACAGGGTCACCACAGCACGCCCAGGGAGGCTCACCAACCTTCTGTCTGCTGTTCTTTGTTTTCATGCAAAATACCCTCCCCGCAGAGCCCACCACAACTTGCTGGGTGGATTTTGGATCACGTTGGTCTAAAAGGAACATTGTGGTGGAAACAGAGGCAAGAAATCAGGTATCTGTTTGGGGTATGGGGTAACACTAATGCAGGACTCCAGGCAGGTACATCTGCTCCAAACACAATCAGAGCCACCAGTCTCACACCAGGGTGTTCTGAAATCAAAGCCCATCTGTCTGCAGAAGGTACTGTGTTATCTGTGAGGAGCTGAACTCCAGAGCTCACTGATGCTCCTGGGGGATAGCTGAGGGATGCAGCTTTGGCACTTATCTTGTCACTTCCATGTGGCAATTGTAAATCCAGTTGGTTGGATTTACATATGCCAGCTGGCTCTCTGGAGGTGAAGGGGTGGGATGTTGTCAGGATTATCAGCTGGGAACATGGATTTAGGTCCAGAGGAGCAAGCGAGCATTGGGCTGTGCTGCCTCCAGCTGTGGAGCAACTTGGGGGTCAGACAGACCCCCAAAAGCAGTAGGAAGTTCTCCAGCTCAGCGGAGAACGCAAACATTTGAGTAAAGCAATCCCAGGAACTGAGGCGATAGGACGGCACGGCTGGTATTAGAGCAGGGCAGGAAACAATGTTATCATCCAAGGAGAATGTGGTATTTTGCAATGTTTTCTTGTCCAAGATCAGTGCAAAAAGTCTTAGTAAGAGTTTTTGGCAAACCAAGTTTTAAAAAAATAAAACCCCTCAAGGTATTATTTTAAGCATTTAATCTGTACAGGCCTCCCTCCCTAGTTTGCTCTGAAATTTAAAGGACAGAAGACCATTTTTACTCATAATTTATCAGTTTTCTCAGGGTTAAACAATACAAACCAAAAAGACAAACCACTCCTGACTTCCACAAGCATCTCCCTGCCCAGTGCCCAGGGCATCACCTACATCCTTTAGTATCTGACTCTTCCTGGCCATGGACACACTTCTGCACCCACTTAGGGGCAGAGTCCCTCCTTCCCTCCACCCTGCTCAGCCCAGGGAATAACCAATTAGAAAACAAGCAGGAACCATGGGCTTTCTGCTAAAATGAAGCCAGGCAAGCAAGATCTGTAGCACAGCTGGGAATTAGTCCATGGTTGTACATCTGCAGATTTACTGTTGCGCCCTAATCCAGAGGCCCCCAGCTATTGTGATTTAAGTGCCCATGGGACCAGCCAAGGAATGTAATAAATGCATGGACAAAAAAAGCAAAATACACTATCTGGAACAGAAAGGCCTCATAATAAAAGCTGAAACAAGAGTGTTGGGTTTTCCCCTCTACATACAGCAGAGCCCTCACCTCCCCACCTCTGTTCCAGGAATTAAAACATGGAGCTATGCCAACACCTTCACACACAAGGGGCAATGATGCCCTTAACGCCAATTCAAACTTTTCTCAGGCATAAACTCCAAGGTCTGGTGATGCAAGACCCTCACAATGTTGTTAACGCCACCATTTCAGGGACAGAGCAGCTATTTCCATAGGTTGGAACTGGCAAAATAATGAGGAGTGAACAGTGGGGAAGTCATGGTTTCACCGTGGTTGTGGGTTTATACCTCAGCTGGCAGGAGGGGCCAAGGCAGGGGCCAGCTCTGGCAAGCCTGGGAGATCCACCAGGGCCAAGAGGAGGACTGGCCACCCGTGCAGCATCGAGTAATGACCGTGACAGAACTACGGCCAGGTGGAGCAGGGACAGCTGCTCGGAGGAGGCAAGTGAAGGTGACAGGACCAAGGCAAGGGCTCAGGAAAGAAGTAATTCTGAGCAGTCAGACCAGATAACTTAAGGAAAGCATTTTCAAGAGAGGCGCTCACAAACACCCTTTGTTAAGGGGAGAGAAAAAAAATGATCACAGTTTAATCCTATGCAGCAATAAAGCCCTCAGTGACTTGCTAACCCGTTTGTGCAGACAGCCAGACTGACACAACGGCAGAGACAGCCTGAAATCAAGGAGGGGTCTCACTGTCCAGGGAACCAACTCTGCATGCAGCCAGTACTCGTGCTCTCCATTCAAGCCCCAGGGCTTGGGCTCTTACCACAGCGACTTCTCTAGAAAGAAAACAAATTTCTCTGCTTCACAGCCACAGAGACAAAACTCAAACCTATTCACCCTAAAGATTAGTCACAGTAAGAAAATTAGATTAAAAGCTCTTGGCTGCCGAAGGCCCCAGCGCAGGGCTGCTGGGTCCCTGTGAACTGCAGCAGTTGGAACAGAAATAGGAAAGCACATTGACCCCAAAAATGCATTTCCTCTTTCTTGCACAGAGACCAGAACCTGCAAAATGAGCACAAAGCTGCAAAATGGCTGTTCTTATCCCACTCCTGCTCCAGCACACCTGCAAGCAGTTGGAAAGACACACTGGGAACAGAACGGGAAGGGGTACAGGTGCTTCAAAGGCAATGAAAACCTGCTGCAGCAAAAATCCAGCCTGCACCAAAGCATGGTGCTGGAGCGGGCTGCTGACATTCCCTCCAGAAGCTGCCAGGGTAGCCTTTTCCAAATGAGATTTCCACCCTATTCATTTCGATAACACAGCCTGTACCCTTGGGAAGAAGGGGGAAAATGAAAAAATGCAGGAAGATCAAAGCTCTGCAAGTCCATAATATTTTATTAGTTCCTTCCATCTGTCACGCACCAATGACTCCTCGGGAAATAAGCCCCCTCTTGAGAACTGCTACCTTTTCCTTGCCGGCTCCGGCTCGTGAGCAGCCGCTATTGTGCTCCTTTATTGGTATTTGTTCCATCTGAACGAGCTCCGGCTCCTCATTCACAAACCAGCCTCTGCTCCTTGAATCGGAGGGCGAGGGAGGGGGAGGGATGGAGGAGGATCTTGCTGCGTCTCTGTTATCTCTTTCACGCTCCGCTCGGTGCCTTCTGCATCAATGGAGACCTCGGGAATCCTCGGGCTTTGTTCTCTCCTGCACACGGGAGCTCTTCCTGCTAAAATAGCAGGTAGCAGCAATAACCCTGAGAACACACAATCATACCAATCCATCTGCCAGGGCGAGGGAAAGATGCAACATGCTGCTTTTGGAGAAAGAAAAGCACTTTGGGGGAGCAGGGAAGAGGAGGGGAAAGAGCCAGATTTCCTGAACACCTCTGAATAAGGCGGAGCAGAGGGAGAGCTTTATAATGGAGAAAACTGCCTTGGTCTGCTATAATCAGGATGCAAATGGAGGAATTTGAAAAGCTGCTTGCAGTGGATAAACTCTGTGAGATGCTGTGCTATGGAAATGGAAAGGCTCCCACCCATCCATGGCCCTTCCCACTCCAAAGGCACTGCAAGCAAGCATTGTCTTGCTTTCTCCAGAGCTGTGAGGCTCTTCACAAATGTATGATGAGGACAGACTTCAGTTGTCCTGACTTTCACCATCAATTAATGATGCGCTAAGTGGAAGCATCTTAAAATGTTCAAGCTCCCAATGGAATCAACTCAAGCATTCAAAATTGCCCTCAACTCCTGGTTTTAGGAGGGTTTGACCTTGTTTCAGTGAAATCAAGCTCCTTGACTGAACACGGGTTCAAGCAAATCAAGAAGTTTTTGTATGGAAGCCCTCAGGACACCAGACCCGAGCAGGGCAGCGTGCCCTGGGCACACATCCCGCAGTTACACGGGTGGGTGGGCGCAGACACGTGCTCCCATCTGTGTTCTTCACCCGTGGCTCTTTTGGCAGAGCTGCAGCTCCTGGGTGAATGATAACCCTGTTCTGTTCTTCATTAGGGCTTTTGTTAATGCACTGCTGGCGACTTTCACGTGGACGGTGCCCACTGTGCCCAGCACCACGCTGGGTAACGGCTGGCTCCGAGAAGGAAATTGCTCCTGCTCCTTCGCCCCAGAGAAAGCTGCCTGCACGCATCAGCTGCTGCGTTCCTCTGACCCATGCCTCCCTCTTACCCTGCTCCATCTGTCTCTGTAATTCGGGGCTTGCATTTCATCCAGCCTGGCATTGCCTTTGCCAGCCACTGCGGATGTTTGGATGCGGATATTTGGCTGGTGTGAGTTTCTCCATGGCAGAGCAGGTGGCATAGCTGCCCCTTCCATTCTCAGATCTCTTTCTCTAGGGCCCTAGAAGCATCTTCTCCTGGTCCCATGGTGAGCCAAGAGCACATGGAGCTTACAAAAATATAACCTGCTTCAGAAATTCTTGCTCACAGTGCCCTGGGCCCAGGTTGCACATGGTAGAACAGAACCTCTTTTCGTTCAAGGGCTCATGCTCAGAACCAGAGTAGCTGGGTAATCTCTTTGTTCTGAGACACAATGTGAGATACAGCATGCTGGAATTACTGCACACAATCTCCACCTCCAAAACAAAAGGGAAGACCTAGTAATGGATTGTGGGAAAGACAAATGTTTTCTTTTTTGATCCCAAGGGTATGTTTCCCCCTTATTTAACAGGGCACTAAACCCGAAGCATATTCCTGGATGTGTTTCCTTTCTTGGGGGGTATTTCACTCAGACTAGTACCACTGGGCATTCCTAAGGGGATATGGTTAGGATTAGGGCCCCTGCCACTCTTATCTCCTGACACCTTAACATCTGTATAGAAGGAAGCCATTCCACTTTCTCACACCAAAGGCCATGGAAGCCAAGCAATTAAAGCAAAGGAGGACTTTAATACCAGCACTTCACTGAAGTCTCTCTTCCTTAAAGCTTTGTCACTCTCACTCAGTGATCTCAGGAATCAGCGTATCTGGATTTTGAGGCATATCCCTTCCTTCAGCAGAAGACAAGCAGGTAAACTCCAGCGAGCATTCTGTGTGTCCTGCAGATCTCAGAGCAACATTTTGAGCCATAGAGCAATTCATAAAAAGACTTTTAAGCCTTCTCTGGCCTACAGTGCCCCAACCGCAGTCTTGTCTCAGAAGAATAGCTGGCTGGCCTAAACATCAGAGTGGATTATTGTCCTGAGGGGCGAAGTCGGAGATGAGGCTGCTGCGCGTCATTAAACAAACAGATGGAGAGACAGCCCCAGAGGCTCTGACAGAGCCTGATGCTTTCTGGCTCTGACTGTGCTTGCTCCAGAGGCAGGAGTGGCTCCAGAGCACTCTGTGAAAGGAAGAGATACGGCCATGGGCTGCAGCCTCAGACACTCAAGCTCACTGATGATGGAGAACTGAGGAGAGAAGGGGACAGAGGCCTTTTCCTTCATCAGAAGCAAGCATGTCACAGGGCTCTGCTGGGGGTTCGAAGGGAATCCAAACTGCCCAGAATGTGCTCACAGATGCTTTGCTGAAAGGACCACAAGGAACACCCTCAGGTACTCAGACTCAGCCACCATTTCTGGTACTGGGAGCTGCAGCTCTCAGGGCATGCATTTCTTAGCATTTTGCTTTGTAGGTCTCTAACATTTTAAAGACAGAGTTTTAGAAGAGAGAAATGTAAAGTACAGATGTATTTGTAGGCATGTCCTCATTTCTCATTACAGTTCACCTCTATTTTCATAAATATATAAGCAAGCACTGCAAGCAGTGTATTCCCAAACAGGATAGCGCTTTCACCTGGCACAAACTGCTGCAGCATCCTCACCATCAGGACATGGAATGACTTGGTGCACATGGCTGGACATCCAGGCACTTCCCAAGCCAGCACATTCCTGAGCTGCCACAACACACTGCTGTGCTTCCTGCCCCTTATCCCCATCCCTCCTCCCACCATACACTTGTTGGACAGCAAGGACTCCAGTTACAGCACAAATGCACAGAAACCAATTTCCCAGCCCAGTTAGCAGCAGCTCTCCAGCACACTCCCAGCACAGGCAGCAAGACAAAGCACGACTGCCTTCTCTACACTAGAGCCTTCCCTTTCCTGAGGGAACTGAAGGAAGGAAGATGCTAGAAACCAGGCAATTTCTCTTCCATCCTGAAAAGAGCAATCATTAGAGCAAGCTTGCTAAGGAGGATTAAGTGTGTTCCTTCCAAACATTTTCATGCAGCTGTCTTGTAGTTTCTATGCTTTTATGCTACTCAAAGGTGCAAAACAAATGAGAAAGAATGAAGCAGCTTCCTCTGAACACTCACATTTATCAGTATTGTCATCCAGGCAGTTGGCCCTGCTGTGAGAAGGGGACTGGACTAAAAGACCTCCGGAAGTCACTTCCCACCTCAGTAATTTTCTATTTCTATGACATTCCAGAATTAAAGTCAAGAAATAAATATAAAAACAGTCCCCACATAGTTTTTGTTTCACTTCTGACTACAATCACTAGTTAGGACCTTTCCATGAGTTCTCCTGGACTTCCTGTTTTGACCTTCAGTGGTCAGTCCCAGAGGATTCAAAGGAAGTCTGGAATGGTCTTTCAGCCAAACCAGCCCCTTGAAAGAGGATGAACAACTTGATTTACCACAAATCCTATTCCATCTGCAGAGAAGTGGAAGCCACCATCCTTCACTGAAGCATCTCATGGTCAGACCTTGTTTCTGACGTATCTGGGAGCCTGTTCAGGTCAGGACTTTGGGAGGATCCTGCAGGTATAAAAGCAGCCCAGTGCAATGGAACTGAGGAAAGTTTTCTTCCAATCTTTTATTCAACGTGAGTGCATGACCTCCAGACCCAGAGAAATCTCATGACTGCACTCTGGAAAAGTCTCTGCTTCAATAGATGCTGCAATTTTAGAAACAGAGGAACAGTACAGTGCTCTGGAGGTCTCCAGATGGGGACGATGCTCATAACCTTCCAGAGAGATGTTTTTAAATGGATTCATCCTGTTTACCTGGGAGAGAATGATTTCATCCACCTACCCACTTCTTAACAGCTTTTGTCATGGTTAGAAACCGAGAGGTATCTCTGGGATGGCAGGAACTTCTCACAGAGTTGTTCTGGCTGAATTTGTGCTAAGCTGGTATTAATATCAGCTCCTTTATCTCCATTTCTGAAAAAGGCTCCAAGCATTAACAGCTTCAGTAATGATTCATGGGTTTAAATTCCTAAACCTTTTGAGAACAGGAAATTAAAGCCAAAATGAACAATACACACAGATTAAATATATTTAGCTGCTGTGTTTCTTGTTGAGAAACTCAGAGAACTGTTCAGTGGTGCTTTTCATGTGGCTGCTCCATGTGGAAATGATGGCAGCTTGCGTCTGAAGTCTAAATGGCAAACTAAATGGGGGATGCAGGAAGACATTTTATTGTTTTCCTTGTGCTTTCTGCTCTCCAGCAGAGCTCCTCTGGGCAGGGCCTTTCCTCCAGGCTCCTCAGCATCAGATAAAAACAACTAAAGGAATAGCCCAGATTACATGGTAGGGCACAAGGCATGAGGGAGGGAATCCACCCTTCTGTGGGCAAGTTCTTCTGGAAGGAAGACTCTGGGACTGTTTGCAGAAGGGGGTCACCTTCTTTCCAGGTGGGCAGTGGCAGACAATAGCTGGTCTCCAGCGGCAGCTGCTCCCTGGGAGAGAACCAGCAAAAGCACACAGCTCCCAACATCTCCTTCCTCGTTTTGGGCTGAGGCATCCTTTCTTGCATTTCATCCATGACTCTGTTGAGTCAGGAATCAAAACCATCCCTCAGAGGCCCGGTTCAGTGTCCTGGCTGCTCAGTCTCTGCTCATCCACTCTCTTGGGGCTGCTTGTTGACAGCTGTTTCATAGAGCCAAGGATCTCAGCCCTTTGTTTTTCCCTACCTCATTAGCTAAACAAACAATGACACCATATAAAATACCACCCGGCTCGGCTGTCTGGGAGATGCAAATCCATGGAAAACTATCTTGGAGACAATTTTAGAAACAGGCTGTGCCTCTGCCAAGTGCTTGGATCAGTGTGGCAGTGGAGAGCTGCGCTCCAGCTCTTGGAGAGCCAGGAGCACACTGAGCTGAGCCGAGCCCACTGTGGGAGCACAGAGCATGGTCAGGGAGACACCAGGGAGCTGAGCGACCACACTGCTAAGGCTTTCAATTAAAAAGGCTGTTGATGACCAAAATATCAGCATCAAGTAATTCTTTGGGAATAAATTGGAGTTACAGATACTATCTCAGGCTGAAGCCTTAATGAAAGACGTTATGAGGACATTTAGACACCATAAAACTGACTGTCTGGATGGGAAACACATTTCCACGTGACTTTCAGCACCAGGTGTTTAAACCTAAGCTGCTACAGAAGACCAAGACTGCAGAAAAACACAGGAAGAAAGGAGGTGATGTGGTAAGGCAGCCCTCAGTGTCCTCACAAAGCAGAAGGATATGTCTGACGTGAGTTAGAGCAGCCTGTTCAACTCATTCAGCTCAGCACTTGTCTCAGACAACAAGCTTGAATCCTTCCAAGAAAAGTCACCCAGGAGCACACAGTTCAAGAGAAGGTGGGGTGACCCCACGGGCAGCCATGGCTTTGGCGAGCAATGAGTGGTTTCATGTGAGGCCAGTCTAGCAGTCCCCGTCCTGCTGGAGAGGAGGAGGAGTGTTCTTCAGACCCTTGAGAGGGAGACGTGAGGATCACAGGGAGCAAGGGCTCTTCTCAGTGAATTTCAGGAGAAATAAGAGGTGAACTCTGACAGGTGAGGACACTGAGGCTGAGCTTCACCCTGCAGGTGCACTGTCCCTGCTCCCCAGGCCACGCAGCCCCAAAATCATGCTGTTCTTCCCCCAAAACAAAGTAGACAGGATTATATTTAGCAAAGTGCTCTTGTGGAGAAATCTATTCTGATTTTTCACTGTTGAGCACTTTGTCTTTCAGCTTTGGCTCTGCTGCCAAGAAGCAGCACCCACCATCTGACCACAGCTTGGCTCTGATGCAGCCTGTGGGACCCAGAAGAGGACACCTCCATGGCAAGAGTTTGGTGGTACCCTGGAGCAGCTGGACCTGCAGCACTGCTGGGTGAATGAGATGGCTGTGTTCTTCCATCCTAGCTTGAAGAGGCACCAGGGCCTATGACTTTGGTCATTAAAATCCAAATATGCTCAATTTTCAACTATTTTTGAAATGTGTTCTAATAACTTCTCCTCCTCAATAAGTCTTTGCTTGCACAGTGTGACATTCAACAGGCTTACAGAGAAAAAACAAAAGGCAGCTTAAACCACTCCAGATCTGACTTCCTTCCATCCCTACAGAGCATCTCGAGAATTGAACCTTCCCGTGCTGTGAACAGAGGGCAGACAAACAGGATTCCTCTGCAGTCAGGATACCAACACCCAGCCTCACCATTGCAACAAGCTCCTGCCAGCCCGAGGGATGCCACCCTGCATTATTAGCACGGCGCTGATGACACTGCTGAGCATCCCTACCCCGTGCAGCAGATTCCAGCTGGATCCATGTGCACAAGCATTTCCTACTGCCCTTCACTTCCCAGAGGTTTAGGCCACAAAGCTCAAACATCTCAGCAGAGCTAAAGAGAGGCGGTGAAAGCCAGCTACAGAGAACACCAGTCCACTTTCTGCTCTTTCTGACTTGCTGTAGGAATAGGGAGTGTATTTGTGGGAAAGAAAAGGTCTAAACAACTAAACCTAAGGATGCAGGAGGCTGCATTTCTTCACTAAAGCTTCCAGCCCCTTCTACAACCCAATGACATTGGCTTTTTCTGCAGTTCAGCTACCCAAGGCACTTTCTGCTGTCCAAAAGGAAAAGTGGGTTCCATAAAGCCACAAATTTAAGAAAACCAATGCCAGAAGCAAAACAATCACTTTGAAAACAAGAACCAAGAAACCAGTTTCTTCTGGCTGATATTTCCACCAACCACCGATACCATTTCTTGACTAAACCTGTTCCCAAATTTGGATTTCAGAACTTTGGTCCTTAAAAACAAACAAAACTCCTAAGAAACTAAAATCAAACCCCACAAAACTATTTACAGCATTAGGAAAAAACACTACAAGACAGAAATATGTCCCTTTTATCGCTTAGCTCCAGATTCTTGGCCAGCCCTGGAGACTGACATTTCAAGGTTTAGAAAGAATTCCTTCATTCTCCACGAGAAACCAGCACAAAGTGGATCAACCCACTAAAAAGCTGTAGTATTTTCCTTCCAGTGACATGCAAGGCCAACTGTGAGGAATGAGTATTTACAGCTATAAAGGTCTCCAGTGTTTCAGAAAGATTCACTTGGGAGAAGAGAGGAGGGTCAAAGTCATCTGCCTCTTCAGCTGGCGACTCAGTGCATTGTCACTATCTCAAAACTTCCAGGTTGGTCCATACACCTAAGAGTTTCATTCTTTAAGTAGGTTTATTTAGTTTGGTTGGGGGTTTTTGTTTTGTTGTTAGTTTTGGGCATGGGGTGCAAGGTTTGCCCTAGAGGTACTGCATTGTCTCCTCTATACTTCCAAAGGACAGAGAGTGCAAAGGCAGCACTAGAGACACTAAAGACAACTTAATATTCCACATTTTCTTTTCAGATCAGCCATATGGGATTCTCCTGTGTTCACAGTGGAGCTCTTTTCCTCACACCAAATATAGAAATATCTACTTATGTGCAGAAATACAAATTAGACGAATTCTCAGATTCAGGTCCTGTAGCCACTTACACAGGGGTTGACTTTGCATGTGGGTACACGAGTCCTCCAGTTCAGCTCACCTGCACACTTCTTCACTTTTTTGAAGTTTCAACATCCCTCTGACCCCTCACAGGCAGGAAAGCCAAGAAACAGTTTGGTAAAATTTCATATTTGCTCCCATCAAATACTAGACCATGCCCCCTTGCCCCTTTTTCTGAGCCTCCAGAAGATGGCCATAGGAAGCTGGCTACTGGTGGCCACTCCTGCCAGCACACAGCTCCCTGCCCTGCTCTCCAGCAGCTCCCAGCCCCAGGCAAGCTCTGCTGCTGGGGGATGCCCAGCCTCCGTAAGGTCCTTCAGGGACTCAGAGTAATGCACCAGAACAAAGTGCACCCCAGCAGCCTTCTGCTCTACTGAGCAGCCACAGGCCACTAAAGCAATGAAACATGTCACACCGAGACACTGCTCGAGCCCAAATGCATGTCAGCGAGTTAAAGGCTTGTTCCTCACACTCAGCATCATCCCCTGCAGCTCCTAAGCTCTCCTAAGAGGAGAGTCAGCTCCAATGCAGAGCACCTGCACTGACGAGCCCACATTAACACAGTGCTCCTCCCTCTGTCTGGGGTACTGAGGACCACCTTGTGCCTTCAGTGCCAACGCTGAGACAGAGTATCTGAAACACCCGAGGAAACAAGAACCCGCTCAGAGCCTGATCTTCTGCTTCCCAGTGACTTTGCTCTTGCCCTGAGCATGAGGTAGAGGAATCAGGGAATCTCAGGGAGTTCTGCCAGACCAAAGTCACTTGCACACCATTTTCAGGTGCTGAATATAGAGAAAGCAGCTCTCCTCCAGCCACAGCTCTGTACCCATGGCCAAAGTTACAGCAAAGGCATCATTACCCTGGCTGATGGACAATTTGGCCCCATGCAGTTCTGAATGTTTCCTTATGAACCTACAAACTTGCAGGGACAAGCACAGAGCAATTCCATCAACTTCCACCTCCTCCTTCATCCCCTTCCAGAACACTGATGCCATGAGCTAGTCACAGTTTCTTCCTCCTGTCCCCAGACCACAGCAAGGACTCTGTGCACAACCATTTCCACCTGGGAACAGACTCGGCCAGTATTTCACTCTGCCAGGGGAGCCCTGACTGTTCCCAATCTCCCTGAAGGCACCTTGCCAAATTTCCCCTTGCCTTGCTGATTACTCAGCCTCCTGTCTCTCAGAGTTAACTCAAACTATGTATCCCTGGACCCCTCTGCTTTAATAAGAAACACCCAACATCAACTGTGGAATAAGCCCAGGGAGCTGATGTTAGAGCAAGGCTTTGCAAGAAAAAGGTAACGGCCCAAGTGGTGCTGAGGCAGAGAGTGCCTTTGGCAAGGTTAATGTCCTCAAAGCCTGACCAAACCCAACTGTCTGGGCAGGACAAGGTCAATCACCAGAATCCTGGATAAAGATGATTTTTACATTTTCAGTTGGAAAACTGGAAACCAGTTGAGTACTCTGGTACAAAACCTGTATATTTGTACTTTAAAGGTACATTTAAATTGTTGACTTTTGACAGTTTTCTAGGAAAAAATGCAACTGAAATGAGGGCTGTATTTTGATGGCTTCTATTATTTTTGCAATACTCTTCACCTGAAATTCAGCCTTGGGGGTTTGTTTTGCTTTAAAACAAAAAATAAAAAACCCAAACAAACAAACAAACGGAACCAAAACCCCAGACCTCTTCAAATTCTTCAGAAAAGAGAAAATGCAGCTGTTAACCCTCTTTTAAGAGGTACCTTTTGCACCCAAAGGGTTGAAAGCTACGCCAGGACTGGGCCCTTATGTGATCCCTCCTGTCCATGAGCAGCCACCAGGAGATTCTGGGGAGACCCTGGCTGCCTCAGAGCAGGATAATCCTGGCAGGGTCAGGTTTGCATCCTGTGGCTCCAGATACTTGCAGCGCCCTTTGACTGCCAATGTAATGTGACCCTGGTGGAAAATCAAGAAATGCAAATCAAATTTAGTCACTCTGGCTAAAATAATGGGGGAAAACCCCAACATTTTGTTTCTGATGGAGCAGTTGAGAGAGAGGTTTGACAGCTACTTATCTCAAACCCAACACTTCAGCTGGTGGGGCCAGAACTGACTTCCATTCCACTTTTAACCCCCGCAAACACTTCATGGTCTCCTCCTCCAGTAACAACTCACTCCTTGAGCGAGGACAAGGGCTCTTCTCACAGCCTGTGGTTACTCTGGGAGGAGCCTGGCATTCCCTGAGCACCTTTGCATCCACCCCATGGATATGCTGTGTGTAATGGACACACCTCTGCAGTATTGCCTCTTCTTGAGCAATGTTTAAAGTACTTGGACTCACATGCAGGTTTATCAGAGGGCAGACTAAGAAAGCCAGGAGTTGATTCAGGAAAGAGCTGGATTCATCCCTCAAGCTTTGCTCTGACCCCAAGTCTTCGCACCACTTCACATTTCCCTTCAAGTCCTCAGAGGATTAACTCAATGCAAGGCTGATGAAATCATTGGGCCAGGTTTCCCCCTGGTCCATCTATTGTCTTCTACAACCTGGCATCAGCTCCTGCAGAAGCAGGGAAACACTTTGAGGGAAGAAATAATTGGTGCAATTCTACCTTTTGTGAATATTATTTAGGGACTATACATAAAACACCGAGGCCAACAGAAGCATAAAAACATGGTACATGGTGTCAGCTGGAAGGGAGGGATTTTTGTGCACTGATTTACTCCCATCCAAGGGAACAGCCTTTTCTGGAATCAGTGTTGCCCTGAGCAGACATTTCAAAGTACAAGACAGAGGAGACAGAGCTTTCCCCAGCATGCTTGGTGGCAGAAGAGGTTGTCTCTCTTGCCACCAGCTCCCTGCACCTCCCCTGCCAGGCAGAGATGGTGTGACCTGCAAAGCCATTCAGCACTGGGAAGCAGAGTCTGGGCACACTGCAGAGGATCTCCAACACCCTCATGTGTAAAATGGGACCCCAGCACACAAAAGGATCAGCCAGAGAAAACCGGTGCTTGGAGAGAAAAAAAGTCTAAAATTCTACCCAAATTTAGGAACTTCAGATGTGTCTTTGGCTTTGAAGAGTGATGATAATCCAGCAGGATTTGCGTAGAGCCACCGTGAGAGGTGAGAACAGGTTCTAAATACAATCCTACATGACTGAATTTTAAGCACTCCAGTTGGATCTTTTTGGCATTACAGTGACAATCTTGGCATCATCACTCCCACAGTTGTCTGCAATTAACAGTTGCCACATTCAAGCCTCCTTGTGTTCATTCATGTCCAGGTCCTGCCTGACACCCCACCAAGGTGGCAAACGAGGCAGCAGAGCAGGCAAGGAGGTGTTCTGCTGGAGGAACCTCAGTCACTCCTGTCCCATCATCTCTGGCCATCACAATTTTCTTTCTAGACTTAATAATGCCTTTTCCCCTTGCTCTGGTTTTCTCTGACAGCATTGTTAGTGCCATCAGAAATAACAGCAGTAGGTCAGACAGCAAGGTTGTTCTGGCACCTTTTTACACCCTGATCGACACGGCATGGGGGTAGCAGCGTTTCCCCGTGCTGCAGTCAAAATATTTAGTACCTTCAGATGGAAATTAAAAGTCTAAACCTACAAAGAAAACCCCAACAGAGAGAGAGGTTGCCATTCTGATTCACTATGTACATCAGTAAAGAGAAAGAGCAGAACCTGATCCAATATCACAGGTGAAGTACAGGAGTAGCTTCAATGACACAGGAGAACAGTCCAGGGAAATTCGTGCAGAAGTGCATTCCAGACGCAAGATGTTTCACAAGTGGTTTCCATTTTTGTCCAATTCCCCAAGGCACCACTTTAGTCCCAACCAGCCCAGAGACCTTGGCAGAAATGGAAGAGGGATCATCCAGTCAACAGACTGGTGGTCTGACTCAGCTAACCCACCCCAGCCCAGTGGAAGCTTCATGTTAAACACAGAATCGCTTCAGTTCTTCACTAGATCATCTTGACTCATTGACAGCTGAATAACTCATCTGGTGGTAACAACCAGGAGCAAAGCCCCAGAATCACGGAGGTCAGAAGGGTGCTCTGTAGATCATCCAGCACAAACGTCCTGCTCAGAGCAGGTGGCAGAGGGATCGTGTCCAGTTGGGTTGTGAGTATCTCCAAGGGTAGAAACACTACTACTGCTCTGGACAGCCTGTCCCCATGCCTGACCACCCTCTCAGTGAGGTTTTTCTTGCATTTAAATACAATTTTCTGCATTTCAGTTTGTGTCCTTTGACAGGATCTCCCTCTGAGCCTTCCCTTTTCCACGCCAAACAACCACAGCCCCTCTCAGCCTCTCCTCAGACACTAAACACTCCAACCCCTTAATCTTGACCCTGCCTTTACTTCATTCCTCTATATCCACATCTCTTGCACGCTGGGAGGCCAGCACTGGACACAGCACCTCAGATTTGTCTCACCAGTGCTGAGTGGAGGGGAAGGATCACCTCCTCCCCTGCTGGCACTGCTCTGCCTAAAGCAGCCCAGGGTGTCAGGTGCCTTCTTTGCCATGAGGGCACATGGCTGACTCTTGGACAGCCTGGTGTCCACCAGGGCCCCCAAGTCCTTCCTCTGCACGGCTGCTGCAGCTGGGAAGCACCCAGCCTGTAGCAGTGTCTGGGGTTGTTCCTCCCCAAGGACAGGACTTTGTTCTTCCCCTTGCTGAACAGCATCAGGCTCCTGTTGGCCCATTTCTACAGCCTGTCCAGGTCCCTCTGGATGACAGCACGACCCTCTGATGTATCAGCCACTCCTCCCAGTCTTGTATTGCCTTCAGCAGAAGGACACTGACTAATGTTAAAGTACTTATGTAAAAAGAGCAAATATTAATTATTCTTTCACAGTTTTCACCAAATATATGATCATATATGATCCCACAAAGCTGTACCTGAAGCCTGCAGATGTGTTTGAACAAACTTCACATGCACATGACCAGCTAATAGCTTAAAGACCTCTGATCCAACAGCCAAACTCATGCATCCATGCTGGAAAAGGGAGAGTCCTACAGAGAGACAATGTTACATATCCTATCCAGTCATTCCTTCCTTCTTTTATTTTATTGGTAAATTTAAATTATATGATTAAAAACTAGCAGCTGCAACTCAGTGAGGCCAGTATCCTCTATGGATGACTCACCCTCTTGTGGGCTTTTTTCTGGGATATGTTTCTGAGGAAATGAAAACACACTGGTGTCCTTCCCTCTGCTTCCTTACAGAACACACTCATTGTTCTCCTGCTTAGATGCTGCTGTGCATCTCTGTGGATCCTCTCTGTGTCAGGCTACAGGGGCTGCCTGATTTTTGGGATCATGTGCACAGTGGGAGTCCAAAGGAAGTAAAAGGGTGTCATATCACACCTGCCTCTGTCACTGTCATGGCAGAACTGAGAAGGATGAAAATACCCATGAGATGGGCAGAGACAGAAATGAGTGAGGCAGAGAAATGAAAGAAAGCACTGCCCTGGACAAAAAGAGGCCACATGGGGCTATGGCCAAGGGATGACAGCCAAGTGACAGCTGAGTTTTAGTGGAGACCCACTGGGCACACCCAACGCTGGATTACATGGCTTTGCGAGACCATGAGAAACTGCAATGAGGAAATCAAGGTGTCCCAATTCTTCCCCTTTTTTCTATAGGATGCTGGGATTTCAGCTTTTCCCTGCTGGAAGGAGCTGTCTGCCGTGGAGGTTCTCCTGCACTCTGGCACAGCTTTTGATGTGCATCAGGCTGAGTCCTGGTGTTTCGGAGCTGGCTCAGGCTTGGCCCGCTGAGCTTTGCGTGCCGGCCATGAAAGGAGCTGATCCCCTGCTGCTGGCAGATGCTGAGCTTTTCTGATGTTCCATATTTTTCAGTGCTTTTGGGATTTCTGCTCTAAAATGCTTCCCTTTAATTTCCATTTAATTTCCTTAAAATTGTCACTGGAGCTGTTGATATCTCTGACGTGTGTCAAATGCATCCTTTTCTCTGCTGTCTCTTTCTCCCCCACCATGCAGTACATATAAAGATTTAAAAAAAGATTTTCGGCTCAGCACTTCACTACCTCCTCCACACTTTCTTGAGCATTCAGCCTCTTTTTTTTTTAATTTAAAATCCCTAACATAGTGCACCCAATTGAACACATAATTGTTTCAAGTAGAGTTTCCCCGGAGAATTATATAATCTCAACCTGTCTCCTTTAGGCAACGTATAATCATGCAATCTACTGGCTCTTTGTTTCTCTTCTTTCTTCTTCCTTTCTTTTTTTTTTTTTTTAACCTCCCCAATACTTGTAATAAGCTTTCCACCTTGTCTAGACATTTCTGACATACGCTGCATTTACCTCATCTTCAACTGCTGCAGCGGGGAGATGCAGCAGTTCTCCTTCCCCAACTACATCCCAGATCTCAACACCCCCCACCTGACAAGTCCTTATTCCAGCTGCTCCTCTGCCAGTGCTGTTTCTACCCCCTGTAGAAAGCTGTGTATTTCCAGCTGTGTTTCATCTTGTGGAGGGATTTTTTTTTAATGTTGCAACTGTTACCCAGTTAGGGTGGAGGTTCCCTTGTAATGGGAAGATATTGGCAGTGACCGAATTGGCCATGTTTGATGAAGAATACTCTTACTGGCAGTCTGAAATACTGCTGTAGCTCTCGATGGGAATTCTGGGGGAACATCTGGTCAGCCCCAGTTCCCACAGTCCTGCATTGCTTCAGACCTTCAAACTACCATTACGAATCCTGGGCAGCACGCTAGCACTGGAAAAGCTCCATTTTCCATAGGCAAAAGCCCCTGTCTTCCCAGCCTCAGTTTGAGTAAGTCCAGACCTTCAGCTCATGCTAAGACAGAAATTAAGTTTTCTTTGAGTTTGGCAGGAAACTCTTTCCTAGTGCACAGCTTCCACGTGGGCACAGAGAGCAGAAAGCATAATTATTTGCAATCGTGTATTTGATATATGTAAACAAAATTACCTTGGAGTGAGTTCACATCCCTTCAGATCTTGCTTTCACCAACAATCTAGCAAATATGTTCCTGGGCAGGAATGTTTGCTGAGACAATGGATCACATTTTTCAGCCCTTTGTTCAAAGTAACATTGAAATATGTACCGGTGAGTATTTACCTCTCCAACCTGATCATCAGAACTATCCTCATCCACTTGGAGATTAGGAACATACCACATACCTGATGTGTCCAAACATCGAAACTCTGAATCCAAGCAACAGGTTTGAAGACTGTGTTTGCACACCCTGAAAAGTCCCAAGTGCCTGCACCAACAACCACCTTACAGAGCAACTGCAAAGCCCTGGAGCACTCCAGGTAGGTGAAGAAAAGAGGAAATAGCTTGAAACTGATAGGGTTCCATCCAGGTTCCCTTGCAGGTAACATGTCCCATGTTTACACAGGCACTTGTCATATTTTTTAACTTTCTCAGGCCAGCTGATGTAAGAGTTCCTGTATTTCCCTCACAACCTGCTTCCTCCTGGCTTTCCAGGCTCTTGTTCCACCAGAAGCAAATTATCGCCAGTGACACTGAGACACATTTAAATCATCCCATCCAGTTCCTTCCCAACTTTCTCACATTACCCTGGTCTGACTGGTGTTGATGTTATACTCTTCAAGCTTTGGGAAGGCACTGCCTGTATTTTGAGGACTCTGATATTCTCAAGCACATAAACAAGATCCATGGGCAACTTACAACTTAGCTTCATTCTGGTCCCTGAACGGAAATGGGCCTGTATTTGAGTACCTAGCCTGGGGTGCTGACCAGGCTGCCCTTGCTACCAGAAACAAAAAGTCCCCATCCCAAGCACTTTTCTGTGCCCGGTGCCACAGTCCTGGATAACAAAGGTGGACCCACTCACACTTTCTAGCCACAGAGATCCTCAGCTCGACCTCACAGCTATGCCTCACCCCATGAAAAGCAGAGGGGTTCTCTTTTCTGGTCCAGTCTAAGGAACAGGGCCACCACATCCCAAAGCCATTGGGTGAGACAGATCTTCTACTGTGTGAACTTCTTGGTTCCACAATTTAAGAAGAATTGTGCAGGTCCTTGAATGTGTCCAGAGGAGGACAACAAAGCTGGTGAAAGGGCTGAAGGAATGCCCTGTGAGCAGCAGCTCAGGACTCTGGGTTTGTCCAATTTGGAGAAAAGGAGGATGAGGAGTGACCTCATTGCTCCCTGCAGCTTCCAGAGGAAAGGGAGAGGAAAGTGCTGATCTCCCTGGTGTTCAGTGCTAGGACATGTGGGAGTGGTTCAAAGCTGCATCAGGGGAGGTTTAGAGTGGACATTGAGCAGCATTTCTTTACTGAGAGTGTAGTCAAACACTGAAACAGGATTCCCAGTGGACAATTAATTCCCCAAGGCTGTCAGTGTTTAAGAGACATTTGGACAATTCCTGTAACAACACACTAACTTTTGGCCAGCCCTGACTCAGTCAGGCTGTTGGACTACACTATCATTGTAGGTCCCTTCCAAATGAAATAGTCTGTTCTATTCTACCATGTGTTTCCTAATTTAGCCAGCCACTGACACTTTCAACCCATTCCCAAATTTGCATGGCAGCCTCTGCAATATTAGTAACAATCCCAAATATTCCAAATGCATATGAAAACTCTAAAAGCAATGGTTAGTTTCTTTTACAAACATATGCTTTTGTTTCTCTATTTCCCTTTGAATTTCAGAACCTTCAAGGACTGCATTTACCAGGTTGTTTCAGGAAGCGCCATGTGCTGCTGAAAAGGGACATTTCCTTGATCCAAGACCTTGGTTTTCAATGAAACTCAGTGTAATGTTGCAACAGACTGCTGTAACCCTGATACATATCTCATTTGCAGCACTTGTACAGAAATGAATCACTCCTAGATAATGATTTATGGTATTCTGAAGTAGCAGTGAGAGAACAGCAAACTGCTCTTCTACGTCTGTCACGCCACTTCCAGGTGACACCAGCAATGTGCTCTGCTCCCAAAGTGCAGAGCTGAGTACACCAGACAGCCCTGGGAGCCAGGAGAGCTGCCCTCTTGACTTTCCCATTGATTCATTCACCAGTTCCCAGGAAATCACCGGACAGTATTCATTTTATCCCTCACAGAATGGGCTGTGAGGGTCACTCCTTGAAGGGAGCAGCAGCTCTCTGTGACCTATGGCCAGTACTTACAACAAACACCATCCCATTACTCCTTGTTGGCTGTGTTGTTCTCATGGCAGGACCACAACACTGACAACAGCCAAGCGAACTTCTGCAATTCCATACAAGTGTGGTAAAGGGAAACTAGCTAAAGTCCTGCTCCCCATTTAGATGCCACAAGGAGATCACAGAGGAGGAAAACAATATGAGTTCTTGGTGCTGATCTTTCTTTCGGAAAACATCAGCTAGAATTATGTTTAAGGCTAGACGGTCTCCACTTGCTCCTTACTTTGGCAAAATATCTGTGAGGGAGCTCTCCCTGGATCCGTCCCCTCTCATCCCACGTGGAAAGCCACAGGGTTGTATCCTGGCTAATAGGAAAGCTGGGCTTGTATCTCAGTTATTCCCCAGTGTTACAGCTGCATCCTTCCGTGGACCTAAGCAGGGGCTGCTCTGTGATGGGAGAGTGTGAACTCAGCCATAGCAGGACCCAGAAGCTCTGGAGACTTGAAACAAGATGTGGATAAGAGAATCAAGGGAGGCACCAGTCTGGGTGAGGAGAGGACCAAATCCCACGTGGTTCAACATGACCTGCTGTGCTATCCATGACCATCATTTGCTGCTGCCAGTCCACCTGCAACGGCCAGGGCCTGGCCACAATGTCTGGCAGCAGTGCCCTGGGCCACTACTGTGCCTTAGAAAATGGTTTCATTTCCTAACATTGCTCTGTGTGAATGTTCCTTCTCCACTGGCAGCACCAACCCACCAGAACGTTAATGAGAAACTAACGAAGAGAGCCAGGCTAATGCAAAACAGTAATGAAGATTAATCTCTCCCCAGAGTGGAGGCTGACAGAGACCTAGTGCACCGCAACGGCATTTGGAGGGTCAAAAGTGGGTCAATGAAAGCTAATTAATAGCAATTTTCTCTCTTAATTACAAAGTGGTGTGTAGGGATTTCAAATAAGCTGCTTGTTCCATTCTAGACACTGAATTCCCAAACTGGGAAGCACAAGCCATGCAGGAATTTGATGGCATATCTGGGCATAGGTCTCTCAACTGGGACACAAGCAGAGCCAGGAGACTGGGCAGGCTGGGTTTCGTCCCCTGAGAGCAACCAGAAGTCTTCATTTTGGAAGATGCATTGGGTGACTTTGTGTAACACAGCACAGGACCTCAGTAGGGTCCTGCCACTTCCTAGGGGAACAAGTGGTGCCTGAGCAGGAATTTCAGGTCAGGCTGTGGTTTCTCCTCAACAATAAGTTCCTGGAAACCTCCAGCAGCCTTTGGAGCCAGTATTCTACAGTACAATTCCCTGGTGCACAGCCTGTCACCAAGAGAGGTTAGATTTGTACATGGCTTCCAGGCATGGCCTTAACAAGTCTGTCAGAGGGTCTCATCAAGGGCTGTCACCTACAGACACATTATTACTGGACTGAAAAGCTCCTGAACACAGAAGCAGCATGAGAAGACTGCAACTCTGGGGAGCCTTGCCATTTGGGAACTTGACTAAGTTCCCAAGCCTGTTTCTCACTTCTGCTGCGACCTTACCTCACTTCAGCCCCCTCGCCTTGATTCCTGGTGCAGCAGAAGTGTACAAAGACACTTTGGTGGCAGACAGTGTAGCATCCCAGGTAATGCTCCTGCCTCTGCTGTTTGTGTGTCTGCACTGCCTCGTGTAACAGCCTTTGCCAGGCCTTCAAGACATGACCATCTAACCCACGTGAGGAAGATGCTTCCATTCCTCCTTTGCCTGCCCTGAGTAAACCCACACAAGAGGGAAAAATAGCCAACAATTCTCCAGGGCCATCCTGTGCTGAGAGGCTGAACTGGAGAAGAAAGCACCAAGCTTGGCTGCTCTAGATGAGCCCTAAAGCAGCACTTAGTATTCCTGTCTTGCCTGGCTGGAGCCCAAGTAGAAGCAAATCCTCTGCAGGCAGGGCTGTCCTGCCAGCTCCACGATCTCACGGAGGGAAAACACGCTGGGGATAAAGAAAAATCAATGACTTTGCACATGTCTTTGCAAGGCTGCATTCAGAGAGGTGACTGGCACTGAAATTGCCCTACTTACCACAAAAAGCAGTGACAGTGCCACCACCACAGCAGGGGATAGACGGAGTCCAGGCCTTGTTTCAGCCCTTGTGTTCTAATTGGAGCAGGCTGTGCTGCCAGCAAGAAAACAGGATCCTTTACAACATCAGAGCTACACCTCCCACTATGCTTTCAAAGGTAAGACAGCTGCATTTAACTCTTGTCTTGCTGACATCCACAGCACCAGTCCATGCACACTGCCCATGGGGGCATAGAAGTGAAGGGAGGAGGAAATCAATAGACTGCAAAGATTCCCAGTGGTTCTGCAGTCAGGGACACTGCAGCACCTCTGCTGGAACGGCAGTGTCTAAGTGAACATTTCACCTTTGAGAAACGTGCAGCTTTACTGCTGGATAAACAAGAGTCACTTCACACATCAGCACAGCAAACAGAAACCATCCTGAGCCTGTCTGACCTCTCACATGGTGAGCATCTCAAGTCCTCCTGCTCCAGCATGAGCAGAGGCTGAAGTGGGCATTATCAGGGGCTGGTACAGGCTGTAGGTCTGTGTCTAGAGGCAATCTGTGCCTCTTGCTAGAAACGTGCTGCCCAGGCACTCAGGGGAAACATTGCTCTCATTTAAATATTTAATTAAATTTACTTAGGTATTCTGCTAAGCTGAGTATTTAAAGCAAGTACATACCCACCTCCCACTGATAGCAGAAGGACTTAGACCTAATTCTGATGGGCTCCTTTGAAAACCATGGATTTCAATGCTCAAAGGTCTGCTCTGAATAGCCAGATCATTGCCCATAGCATGCGTGTGCTCTTAAATGATTGGCAGTAGAGCTACCTTACAGTGATTCACCTTCTTCTGACTCACAGCCATTTATTTGCACTATTTCCAGCACCAGGAATTGAAACAATGATACATGTTTTCCATACATTCACAAGAGAATTCTTAAACACCACGAATGCACAACTTCATGGTCAGCCATGCCAGGCTCCCCTAACTTCTCAGCCAAATAAAACCAAACAGATCTGTTCTGAACTTTAAGCACCCTGAAACAAGTCTAAGGAAATATTATTCCAGAGAAAAGCTTTTTCCCCATTTTAAGGCAAATTCCAGCAATGTGAAGGCTGCCAGGCTCAAAGACAAAGCATTTCCTCTTTCCTACGGAACCAGTCCCTCCTGGCTGGTCTTGGCTTGTTCATCCACACTGCAAAGGAGGGAGTGCTGAGAGGGCTGAGAAAGCCTTCCTGGCTCTATGGTGCTTTTCTAGTTTTGGGTTTACAGCTGCCCAGCAGCTGGTGCCAGCCATGACACAGCTGTGCCCCAGCACAGAATCAAACAACTCCCAGCAAGGTCCACATGAGCCACGTCCAGCTGTGACACGAGGCTCTGAGCCCTTCAGTTCCTTCCAGTGCTGTCCAAACTTCAGCCTGGTGACCTAACGCCCCAGAGCCCAGAGGGGCCACTTTCCTCTAACATTTGGGTGCTTCTGCAGGGATTCCGGCCAAATAAAAACCAGAAGAGGATTGGTTTCAGCTTCTAAATCCAACTGTCAGCTTAGGTGTATTTCTAGGCTTGTGTTAGGCAATGGAGGGACCTCAAGGCCACTGAAATTGCAGGATAGTGTCATATAACAATGAAGGTACTGGGACAGCAGCAAATTTGGCTACATTTGAGTGAAACCATTTGTCTCAGGGTACATCACACCATGTCTGATCACTTCCCGAGATGAACCAATGCAGATAAAACTGCTAATTTGAGTCTCAAGCCAGAGCAATGCCCTTGGATTTAGCTGAGTACATAGTTAGGGAAACTTGTCCCAGAGCCTGACTCTGATTCACTCTTCAAACTCTGAATCACTTGGTTTTAGCTCAGCCACCAACTCCAGCTAAGAGAAAAATGACCGCATGTAGTTCCCCCAGGGAAACACTCACCAGCTGCCTTCCCACAAGAGAGGAACCAAGATTGCTCCAGCTGTGCCGGCTCTGTGGGAAGCAGTGGGTGGCAGGTGCAAAGAACAGCCAGCCCCAGGACAGGATGGCTTTTTGGGTTTTAATTTGGTTTTTTACAGGCTGAAGGAAGACCCTCAGACTCAGTGAAATTCAAGGGGATGTGAGCTCTGCATCTGGCCTCTTAGGCATGTTAGCCCTTACAGCAGCCAGTTTAACTGGGAAAGGAAGGAGGGTTTGGTGCTAAGTAGATCACTCTTCCTTGAGCAATGGCAGCAGAAAACTGGGCAGGGGTGGGTCCCATACAAGTCCCATCCCAATCCAGGATCAGATCAGGATCATAAAGTGGTTCAGCTCAAAACAAGCTCTGTCAAAGCTGTTCCACAACTGCTCTATCAAAACTCCCACTGTCTTGCATTTTCTGCAGTCCTTACAAGCAATTGGATGGTCACAGCTGGGAGTTGAAGAGAAGCTGCTTAAAATCTCCAAGCCCCAGCTTTGGGGGCACTGAAGACAAGCCACGCCTGAGTGGAACGATTCACTGAAGCCATAAATGTCTTTCCAGCAGCACATGCAGGCAGTGTGGTCTGCTTGTTGCTGTCGTGTTGTAGGAGTATGGGAGCATCTTAGAGCTTCCTGGCTGGCTTCCAGCTAGAGCCCTACAATCTGTTCTAACATCACAGATTCACTTCGGAGATTTTCACTAGCTGAGCTCTGCTAGAGGAATGCAATGTGGCCACCAACCTGACATGAAGATCAGGTCAATCCTGTTTATTGAAGGTTTGTCTGGACCATCCCCACTAAGGATCTTGTGGATCTCACCTGTGGAGCTGAAAAAAGTCTGCTTTGCCTTTAAAAAAGGGACAGTGCTAAACAGACTACTTTTGTGATCCACTTGCGTGCGAGAGACTCAGCTCCTCTAAAAGTTAGGACCATTAGAAAAGACTCTGCAAATAGCCTTTTGTCACGTTAAAAACTGAGCTCTAAGCCAGGCTCAAAGAACATAAGGCAAAATCGTGCCATGCCTGTCCCAGCTCTGCAATCAGGTAACCAGGGAGACTGCACTGCCGAGCAGGGACGGTGATGGTGTGAGGCTGGCATGGAAAACAATGTCTTTAGCAGCTCTCAGCAACGTGGTCAGCACTGCAGCTCCTAGGAGAGGCTCAGCAGAGAGGCCAAGGCTTGAAGCCCTGCGGCTGAGTTGGTGCTGAACTCTCCATGGACTCCTCTCAGGTGTCAGGCCCTCATCAAAACAGGTCACGGCAAGGAAGGGGGGACAGAGGTAGGTCCATGATTTGTGACCAAGCTCGGATTTTATAGCCAGGACCCAAAAGCCACCCAGCTGTCCTCACAGGACTGCACCATCCCTGTGCTGGGGCTGAACCCCGGCTCTCTGCTCAGCTCAATTCATCACTCTCCAGCCACCAACCCTTGGTGCTCTTCTGCCAAAAAAATCAGTGACCTGAGAAAGTTTGTGTCCCTGCAATACCCCACAGAGGCACAGACCATGGCCAGATGTGGCTGACTGTGTGTGTGGAGGGTGACCTTGAGTCCCTATAGTTCTCCCCTTGGTGCTGCAATAATAAACACATCCCAAACCACTGCTGAGTACTCTGATGGGTGAGTAAATCAGACCACTTCTGAGCTATGGCTCAGGCTAAGGTGAGCCATAGCTCACAGGAAGCTGTTTTCAAGGTGGTTTGAAACTCTCTGCCTTCATTTCCTCAGCCTTCTAAGGGTCACTACAGGAGATCTGTGAGGGGCAACAAATGCTTGTAAGATACATAATTGAATGGAATAAATAACAATTAGTGAAACGTAAGGATAAGTATTAAAAGCTATCCAAGCTGAAGAGAATTAAAAATAAATGAAACCCAGCTATAAGCCTAATGAACAATTGTTTCACAGTTCTTCCTAAATCATCTTTTAGATAAAAAAACCCCCACTTTTAAAATTACAATTTTTTTTAAAATAAAAATGTTAAGAAAAAGGAAGTTACATAGGGACTCGTAAGGATTCATTTAAACTCTACATGGAAAATAACTCTGCGCTCCTACTTCCCTCCAGTATGGATTGTAAGAAATCCCCAATCGCTTTTTTGCCCATTTAAGCAGGTTCTCTCTCCCTGTGCCTCCTGGACACTGTGTGCTCTTCCAGCATTAAGGACAGCCAAATGCAATTTAGCCAAATTCACAGCTTTCATTCCATAATCTGCGATCTCCACGTCAGCCTTCTGTGTGGAGAAGGAGGGCCACAAAAGGTCAAATGCACCATTTGGTAACAGACTCTCCCTTTTCTGGGCTTCCTTCAGCTTTTTGTTCTCCTCACAGTGGCATCTCCCAGCCCAGAGATCCCACTTACACTGTGAGCACACGGCACCTCTTGGTTAGGACGCGGCTGGAGCTCCTTGTAGGCACGAAAGCCTCCTTTTAGCACAAATCCAATTTTAAATGCAAAAGCAGGTTCTTAAGAAAAAAAAAAAAGGCAGCAACCCATCAAGGTAGCAGACTGTGTGATGGATATTAGCCATGCACTTAAGTGTCCTGCTGAATCAGGGCCATGGCCTATCGATTACGACGCTACATTAATGACGTAATTTTCTCAGAAATGATGATGGAGACTGGATCTTGGCCAAGGTTATCCAACACGTACAGCAACAACAGTCCCAACAACAGCCTGTGGATCTGCCCCCACGGCCCCTGGCCTGACAACACACCTTTACCTGCCCTGTGTGTCCAGCGCGGTGGGTCCCTAGGGTTGGCAGCACCTTGTCTTGCCAGGGGCAGATCTGAGCAGGGCAAATTTGTGCTGATTGCAGGTGGACTGTGCAGAGGTTGATAGCTGGGCCTGTTGTGGTTTAACCCAGCAGGCAGCCAAGCACCACACAGCTGATCACTCACTCCCCTGGCAGTGGGATGGGGGAGAGAATTAGGAAAAAAAGCCATTCCCCCTTGTTCTGTCACTACATGCTCTTGTAAAAATTGCCTCTCCATCTTTCTTATTATCAGCATTAGTCTCCTCCTAAATCCAAACCCCAACACCATATAAGCTACAAGGAAGAAAATGAGCTCTACCCCAGCTGAAACCTGGACATGAGTCACTAAATGTGACCTAATTAATAAAAATTAATTAGCTAGAATTAATCAAGTAAAATCCATTAGCAATCACTCTAAGAGCTCTACAGAAAGGTTACAGAGGAAAGTCTATCCAAGGTCCAAACTACAGCTCCAGCACTATCCCCAGTGTCTACATTTAATACCACCAATGCCTTGACATTCCAGGCCAGTTCCCTGCATGGAGTGAATCTCCAGATTGTGGTTTGGTGCCTGCCAAGCACCAGGCATGGCTCTGCCCTCACTTTCCAGGCAGAGCTGTGGACAGAAGGAGCAGCCATCACGCAGAAGATGCCATTTTTCTCTGCAGTTCTCAGCTGCAAAGGGCTGATCCATACTAGAGGCACTGCCAGCTCGCTGTGTGGTCCCTATCCTTGCCTCGCTTTGGCCAATCCCAGGAATATACAGAGCCAGGACATACAAATCCCATCTCATTCATCCTGAGCACCGTCATACACTGCTAACGGTGGCCTCTTTGTGCTCCTGCTGCAAGGTGCAAGCCTCTAGTTACAGCACCTTATCCTGACCCGGTCCTGGGGAGCTGCACTCTGTGTGTTGGTGTACCTGTCCTGAAGCACCTGAGTCACAAATTGCTGCACCTACTCAATGTACAGAAGATTTCCCCTCTCCGCCCTCTTGCATCTTCACCCCAAATTCTAAAGCCACACAGCTTTCTGTCATTCACCCACCCACACGAGCCTATTGCCGGGGCGGGGTTTCATTTGCAACATGTAGGGGACAGCAATCTTGCCCACTTTCCCCAGGAGCAGGATGGATTTCCCCAGGAATTAACGCCGGAGATCCAAGCACCTGGACAGAGACAGCAGGGTGCCAGCCGTGCCCTCGTCGGAAGCCACCAGCTTCCCCATTCACATCAGCTGCCCTGAATTGAAGCTGGTTCACGCCCAGCTGCATTCGCAGGGCAGCTCTCGAGTTAATGATGCAAGAGAGCAGTCGGGTGTGACTTCGAAGGAAGGGGAGAATGTGCTTCCAGCTTTTCCATAACAGTTAATCATTAACACCTTTCATGGTCACAGAAGGTGCTGGCCTCCTTACAAGCTCCCCTTATCAGCCATAATTATTTCCTGATCGGCTCTCGCCTGACTACCTGGCAGACTTATGCACAACACCCCTGAATCACCTGACTGCATTTATTACCCTATATTCCAAGCCAAATGGGTCTCTGCTGTGTCAGCTGCAATATTTACAGCATTACAGTTATTTCTCCCTGCCCATGCCCAAACATAAAAGTTGTTCTGCCCCCCACCTTCCCCTTTACACCACCCCTCTTTCTGTGACGAAGCAAAACAGAGCAGTCATCTAAATATCTCAGCACTCCTTTCTCCTCTTCTTCCCCAAAAGCAACAGCTCCTCTTACATGCAGCCCAGGGGGGTACTGCTGCTATATCCCTAAGTCCACTTTAAGTTTTCTACCATTTTAATTCTATTGACATTGCCTCAATACCTAAATGAATATATTTCTATGTACACTTTTCTTTTTTTTTTTTTCCTGACAAAGTAGCTCACTTCCATAGGGGAGGGGGACATAAATCCAAGGGATAGATGTAAATGTGTCACCCACGTGGTGTGTTATCTACCTCAGGAGGAGAGTTCAGGGTCACTAGCTTAACTCTGTTACTGAATAAAAATGGACAGAGTACCCTGACCAGCAAGGTTGGTCTGAACAAATGAAGCCCTATATGAGTGGAATAGTGGAAATTGCCAAGAGTTGGAGGATGGCTTGTATTTAGGTAAATAAAAGAAACTTACTTAAATAAAAATAAAAACTGGAAATGCAGCCCTTACTGCAGCTCTGATGAACAAACCTATTCTCAGTGAAGAAGAAGCTGTGTAGTCTGTAGGTAGCACATGTCCAGGTAACACATATGCTGTTCAAGAGTTTTATATCAAAACACATACGAAAGGGAACAGAGGTCTCCAGGCACAGAGGGGAAATTTCATCTTCGGGGAACATGACAATTCATGATCAAATTCATTTTTTCAGTGAGATAATAGCATCTACAAAAAGGAATAAAAATGCAGTGAAGGGGATTTCATCTTCGCTACTGAAGTTTAGGGAAGAAACGTTTTTAGGGAAATTCAAAACCACGAAAGGAGCAGGGGATGTACACAGAATAATCCCAGGCCCAGATTACGTTGCTGTTACCAGCACCAGTGCCTGACACGTGGCTGACTCCACATCCAGGAGGTTACAAGGCCAGTCTGAAACACTTGCAATCTAACAGCTCAAACCAACGCTTCCTCTTTCTTCCTAGCACAGCATCCACATAACCCAGCCAGGAGCTCAGGGAGTTCTCAAATTTGACCAAGAATTTGGAAATGCTTTGGTCTGCTTGTCTTGATTGCTGGAGTCAGGCCACTTTGAAGGCTGACCAAGCAGATGTGCCCCATGCTCCAAGAGCATAAATAATACAGTGGCAAAGTATAAAATCAGAAATTGTTCAGAGCTTACCTGCACGTGCAGTTCTCCACTCTGTGAGCACACAGTGCTTCTTTCTGCTCTCAGTCATCTATTATTTTGCTGGGGTTGCTGCTGGTAGTGCTTTAAAAATTCCAGCTCAGGGCTCAGGAATGGTCACAGGCATGTGTAGGATCTCAAAGGATCACTGAAAGGCAAAGGAAGGTAAAGCCTTCCTTTTTTGAAGCCGCCATGAGAAAATGATCCTGTGGTGTGCCTAAGTCATGACTTGTGGGGGGGAATGTCTCACACCCTCTCTTAGCAAGGATAGACAAGGCATGGAGAAGAAGGGACTGACCAGTGATTTTGCAGCTCTTTTCTCCATGTGGGAGGATGCCTCAGCTCAGACAAGAGGTGGCACAGGGAGGAGACCAAGGTCTGTAGAGACAAAAAGGGCAGAAAGGCGATTAAAGCAAAAATATTCAGTATTTCTCACAAACACCTCACCTGCCCTCCCCCCCAAAAAAACCCCTAACCCTAAACCACAAGACCAAAACCCAAATCTAAAGCCACTGCAATTACAGGATGCACCAAAAAACATCAGGATGCTGATGCCAACAGATGTGACCATGGGCCTGAGGTTATGCCAGAGGATGGATCATACTACAAACAGTTTCTCTCTTACATTCCTCCTAAACAGGTTACTGGTTCCAGCCAGGGAGGAGATAAGGGTTAAGGTGAGCCTCTGGCCAGAGCCAGTACAGATGTTCCAGTGATCATGGTCTCACTACTGGGTCACAAGCTGAGAGCTGATCTTGGAAAACAAGCTATGTTTCACCCCAAGCAACACTCAGACATGAAACTCCTGGAAACTGCTCATTTGATTTCTTGCAACCTTTTATTTCAGGCCTTCTTCCTGTTGCTTTCTTTTGGCTTATTTTTTTCAGCATTAAAAATACACCCGATTTTAACTTACTGTGAAATACACTGCAATAAGCAGCCTTGCAAGTTGATAACAGCTGTCTGTCCACAAATAATCCCAAAGTCCCCCTTTAGTGCTGCCTGTCCATGTGCCCTGACCCATAACTAAAGAGGTCTCTTCTAGAGCGAGCCCAGAGCTCATTCCCCACGGTGCATTCAGTCTCAGCCCCTCTGCCAAGACAGCCAACACCAGCAGCTATTGTGGAAGTCACTCACTGTGACACAATGTCCCATCCATGGGGCGCACAAGTCAAACCACTCCTGCAAGACCCACTGGAGTGAGGGAGTCATCAGGGAGCAGCACGGGGCTCGCTCTTCCCTGCAGAGCACGTCTGGCTCTTTCATACACGGACACCACAGCTTGACCTGACCACTGAACTATCTAATGCAACAAGCCCTCTGTAATCAGCAGCTGTAGAAATTAATAGCACCATTCTTTCCATTTTCAATTCAGTTTGAGAGACTTTAATCAAATCTGATGAGGGACAATGTAGCCAGTGATGAATTTATGCATGAAGCACATTACCTGCACTTCAGTTATGCCTTCTGCCAATGCTCCTACAAGTCTGCTACCAGAGAAGCTTAAACAACTTCTAAGGGTATCTTGGCACTACCAGACCATGCAAGGCAAGATACGGCTGTGTATTCTGACTTGCTCTGTTCTTTTACTGCAGTTCACCTCCCTGCTTAATTGGCATAGATGGTGTTGGACCTTCTCCTGTAAGAGGTCTAAAAAGGACGCTACTTCCTTGGTTTTTAGTGGATTTCTGTGCAAAGTTCCACCTCAAGACAGAGTTAGGACCCTGACCTTTAGCAAATACTGGTATCTTCTTGTTCAGGGCTTACTGAGCTGTGTGGGACACATTCCCAATGCCACAGTTCCTGGTTCACTGCAGGCATAGGTGGGAGCTTGCTGGCTTTTCCCAGCCTGGAGCCTGTGCCCACAGGGCCCTTCACCCCCATCAAGCTTCATCTTGCCCATCCACTGCTCAGCCTTGTTTAACCACAGTGAGGGAGGCAGGGAGTTGTGTCCTGCCTTCTGAGAAACATTTCATGGAACTGGAAAAGGTTTATCACTCGATTTTTCTGAAGGAGGTTTTGGTTCTCAAGTAAGTTTTCTTTCCTAAAATCTAAGTCATGTATACATCCCCCACAAGAAATCCCACAGTAGGGATGTAGGAAAAACTGGAGTTTGGTTAGCAAAACCTGTTCTCACACACATGATGGAAATAGCTGGGTTTGGAACATACGCACTGATCAGAAAGCCCCAGCTTCCAATGACCAAAAGAAAAAAAAAAAGAAAAAAAAAGCTTAACCAAGCCAATAGACAGGGCTGGTGACTGAATCACAGCAGAGTGCAGCTCACAGGGCAGTACAGATCGCTGCCCTCTGCTCACAAGAGTGCCCCAAAGACGCTTCCAGGTGTTCCCTCCTCCCGTCTGCCGGAGCTGCGGCTCCCGAGCTGCACCCTGTGCTGGGCTGCCAGGGCCACTCGCTCCCCGAGGGGATCCCCACCACCGGCACGGACAGATGCCATCAGTCACATCCGTTCCCCGTGGCACAGCCAGGCTGTCGGCCCCGGTGACAGCTCCGCCGTGACGGCTCTCGCAGCCAGTGCCCGGAGCGCAGCCAGCGCTGCTGAGCGCGGACGGAGGGCTTGGCCTGCCTTTGCACCTCTGCAGTCACAGTGCTCACTTTCTGGTGAGTAAAGAGCTTTCACTCCATCTTCCAGGCCTGTTTTTTCCATTTCCCCGTGTGTGGCTTTTTCTTGTCACATAGAAACCAACCCGTCTTTACTACTAACTATATATGAGTTCACATGCAAAGTCCTTGGACTACAGCTCCCAGAGAAGAGCACTGGAAGGCAAAAACAGGGAAACAAACTGTATTAATATGACTTCTCTTTTGCACAGGGGCTCCACCCTCTCTTTCAAGACCATGCATCCAGTTAATGAGAAACAGGGTATTCCCACCCCTCGTGCACAATCCCCCTATTATTTCATACACAGTGAGGAATTAAGACATGAGACTTTCTCAACCGCTTCCCACAAGAGCTGTCTCTGGCTTTGACTTTGATAATCCAGCTTGACTGATCTTTCCCTGGCAGTGGCGCTGGTGTCAGTAGCCAAAGTGATGGATGGGCTTTACAGCTCAAACAGCCTTCGGGATAGCTGGTTGAAGAGAAGTGCCTAAAACCAGCGGTTTATGCTTTCTCATGTTCCTAAGCCACAGGATGTTCATGGAGACCTTTTTTCTTTACTGGTGGCTTTGAAACAGGAGCAAAATAAAAAGGGTGAGACTCTCAAGTAGCTGTGCTGCACCCACTGCTAGAGAAGAGTGAATTATACGACTGGGAAGCGGCAGCAGCTGCCCAAATTTTACATCATCCAAAATTCCTGATGACACTGGCTCATACACTGCTTCCTCGTTTCTCTCTTTTATCTGAATTTTAACTCCAGGTCTCCTGGGCCAGGTGTGACAGGAGTGAATGCTGTCGTCTGCAGGCAGAAAATGAAGGTAGGAGACATGAGAAGACAAATAGCTCAGCTGCCAC
The DNA here is from genome assembly GCA_013398955.1 of Callaeas wilsoni. Lineage (NCBI taxonomy): Eukaryota > Metazoa > Chordata > Aves > Passeriformes > Callaeidae > Callaeas > Callaeas wilsoni. The sequence goes on from VWPU01013766.1 coordinate 198,537, forward strand.
AAAAGACAGAGTGGCATCAGTGCAGTCTCTGTGCATCCTGGAAAAATGAACACGAGCAATTTTAGGCAGTTAGAGACATCACAGTTGTCAGGTCATAGTTTCAGATAAACTCATATTCTGCTAAATCTTTCCCAAGTTGTCTCTGCCATCAGAGGATCTGTGATCACTTGGGTAATGTAACAATGGCTGAAACCTTAAATGCAGTCAGATTGATAGGCCCCATTAAGATGCTCATCACAAGCTACTAAAAACCTACTGATTTATGGCTACCAGCAGGAAAGTTTCCTTACAGGCAGTTATATTTTTCTTCTTCAGCTTTCAGAGCCGCTTTTGTAGAGGTTTCACTGTTTAAGCACTTAGAGTTTAATGAATACTCAGACAATTGCCTGATGTTAAGCTCCCTGGATGCCAGCGATGACTGAGGTTGAAGATAACTTAGAAAAGAGCCCAATAGCAAATGGTGAGCACCAAGGCTCCTACTGATAAGCACAATTGCTTGGTGCCCTTCAGAGCTTAAATTCGTGACCAAGCTGCCACAAAATGAATGCAAATGCCCTCCAGATGACCTCAGCAACTTGCTGTGTATACAGTCTTAACCCTTAGCAAAGACAGAGGGATCCAAGTGACACAGACATGGACATAGACAGCAGCAAATGTAGGGCAGAGCCAAGATGAACACAGCCCCAAACACCCTTCAAAGTCAGAAATAGGAAAAAAATTGTTCATTTGCTTCTTCCACACTGACACAGTGTCCAGGGCAGGAACTGAGAGGGTAGTCCAAGATGTTTCTGTCTGACATAAACGTAATATGTATTTAACGTCTTGGAGGTATAAACCTGTGTTGGCTCTCCTGGAGGTTAACAACCAGGAGATTCTGAGCACAAGCAGACAGCAAAACTGAGCTGTCTCAACACCTGAGAAATGATACACAGCTGTGTTTCATCAAGGAATGTGACATCCAACCAACTTTCTCATTATAAAAGCAGCAGGACTACGTTTTTAGGAAGATGACAGTTTCAGCGTTCTTTGTACTTGAGGACTTTCCCAGCTATCACACAATCATAGAGTAAACAGATGTACCAGGGTGAATTCGGGTAAAGAGTGACTCAGGATTTCTGAGGCATCTTCAAGTGCAAACAAGACCTTTGAGATCAATTACTGGCTGCTTCAAGTGAAACAGAACTGACAGATGCACTCAGTGTCACAGGGCAGTCACCTTTTTCTCCTTAGAGCTGATTTTTCCTGGAGATCAGACCTATGAAAGAGGCAACTTCACAGAAGTGATCTGCAGCCATTTCTTCACAATACATAAGGAAGGCAACTCCTCTACGTGGCCATTCCATGTGCCTCATTACCTCTGGGAACTGTCCTATTTTAACCAGGAGAGAAGCCACCAACATACTGAGTCCTAACAAATTTTGAGAAAACTAGGGGACGAACAGAGCAAGAAGCCTCTGTTGGTGCCCTGCTAAGGGAAGGACTGATAAACTGAGCTCCCTTGACACCAAAGAACTCCCAGAACGATGGGTTAGAAAGCAGATCCGACTCTTGACACTGCTTGTGACACTGCTGGCTTCTCCTGCCATTACTCTGGGATGCTCCCCGATGTTCTTCAAGCAGCTGAGATCCTGTCTTGTAGGACACTTCCTGCTCCTGACCACTTCTGCCAGCCTCGCTGGGCTTGGCCTTTAAAGACACTCTGCCTTTACCCAGAGCTTGGGGGCAGCTCTGGATTCATAGTTCAGAGTCTGCGGTTTTCCTCTCAGAAGAAGCAGCAGTTCCTGAAAACCTCTACTGGCTTTCAAAGGGGACTTTTCCTCCTCATTTCTTGCAGTTCCTGAAACCCTCTCAAGTTGATTTGTTCCTGTAAATGTTTAGGGACTCCTCCAGCTTCCTAGAGTGCTCTGGGCTTTCATCTGCAGAATCCCTTTGGAGCAGGTCTGGAGGATACCCAGTTAAACAGCCACTTCCCTGCCACACTGGGGGATTTGATTCAAAGCCTGCCTGGGCAGGAAGCTGAGTCCTGATTTCAGCAGGCCGGCAGAACAGCTCATCTCTGCACTATATGTGAGCGAAATTCTTAAACCTTTGCTCCCAGTGGACAGCTGACACTCCTCATATCACAGAGAAAAAAGGAGGGGGATGGAAAAATGTCTGCCTCCTAGCTCTTGCTGAGGGTTTAGAATGAGAACTTTCCTCAGGAGGAGGGGGGGCTGGTTCTTCCCCAACTTTCTACAGTGTTCCTTTGAAGCATCTTGCTCTTAGATCCCTTTTTAAAATAAGGTACAGGTACTTTTAGTGGGTAAGTTATAGTCTTCCCAGGCAACTAAGAAAACTGCAGACAATCCAAGTGAGAATCTTTCCTATATCTATTATGAAATGACCCTGAGAGACTGGAAACACTGAAGCAGCCTAACAGTAGGATAGTGTACCAGCACAGTATCAAAGCCTCTCAAACAGAAGTTCCCCAGATTTTCCAGTACTCCCTTGTTGTTCAAAGACTCCTACTCCATCAAAGCTCAAACTGTTGCAGGACCAACAGATCACGTGAGAGGCATCAGAGGATTATTAATTTGAAAGAAATGGGTGGAAAGTGTGTCAAGCACGCCCAATCTTTGAACTGGGTACTTTAGAAGATCATTGCAAAATAAAATACAACTGCACATTCATTTCTCTTTAGGAAGAACATACTGCACAAAGCCACAAAAGCTACATGACCTTCATGTGAAGGAGAACAGAAAGACCAATCTTCACTCATTGCAAATTGACTTGGAAAGGCAACAAAGCAATGCCAGTTTCCACCAGCTGACGATACGACCAAATGTCTGCGGTGCTCAGAAGATGAAACTGTGAGGCCTATTCATTGCAAACCCTTCTGGGCATATGTTAATCAGGGAGAAATTTCTTTCCAGAGATCATTATGGTGCAAATAGAAGTCCATGATTTTGGCCTATTATGACGGTTGTGCCTTCCTCTGAAGCATGCAGTGGAGGGTGGCATCTCTTAACTGCATCTGTCTGCAGAAAATCCTACAGTCTGTGCTTCTGTCTGGTAGCTTGTGTTTATCTGCAACATCACCTTTACTGTGTTCTCTCCAAATCCCTGTCCAGAAGACAGGCCAAGAGCAGAGCAAATGTTTCCCCATTGATACTGTCTGGTCCAGCAGCATTGTCAAGAGAGCTCCATGCCTTGTCTCCATTCTGGCATCTCATGGGAGAGATACATCTCAGTGCCTCTGAACTGAAGGTTGCTGTTAATGTGCCCTTAAAGGATAATGGCACTGGCCATCTGCCTAGAGCCCACAGCACAGGCATGGCTTTGTTTAGGATCATTTCCTTCCAAAAGTGAAAGAGGATGCTCTGAATTTTCTACAGTGACACAGACCTGAAAGGGGAACTTTATCTTTGTAGAAAAGCCCCACTGCTCATGTTTGTAGCAGATGCCAAAGGAACAAATGGTGAGCATCCCTGCTATCCCAGGCTGTACCACTGACACCTCTAAAACACCCCAAAACTTGGTGGCATCACCACTGAAGTTATATCCAGGATTTTCCACTCTAAGACACTTACAGGACTTTATATTGGTGATGCTAATGCTGGTCTAACATTCATGAAAAGAAAAAAGAAGATATCCAAAAAACATATCCATGACCGGTATTCAACAACCCAGCAGCCAACAAACACCAAAAACCAATCCAAGAACCCCTCTCCAAAAAAACCCCCAAACCACCCAACAAAACAAAACACCACAAAAAAAAAACAAAAAGAAAAAAAACGCTAAAAACCAAACAAAAAGAAGAACCCACAAAAAAATCCATCTACGTGAATGCCTCCTAGATATCTTATTTGCACTGGAAAAACTCTTGGCAAGAAAATAGCACTGGCCTGGTCCCATAAAATTGCACATGAGAGAATTCTGATAGCCGCCAGTTTTGATAAGGAAATTGCAAGCAAAGAGATATTTTGTAACCAGAATTCCCCGCACACAAACATTCAGCACGGGATAGTCATAACAGCAGTAGGAAACAGATCTGTAAAGTTTTCTTTTCTATTAATAAAAGAAGCCAGTACATTTCCTCACACTTCCAGCACCACTGGACCCAGGGGCACAGAGATCCTCCTGTTCCCAGTTTTAGGTGAGCTGAATGTGGGCTCAGGCAGGATAGTCCAATATTGGACTGAAAAAATCAACTTTACTGCCTCTAGCTTTGAGTCTGCCCATGTCCCTCAGCTCGACAAGAGTCATTTCCAATTCAGTCCTTTTTCTTTACTTTACAAGTTGATTAGAGCAGACTGAAAGAAGAAAAGGCCGTTACTTGTGGATACAGAGATGCCGAACTTCCCAAACTCCCGTAGAGAAAGGGCAGCAAATTTGTAGTTAACCTTGACTCCAACACCTGCACAAGAGCACTGGGTGCTCTATACAAGGTTGACATAACCTGTGCTGCCCAAAGGATCCCAGCAGCTACGTCCCAGCTGCTGTGCACACTCCTCAGGGCTCAGAGCACCCCAGGGAGGCTCTTTTGGTGTTTCTACAGCAGGAACAGCAGGGAAGCAGACATTAAACCCCCCAAAGCTGCACCTCCAGGGGTATGAGCTCCATGCAGTGCATCCATGGTCTAGAAGGCTGTTGTAAGGCAGAAACAGTAAATTGCAGGTGTCAGGGTGAGAAAGGTGTGAAGCTGGGAAGGCTCTGCAAAGCACAGTAGTGGAGGATGGACCCCTGAAGAGCTGTGAAGTGCAGAATCTGGCTACAAGTAACACTAGCTAGCACATACCTAGATTATACATCAAAAGCCCTCATGTGCTCAAGGAGGAATGTCGGAACCAGGCACCGAGTTCATAGCAGCTGAACCCTTCACCCTCTGAGTCCGTGGGCTCTGCCCCAGGGGGCTGAACTCAGACACCTCTGAAGTGGAAGACAGAAGAAGGCTTGGATGGGTGGATACCACAAGGACAACGTAACCCTTAGGCAGGGGACAGCAAGAGCTGCAGCCAGCAGCACTCTACAAAAGAAGCCTTTCACAGTGACCTCCCAGCTTCCCTGGCCTTCAGCAAGGCTGTGAGCCCAGGAGACACCAGCCTGAGTCACATTTAAATCTGGCCCCTCTGCTCACCAGGACTGACCTCGGGTTTTAAGTCATCACACCTTGAAAGTAACCTCTTCACCACGGCAACACATCTGACTTGCAAAGGATGACACAAAAAGAAGATGGATCAGAAAAAGGTGGCAGGCATGAAAGAAGGGGGAAAAAAAGATGAACAAAGAGAAGAAAGGGAAATATGGAACAGAGCAATCTTCTACTCTTCATTCATGTCATGTTCTGGCACACTTCATAGCTTTCCTCTCTGCAGCCCCCACATCGATGCAGACAGCACAGAAATCAGGTGCCTGGGCACAAGCACTGGAGTGAAGTCTGACACTGAGTGCCCTGCAGCCATCCCCATCCTGCCTGCCCTCCTCTTCTACACAGCCTGATCGGGGGGCAGGGGCTCTGATGCCCACTGTAATTAAGCCCTGCTCTTATTTTCTCCCTAGGAACCGTCATAATTAAGTCAATGAATAATGGATGTGTTACTTAACTGAGACTATGAACCAGCTTGTAAAGAATTCACTGAAAGTCTCGGTCTTGCATTACAAAAAGGAATGTGACATTCAAGAGCAGTATCATTAGCAGCATGGCAGGGTCATGCCTGCACTCCTGGGTTCTCCAAGCCTACAGATTTCTTTGAGCAGCAGAAGAAATGACAGGATCAGACCTAGGGCATTAGTGTCTTCCTTCCTCATTAGGTCATTGAAAACTCTCTGTGTTCCCAGAAGTCTCACTATTTACAAAATTGCTCCAAGCAAATGCTTTGGATGGGTGGGATCTCCACACACACTTGAAAAAAACAAGGACCTTCATGGCTATGGGGAGGTTCATCTGAAGACCATGCTCAGTGCTAGGACAGCAATGACTGGCACAGAGACAGGCCATGTCCCGGCTGTATTTTCTCAGAGCATCTGCACAGAAGGATGATATGGAGAGATAATAAATCACATCTGCCAGGTAATACTTAAAAATGCTATTTCCCATACAGTCATCACTGTAAAGTGCCAGGGAAATGGGGTCTTCAAATGAAACAGTTCCCAGACAGAATCTGTCCAAGGCAGTACAACACATTTACTTTAAGACATTTTTTAAAATTTATAACATTCAGTAACGGAATAGATTCAGACATTAATCATCACACAGATCCCGTTAAGATAAGATGATTATTAAAGGATAAACCACAAAGCTACCTTCATTTGAACATGACTCTTCTTCCCATCTACTTTCAGATTAATACTGAGCTACAACTTTTTTCATATCAGAGAGCATTGTATCCTTCTCTCTCTCTAAATATCACTGACCTATCTAGAATAGAGAATGGAGCATAACTGATTTTCATGTTTGAAGTCCCAGGTTACATTCTCAGTTCCTTCCCTGTTCCCGAAGTCAGCTCTGCCAGTAAAACTTTTGTTGGGCTAGACTGTGTCCTTTGGAGTCCCACAGCAGGACAACACTCTATCCAATGTGAGCAAAGGTGGTGTGTCCCATACTCTTCCCTCTCATTTTCTCCAGACAATCTCCAGAAGGCATTCTGTTGCTAACAGATTGTGACTCACTGAGACATTCAAAACGACGTTCCTGTAATTTCTATCTTTGCTTCACACATTCAAATCTAGCCTGTTGTGGCTTGCCCAGCTTCTGTTTGGCAAATCCTCACTGGCTGTCCTCACATGGCAGCAGAGTATGTTTGAACATCTGCTTGAAATAAGACCAGGCAGGACAGTGTTAGAACAGACCAGTTTCCTTAGGTGGTGAAAAGCAAAATGAAGCAAGAACCTGAAATATCAGTGTCCCCTCAATATCAGTAACACAGTCTCAAATAAATGAAAAGCAAGAGCTCAAGCCCAGGAAAGCGAGGACAAAGAAGAGCCCCAAGTCACCACAACATCAGTGCATTATCAACAGCACCCTACAGAGATACTTGCTGCAAAGTCCCAAAGTGTGAGATGCAGGCCCTGCTCTGCCCAGCTGGGAATGGGAAGCACCCACCCAACAGGCTGCCTGAGCTGGGCAGTGGCTCTGGGACCGAATGTGCAAGGAGTGAAACTTAACATCCCAGCTTTTATCCTGCATATTGTGATACTTAGACTCCAAGAACATCAGCCGATCACTCAGGAGGATGCCACAGGGCCTGGATTGTCTTTCCTAAAACATAAACTGCTTCCAGCCAACAGAAGGAGAGGACAGGCATTGCTAGGGCTGGTTGGGAGCTAAGACACTGCTAAGATACAGCAATACTTTAGTGTCTACTCTGCTACTCATACAGTTATTGATCACAATATTTTAATATGGAGCCTTTTAAAGAAGAGACTTCTCTGCTTTTAAGGACTACAGCATTCATAGAACATGTTTAAGATGTTTTATTAATTCTTTCCTCCCAGCTGCTTACAGGGCTTTGCCCAAAGCACTGCTCATGCTTTACTACCACGCCTGACATGGAAGCTTTCCCAGCTTCATGCAGTAGCTTTCACTGGACACTGCAGTCAGACAAAAACCACGTATTTCACTTTCCCTGTAGTAACACCAATCCTAATTACCATTTTAGAGCTGATGGGACTGACTTGAGCCAGGCAGCCATTGCTGATTCCTGGCTCTGGCTCCAAGCAGTCCTGCAGAAACGTCATTACCTCACAACTCAGCTTTACTCTCCACGTGGGTGCCCCAGGAGAGCCTTGCTTAGAGGATCAGAGTCCTGAAACTCCTTGCAGGTGCTCCTCTCAATTAACCTGCTCTGGAGGATTACTGAATCTACAGGCAGAAGAGAGAGCAGAAACCAAAACGGTGCTAAGTTACCTGGTCTCAAAGAAATAAGTACCCCAGAAGTTATTTGGGGAACAAAGATTTTTGTTCATGCTGAAAATATTAAAGAAATTCTTTTAACCAAATAACTGCATTTTAAAGGAATCTTTGTGGAACTGAAACAGCCCAGATAACAACATGCTCAGCTTGATTTGATTTTCCTAGGACTCTGATGAGTTATATTCTTAGGTAAAGGCAGTCTGTGGATCTGCTTGGTTTTCTTTGTCCTGTAGGTTCCCAGAAGAACATTGCCTAAATGTCTGAGGGTCTTGGCATTTAGAATTGTAGAATCATCCAGTATTCTGTATTGCCAGGGACCCAAAAGGATCACTGAGTCCAACTCCCCTCCCGCACAGGACACCCTAACAATCTCACCCTGTGCCTCAGAGTGTTGTCCAACTGCTCCTTGAACTCTGACAGGATTGGTGCTGTGACCATTGTGCTGGGGAGCCTGTTCCAGTGCCCAACCACCCTCTGAGGGAAGAACATTTTTCCTAATATCCAACTTAAACCTCCCCTGACACAGCTTCATACCATTCCCTTGGGTAATTTCAGCATTTTCAACAGCATTGCTTATCTGCTTGGTTTCCTAATCTAAATGGCATTCATGAAGCAGGTTCTCTAACATCCGTTTGCAATTTCTCGAGAGTAAACACACCAGAAGCTGCTAAATGTTCCCTCTCTCCCTATCACACACTCTCAGCTATCGTTCACATTACAGAAAATGCTATGTTTACATAACATACACTTTGGGTTACAGATTGCATTACCATGCTCCCGGTACAGCCTGCCCAGGACCTTTTAGCATCCAGCTCTGTTCTCTTTTGCACATAACTTGGCTAAGTTTTAGCTCCTTGTGTTGCAATTTTCCATAACGGGCTACTACCTCAAGCTGGATTTTTAAGCTATTTCTAATCTTACACCCAAGAAAATAGATGGTTTTTACAGTCTAAACCTCTCTGCCATGCCATCTATACCAGACAACCATTTCAGTAAGAAACACTTATTGAACACAAACCCGTCCGTATGTTTGACAACAAGATTTGTAATTTGGGAGCTCCCTGAGGTTTGCCTGAGGCACACAGCTGTAACAGGTTGCCATTTTCCCTGCTTTCCTTACTTCTTTTTGTTGCATATTCTAAGTTTTTCCTTCTCTACATGGGATAGAAGAGAGTAAATATAGTCCATTCCAATGATCAGTGGGCAAAGTCTGGGAATTTTGCAAAGGTCTGAGTCAGTTCTGAAGAACCTTAAAATGCTCCATATATTGGCATCACCTCCTTCTCATGGAGCTGTAATTCTAATGGGGAGGAATCATAGAATGGTTTGGGTCAGAAGGGACCTTTAAAAATCGTCCACTCCAACCCTTCTGCCATAGGCAGGGTTATCTTTCACTAGGTCAGGTTACTCAAAGTCTCAGATGAGCAAACAGATCTAATAAATCAATTGATAAACTGGACCTTTTATATATGGTTATACGCTGCTCTGCAGATACATGTCAAGTCTCCGTCCTGTTTTTAACAGTGCCAGCTCTGCATTGCCTTACTCAATGGAATTTTATTAAAAAAGGAGAAAAGAAAGACACCCTCCTGTACACTCTAGGAGCTGGCAATATTCATTTTAAGCTGTGCCCTGAGATGTGAACTTAGATATCCAGAGGATATTCACCTTTTAGATACAGTTTCTAGTTCCCTGCTTACAACTCATTCTTTAATGCAAATACAGTTTGACGGTATCTGATGCGTAAATCAATGATGTGGCTACTCTTCTCAGAATAAATGTTGCCATTTAAAATGTGGCAATCAAGCTTGTAAAGGGAAGGAAAGAAATGTCACTTGCAACCCAAGTGGTTCTGTTAACAAGTTGGGTTCCTGCTTCAGGTTTTTGTCTGATAAAGCCACTTATCTGACGGTACAAAAGGTCATAAGTAGTTGTTGGAACAGTGGAAAGTCCACAGACGGCTTTTTTGCCATCCTGCAACTTTTGTTTAAACTTTTAGTTGAATCATTATTTCAGTTCCTGGAGCTGAGTCATTTCATCTGCCTGGCACACGAACACGCACAGAGCAGCTCTGCACTGCGGAGCAGGTGCAGGGCAAGCGAACAACCTCGATCTTACAGGAGAATTTCCCTGCGTGTGGAAATGCAATGAGCTGCTCCACTCATCTCAAGATGTTTTTGGGAGGATGCAGAACTCTCTGGGTGAGAGAATTACATTCCTCATCAAAGCTCGCCCAGCAGATCCCAGGGCAAAACCTCAAGCCTTCTCCTCGGTCCCACTGCGCAGACGGAGTCTCAGAAAGCGACCTTGCATAAGATGTGTTGCTACAAGGAGAAGGGTTTAGATATGACCAACAACTGTCAAAGGTATGGAGACTCAGTACCATCCTTCTCTACTAAAACCATCTGCCTCTGGCACATCTGTGAACATCCTTTTATAGAGGCCAAGTAATTAATTCATTAAAAGAGGTATCAACTCTCTGAATTTGCTTCTCAAACAACTGCCTCAGTATGGTATGCACATGCCATTTGTTGAAACAGCATAAGACCTTGTAAACCACAGGCATTACTAAAATATTTTTTCCCACTCACACTCCCTCCCCCTTCTTTATATCAAGTCTATGAAAAACCTTTTACTAAAGATCCAGATTCTCCCACTGAAACCAAGTGCTACTTGTCTAGAAATAGACCTTCTCTGTGCCTCAAAAAGCACCTGGAGCAGATGGCCAGAGCCAAGACACTCCGGTATCACAATCTCACACTGTCTCTCCCCTTACACATCAGAGGAATGGCCAGAGGGAAATATTAACTATTACAGTCTTCTTTACTGAAGAGATCAACATCTTGCTGAAGCGGAGAACAGGAAAATTCATGTCAGTATTGGGGATGTCAAATGGAACCTGAGTTCAACTCTTCTAAGTGCTCAGTGCTCTAAACTTCAGTGCCAGGCCAGGGCAAAAGAGAGTGATAGCAGAAAACGCTGTTCAGGAGAGCTGTCCAGAAAAAGGGATCCACACTAACAGGAAAACCTGCACGTCTTCTCTAAAGAGCTGGGGGAGAAAGGTCCTTTCAAAAGTCTGGGGGCTGCAGCCCTCATTTCAGTGGATACAGGACTGCTTGCATCAAGATTTATTTTTACAGAGTGTGAATCATTTCTCACTCAGTGAGAATCACTGGGCTCATTCTAGTGTCGGTATCTCTGACACCAGCAGTGCTAAAAATACAAAAACTCCAAAGTCAACCATGTGCTGTCAGTTCTGAACCTGATTGCTGCATTGCTTGCATCTACTGACAAAGAGCAGGAGCAGGTGCTGACACCTTTCAGATCAGTCTGTTTAAGAGTGCAGGACTGGGCCCACTCTCAAAAAACCTGCCTCCTTCTCCATTTATCCCCAGCAGTAAATATTTGACTTCTCCTCCTGGTCTGGTGAACAATGGCAGCCTGTAATTATAGCTAATACCGTACAGGCTGCTGTGCTGTCACTCACTTTTGCCCTCAGCCATGCTTGAGCACTGAAGGACCATACAGTTGCCTTCATGGCACTAAACTGCCTGCATAGCTGACAGTCAGCTCAAGAAGTCACACTGTTGTGACTCCTTTCCCTCTGAAAAGGGTGATGTGAACCAGAAAGCAGCAGAAGAACCTTTTCTAAAACCCCTTTGCCATTTTATATTTTAAATTACAGTGATGGCTCAAAAATGTATGTTATCCAATTTTGTCTACCATATCACAGCTAGAGAGCAGGCCAGTAGTGAGCCCTTCATTTTAATTGATTATTTACATAAGTTTTAACATCCACCCCCTCCGGAAGAGAAATTATCTTGCAACATATGAAGATAGCTGTGCTAATTACGATTTCAGTTGCCATGAAACAGTCTACTAATGTGGTCCCTCCCATCGTGTTATAAACAAGGTCTTGGGGTGTGGTTGGCTTAACAAGGAGCAATATCTGCAGCTTAACTAACTGTATGTTTTCATGTATGGTGGGATTGGGCAACCACATGCCAAGAGCTGTTACAGAGGCCAGAAATGGATTTTGCACCAACTTAGACAAATTCACAGAGAAGAAGTCCATTGGACATAGCCTCTGGTTGTTAAAACCATTAAATGGCTGTCTGATGGAAAAAGTGTGTTCAGGGCGGAGTTGCTCTGAACCAGCCTCTTCCGGGATCTGATTGCACAGCTGGGATTTGGGAGATAGGCTTTGGTCTCACCTCCTTTGGCCACTGTAACATGCCAGCTGGAAGCTGGGCTTCCTACCAGGTTTGATCTAGCAGCAGCCTCATGGGATGGCCTGTTCTTTCTCATCCTCACTTCCATGATAAGTGTTTTGTTTAGGGGAAATGGAAAAAGAGGAAAAGCTCTTTGTAGTGCTATTGGATCTGCTTTGAAACAACTGTAGTTGGGTTGAATACAGAGGTTCTGAGCCCACATTTTTTCTGGCTCACACAAGATAATATTTTATTCAGTGGCACGGGAATATCATTTCCCTTGGCAGAGTTGCTCTTTTGTGTCTTATCTCTAACTAGGCGATAAGTTAATATCACAGAATCATAAAGTAGCTTGAGTTGGAAGCAACCTTTTAAAGGTCATCTAGTCCAATCCAGTGGCTGTGGGCAGGGACACCTTCCACTAGGCCAGGTTGTGTCCACTGGCCTTGGACAGTCCCAGGGATGGGGCAGCCACAGCTTCTCTGGGCAACCTGTGCCAGTGCCTCACCACCCTCATTGTAAAAACCCTCTTGACATACATTCTTCAAATATTTGAACATATAGGGGCACTCTCTGCATATTAACAGGAGTTTTGATACCCAGCAAATTTCAGCTTAGTGCCATCTATTAGAAGAATTTGTCTGGCATCAAGAAATGAAGGCAGGGCACAACATGTGTCCCTCAGAAGACAAAGTACATGACCTTGCCAGTATTTTCACTTGCGCAACAAAGCAATGGAAAGAAAGAAATGGCCTCAAATCCATTATTGCTATACCACACTTTTTCCAAATGGAAAAAGGGCTTCTCTTCACCATGCACCAAGCCTGGCTTCCAGAAGAGAATGGAGCAAGGAGTTGCTAGCCCAGTAATGGCTGTTTAATAAAACTATTTTGTTCAACTCCAATCTAAACATATTTTTTTTTGTTCTTTTCACAGAACAGATTTGGAGAGTTAACACTCAAGCTGACCCAAAACAGTGCCATGGTTCATTAGCAAATTAGAGTTTTAAAACCAACTATTCCTACAGCAGTAACAGCAGAGCAGGATATGCTCTTACGAGAAGTTTAAAAGAAAATGCTGCCTGGACTACTGAGATTGCTGGCCTGACCTAGAGGGCTCTCGTACCCCTGTTGTCATTTTTGCTGATGCACGCAGGTTTTGTGGCCGAACTTTGTTCAGTGGAGATAAACCAGGTACTCTCTATGCCCAGCATTCAGGCTCCTGAGTGCATTGCCCTTCTTTTTGTCCCTTGTCTTTGTAAAGATTTATATAATAAATTTTGTTGTATCACTTCCACACTGCAATAATTGTGAAATCCCTGTGTGGTTGGCAAGACACAAGAGAGAGACCACTGCAAAGGGCCTGCCACATATTTTGCCCAATGCCCCATATACCACAAAAAGAGTTTGTTCCAGTGTAACTCTGCCAAGCCCAAGGGAGTTTCATTTTGGAGGAACTTTTCCAACAAGTCTCAGCTCAGTAAGGAAAAGAAAAAAAAAATAAAGAAAATTATCCTTCCTTGACACCTAGAAAAAAACCAAACCAAAACATGTGGCTTCAGGCCAATACAGGGCTCTCCCAACCTTTGAGCTAAAGACTAAAATACTTTTAAAACAAACAACTATTTGGTTTCTGTGTTTCTCCATCATCTTCCAGACAGATAATAAAGCAATAAATTGGAAGGACTCCAGGTACAAATGCTACAGGCTTCTTGTTACATCCATCCTTCACAGCCATTTGCTTCCTGCTCCTCACATACCCTTACAAAGATAAAATCCTACCTTCAAAGCTGCCTCTTTAAACCATCACCAACAGCCTTATTGATTTTGGTTTTTTCTAGACAAATTCTCAGGCTTCAATGCACTGAGGTCTCTGATCCAAGCTGGGTTAGGTACCCTGAAGGAAAGCTTCCAGTGCCCCTTTTTCCCTTGTCCTGGAACCGTGCACAAGCACAGGCTGTGAAGGTACTGGGGTCAGTGATGCTGTAATTACCTTAGAGCTTGATCCTAGGAGACACAAACTCACTCCACAAACACAGTCAGGATAATTACAGAATCACAGAATGGCCTGGGTTAAAAGGGATACTAAAGGTGATTTAGTTCCAGCCCCCCTGCCATGGGCAGGGGCACCTTCCACTAGAGCAGGTTAATAACTGAACAGCCAGAGCTGTGCCACGCACCTTTGGCAGATGTTGCATGAGATGAACTCACATCCCAAACACCTGCCTGCCATCCATTTTGGTCGCAAGAAAAGGGCTGATGTTTCCCAAACCCCACTTTCTTGCCAAGAGTGGGCTGTTACTGGTCCAGGGGCAGCCTTGGCTAAGCCGTGAGCCCCCAGAGCCATCAGTGGTAAAGCACACAGGGACCACAGGGAGCTGGGAATTGTATGCTGCTGTTCCTATAGGATTTAGTCATCTGTGTACTTATAGCAGTCAGCTCTGAATTTATAGACAAGATGGAAATACAGTCCCACATTAGCAGCAGCATCTCCTAGAACAAGTTTTTAAGAAAAACTTTACTACTAGACCTTGAATTCATTCAAATCAGCACAACCCATTGACACCAGCAGAAGTTCAGTTTACGCCAGCTGGGGATGGACCAATTTCCATTAAACTTGCAACACTCTAGGACTGCATTTGAACGGGGCTGATTGTGCCCAAACTACTAAGTGCTTCTAGAAGGCTGATGGACTGATGTTATTGATTGGGATGATGTGGCTGCCAACCGAGAGGCTGCACAGACCATTTCAAAGCTTAGTTTTGTTGCAATACTAAGCAGCGTTGTCCTATAAAAGCCTCTGCAAAATGTTGTGATCAGAGCTTTGTTAAAGTTGGAATCAGTGCTCCCCTAGAAATCCTGCCAGAAATTACTCCATGTGGCTTTCTCAGGTAGGCCTCACTGCTTTTGTCTTCACTTGCTATTGCTTGAGACTGGCTTTTCTCCTCTAAATTTTATCAGCTTGTTTATAACCCTCTAATCCCTCTTGCAGTCTGCTTAACCCCCTCCACCACCTCCTCATGGAAAGGACAGATCTCTGTCATAGACCACAAATACCCAAGCTTAGCTTGCCCACCTCAGCACCGCTGGTATCTGGGGACTGCTGGCACAGGCTATAGGCCATGTCTGTCACACTTATGAATTATCTCCTTGCAGTTTCCTTATCAAAAGCAGGAAAAGCTTATTTAATGCTTTCCTGACTTTTTCTCGGAGGCTGATTCTTTGCCCTTGTCCTTAAAGAACAGAAGTGCAGTTGGGATTTCCTTGAGGCTGACACTAGAAGGTACGTAACAACACAGACTTATGTTATGTTCCTTCTTATGGAACCCCCCCGGCCTTTTACAAACTGCACAAGCCTAACAAAACATGAAAATATGCTAATTGAAATATTTACCATTAACATTTCGGTGCCTAGGTACTTCCCACTAACAGTCTGCAGTATAAACCAGTGAAATCAGGCCAGTGCTGCAAAAGCAAACACTACTTTTAACCTTGCAGTCAAATGAGGAGGAAATGGGAGGAGAGCCTCCCCGGTGTAATCAGGTGCAAAGCCATTCAGGCAATGGCTTCACACCTGTTTACAAAGTCCAGCTCTGACCCAGCTCCTCAGCATGCATCAAATTCAGCTTCAGTTTGTGGAGGAGTGGAGCAATGATCCAGTCCCTAAGGCTCGGCAAATTTTGACCCTCCCTAATTCTGTGGGAAACAGCTTCCCAGCTGGGACCACCAGCTGCCACCTTCCTACACAGTCTTGGGCACTGTCAGCAGGTGCAATGCCTTAACTAAGCTGGATGGAGAGGTCTCAAAGATATTGCATATCACGTGAATACACCAAATCTAGTCCTCTGTGTTAAGGAATCGTTTGCTATAATGCAAACAGGTCCCTGCTCCCAACAGGGAGCAGTTACAGTGCAGTCCTTCACCCAAGCAGGAACAACAAAAGAAGGAACATAGATAATCACTGTGGAAAATGCATAATCCAAAAAGTACTGACTGCTGGAGCATGAGGCCACTGCTCCCACTGGCACTCCCCTGGGCACCTTGATGAATCCTCTCTCTTGTTCAGGCATAGAAAAAGCTGCTGTGAAAATAACATTTTAGAACATAGTAGATCAGTTGGCACTGAAAAATGTTTGTATTCAATTGTTCTTCAGTTCTGTTAGCCTTTTGGCCATCTTCCTAAATTTGACAGCAACGTCTGTCATGTAAAATCAATTCTGGATTAATATTTTTTAAAAATATCTTTATATGAGCACTCTGCTTTTTAAAAGGTAGAAGGCTGATGAGAGCAGGGAAACAAGGGACTAATGGATCCCAGTGGAGTTACAGAGAAAGACGTTAGCAAATGCCTCTGCTGCTGTTGATACAGCAGTGTTGTTGTAGCCACAGTGGCCCAAGGATGGTTAACCATTTAACACCTCCCTAAACTTTATCAGCTTCTATTTCAGACCTGAAAAAGGTCAGCTTCTTGTCAGCTTTATCCTCAGATGTAGCAGCTGATTTATTCTCTGATATTCTTCCCAGAAACCTTGTCTTGCTGGCATTATTAGAGACAGGCCTCTGTTCCCCTATTTTCAACATCTTGAATTTTATGGACAAGTTTTACCAGACATAAACCCCAGGACAACCCCTCACAAACAGATACACAATTGGAGCAGCAGACAGTGAGGGCAAGGAACTTCCAGCTGGAGTGTAACCGCACAGGTCCCACACTTGGGCCTGTCTCCACCAGGGCAAGGACAGCACCTCCAACAGGAACAAGGTGTTAGCCAGTGCTGGCTCCTCTGCTCCTGCATCCAAACATCTGACATTTCACTGTAAGATCTGGGAATGGGGATCACATCACTAAGCAAGAATCTCAGTTTCCCTTCATGTGGCTAGAAAGAAAAAGGGAAAAACCCCTTATAACCAGATTTTTGACTGCCGGAGACTTTCAGTTCTGCAGGTCTCAATTAACAGCTGTCCAGCAGAGACACCAGTTTGCTCTAGTCTCTGATTGAGCTGTGCATACAAAGCTGTCAAAACTCTGCCTCAAAGCTGCTTGTGGGGAAGGGGAGGGCAGACACAGCCAGTGGGACAAATGTAAATGCCTGCCCTGCTCCAGCCCCGCTCAGAAGCCATTCAGAAGGACTTTAGGAGACTAGTCCTTTAGGCAGGGGTGAATTTTAGGTATCATTTTTTGATACCACAGAGACATGCACCACCAGTTTCTATCACTGTCAGTAGAAGGTAATGTCAGGCCTCTGCAGGCAGCCTTGTGACCTTCTCTTTAAAGATTTGTCAGCTTTACACCATAACACTGATATCAGCCAGCTTTTAAAAACAGCCTCCAAGTGCACAGGCGTGAGCCTGCTCACAGTTACCCTGATTAAGCCAAGAACAGAATTCATTCCTTATTACTAATAGGGGAAACAGAACAAAAATGAAGCTGCCATAAATAAACCAAAGTAAAGGCCAACTTCTGCCCTCAGCTGTAGGTGAGCTGGAAGGGGTCATTCAGCGAAGACAAGATAATTGAGTCTGGGGAACCATGCCAGGATGGGGATGCATACCTGCCTCTGCCTCCCCCAGAACCACCAGCAAGGCAAATTCTGCTTATTTCTTATGTAAGCAGATGGACTCTGGACTAGACTGCAGTCAAACAGGGACAGCCTCAGCCAGTCTAGACACATCTGTGCCACTGGCACACGAGCTTGACTGGATACCCATAAGCAGGGTGGCTGCAGTGGCTCAGGATAGTGTGGAAAAGGTAATTTTGGATGAGTTTTTCAACAAAGGGGTATAATCTGTGCCAGATGCTCTGCTGATATAGGTAGGCAGAGCTCCCCAGATGTCAATGCCTGTGATAACCAGTGACTGGCAGATAATGGTTTGGATCTGAATGGCTTTAACCACATCAGCATGTGCTGCATTTCAGGTTGGGCCAAGATGGCTTAAGGTTCCTCAATGTACCTTTCAGACACGGTGAAGGGAAGCCAGAAGGCAAAGCCTGATGCAGTTGCCTGAAGCATGTAATCAGTTTACTAAAAAAGTCCCCCTTGTGACATTATCTTTCTCTTCATAAGGTTTCATTGCATAGCTGTGCTCCTTTTTGGTTTGTCAGCCTTCTTTTCCCCCCTGTATTAAAATTGAAATGTTCAAACCCTGCAGCTGATTCGGATGAGAGGACTATAAACATTGGATACATGCTCTGCACCAAAACACAGCACAGCCCTGCAACATTATCTTTCAGGAAACAACATTGCCAAAACACAGTAGAAGGAGGATCAATTTAGGCCGCGTTGGGATAACCCATCCTTCATTTTGGTCCTCCAGGCATGGGTGTACATCTGTGCCCTTCCCTCCTTGATGATTTAAATCTCACACAAACCTCGCCTGGCTCTTAGGTACTCCAAAACCTGAGCCAACAGAGGAGTGGGGTTGGCTTTAATCCACCTTGGTGCCTTCACTAGTCCAGAACTGTGACAGGCTCTGCCTATCGCAGCACAACTGAGACTGTGCTGTGTTTCTCACAACCCTGGCAACAGAAGACAAAGTAAATTATACCAGCAGCAACAAGGCACTAGGAGCAGGAGCAAAATCTGGGCTTCCAGGGAGAGCTCCTAGAAGTTTGTTCTAAGGGGACTCTGTCCTCTCTCTCACCATCTATTTATTCAGCCAGGATTTATTGAGCCACATTGTAAGGGAGAGTCACCCCTTATATCTCGCTCATTTTCATATGAGTTCAAGTTCGCTACAGCTGAAGGGAGTTGTGCAAAAGGATCCTGTTAAACTGTAACCAGCCATCGGATGTGCCAGTTAATCATCTACTTTGAAGCTTGTCCCTTTTGATAATAATTTTCCATGGTTGCAGAATTAAAGCTTAACTGGTCATTGGCTTCAAAAATGACCTTGTCTGACAGGGAATGTGGAAGAGGAAACAACAGTAACATGACCTTCTTGTGTAAATTCTAGATGTGGACAGAGGGGAGAAAAATACTGCTGGCAGCTTCCAATTGACTCAGTGATTTATCTCAACCAGTCTGCAACGTCCCCCTGGTCATCTCCAGGCATGAAAGAAACACCAGCTCCTGCCTCCAGGAGCTGCAGGGCAGTGTCAGAGAGAGCCCTTCCAACAGGGCTCGTTAGACAGGAGAGACGCACTTGGAAAGCACAGGAACATCACAACCTGTGGAGCTGGCTGGTGAGCTGAGTGCTTCCTTCCTGCAGGAAGCATGTCTTCAGGAAACATGACAGAAACAGAATAAGTATTTAAAAATCCAGACTACAGGCAGGAGAGTTTCTGAGCAGACACCAAGCGTGACAACATCCTCACCACATCCATGATCAGTAGGCACAAGTAAAAGTGTTAAAACCAGTCCAGTTCCACTGGACTCACAACTTAGAGTAGCAAAATTGTGTTAAAATCCAGTATCATGTCTAGAACTATTTTAGCCCTTTAAGTCCATGATAAGATGGAAATGAATCCTAAATTTTCCTAGGCAGACAACCAACACTAAAAAGCAAAGCGCAAGGACAAGACAAACATCACCAGATGTGATGATATGTTATAAAACCCACACCAGACTTCTCCCAGCAGCCAGCACTCACTCAGACAAGATGCTGGGGAGTCAGGGCTGGTCACACACATGGTTACTACAACAATTTTTGGAATGGGGCAAGAGGCAGCATAATTCATTACCAGATTTAAGAGAACTTAGTCACACCGTAATGAGGGTAAGCGACCAGACAGATTGTCAAAGCAGAAAAAGCTCATAGCATGAGTCCTCTCTTTTCAAAAGCACCTTGCTTAAGATTTACAAACCCACATTGCTGACTGGGAGTGAAATTTAAGCTTAAAATCCTTGAAAACATTACTCAGTCCAATGAGATGATAAATCAATGAGGTGAAGAAACACCCATTCATTTATGTAATTATTTATTTACCCAAGATAAAGTGGAATTTATGTTGTTGTAAAGCACCAGGAGGATTAAATGTCTAAGTAATAATTTCTTTTTAAAAGGTTTGGATCAAACAACACTGGAATCAGAAATTTCCAGAACTCCTCACAAGTCAAGACCTCCCCAGCCAAAAGGCCCCTTCTTTCCTTGCTTGTGCCCACGAGTGGTCTTGGTTTCCCAGGCCAGCTGCAATGTGCAGGCTTGGAAGATGCTCCCTGGCAGGGCTGCTGAACTGAAGTCTCCAAGCTTCCTTGGTGCTCTTCTTCAAGCCAGCTTCCCTGGCTAAATTGCCCAAGAACTGGAAACTTGGTCTCTGCAGATCCACTCAGCTATTTTGCCCAGAAAAATAGGATCTCAGGCCACCCACTCAGTAAGATCTTGCTGGTTTGGAGATTGCCTATGTGGAAACTTAGAGCTGCACTTCGGATACCGCAAATGTTCAGAGCCTGAAACACCTTCCTCTCAGCGACGTTAGTTTGATGGGAAATACACCACCCAACTCCAAAGACCGGCACATACAGCTCGAGATCACACAAGGAGAAAACCCCCAGTAAAAAGGAAGATGGGACTCATAGAAGAATCCTGCAGCTGTGAGGCATCGAGTGCTTATTGTTGTACAACGGGAAAATTCTCCAGTGCCACAAAGAGCACAAAGATGCTGTTTATATCCACTGCCTGGTTTCAGCAAGCTATTTTGCACTAAATTTCCCTGCTGATCCAGCTGCATTGTGATAGGAGGTGTCTGCTAACATCTATCACATGTTATTGCATTTTTCCCTTCCACCTTCAGGTGTAAAGGACACAATGCATCACTGCACAACAGGAAAGGAAGAAGACGCTGCCTAATTTCCCATAGGATGCAATATTTATCCTGTAAGTGCGGATTAACTGAATAACTTGCTAGATTTGTGTCAAGGCTTGTAAGGAGTGGTGACTAATCCTAGCTAGTGGGGATTAACAATGTTTGCTGTGGGAAATGTGCCAGACTTTTCAATTAGATCATGTCTTACAAGCAGACTGCAATGATTCTACATGAATACAACTGTGTTCTTGCCACAGCGCAGTGATAACAGGATATGTCTTTTCTAGTTTTTTAATGCCACAGACTAGAGCAAGCCTCAGCAAGAACATCACCTGGATGGACAGCAGTACAAGAGCCTACTCCTCTCTTAAAGTAGGACAAAAGGAGAAGGAGGATCAGGTGTGGAGTTAGAAAGCCCTAAGGTTACACCTTAAGGTTGAGCGTGCATCACCTGTGTTACCCTCACAGGTCGACACACACACTCTCTCATACTTCCCAGAAGGAGGGAGCCCCAGAGGCCACGGCTGGCAAGCTGGAGAGGTGGTGTTGAAGACTAAGACTCCAAGCAGCACCCAAGGCCACTCTCACAGTGGTGGAAAATCACATGACTAGAGCCCTCAACATCAGCAATGGAAAAAGCAGAAAGAAAACCAAGAGGTCCAGCTGGCAACACAGGCATCCCACTGTGTTCTTATCCAGAAACACCTTCCCATGCAACTGTGTTGTGAAAGGTGCAGCTCACTCAGCTTTTCCTTTCCCTGCCTCAGCAGGAGACACAAGGCTCCTCACTGTACAGAAAAAATGTCTGAGGTGTGGCACTCAAAGCAGGTTGAAGTGATACAGCCTGTCCTGACCACTCCAGCTCATTTCCACATATCCATAGCCAGACCAAGGGCTTGATTCAACACCAGTTTGCATCTTCCATTTGGCTTGAAAAATTTCTGGATATCACAGAATCAATTAGGTTGGAAGAGGCCTCTGAGATCATCGTGTCCACCCTGTGACCAAACTCCCTGATGCCAACCATACCATGGCACTGAGTGCCACAGCCCGCCTGTCCTTAAACACCTCCAGGGACAGTGACTCCACATCTCCCTAGGCAGCCCATTCCAATGGCTGATCACCCTTTCTGTGAAGATATTCTTCCTGATGTTCAACATGAACCTCCCATGGTACAGTTTAAGACTACTTTCTCCCATCTTGTCGTTAATTATCTGGGAGAAGAGGCCGATTCCCACCTGACTACAACTTTCTGTCAGGGAGTTGTGCAGCATGGCAAGGTCACCCCAAGCCTCCTTTTCTCCAGGGTACACACCCTCAGCTCCCCCAGCTGCTCCTCCCAGGACTTGTGCTCCAGACCCTTCACCAGCTCCGCTGCCCTTCTCTGGACACACTCCAGCCCCGCAATGTCCTTCTGAACTGAGGGGCCCCGAACTGGACACAGGACTCGAGGTGGGGCCTCACCAGTGCTGAGCGCAGAGGAAGGATCACTTCCCTAGTCCTGCTGGCCACACTCAGATACAGATATGAAGCAAACCAAAATAAACACAAAAATAAAACAAACTACAGGGGCTCAACTTGTCAGTATTGCTCTCCCACTCTCTGGCCTGACAGAGTTCAATTCCCAGGACCAAACTGCTTGTCTTCTGAGTATAACCCTCCTGCCAGCGAGCCGTCCTTCAGAGTCAGCCATGGAAGCTTTATGCTTTGTACAAGACAAAACCCCTTTCTGTGCTCCTCCTGGAGCTCTCTTAACGAGCTACATATTAGCACTGATTTCTCCCACAAGTATCAGTAGTTATTACTATGTAATAGTGTTCCAGCGTGCTTGGGAGTAACAATAGCACCGAGGTAATTAGAGGAAAAGGAACATCTACTTATGAGTAAGGCATGCACAGCTAAACAGAGTGTTTTGCAATGGCATGACTGCCCAGTGACAGCTGTTCCAGCACACCTGAGATGGCCTAGTCATTTTTCAGATTGGTGACAGGTTGTCCCCGGTGAGCGCACCCACCTCCACAAGGACTTGGCCAGAAAGGCAGAGAAACCCATCATGAAACAGCCCATAGTCACCTGGCAAGGCCCTTCTGTGTCATCAGAGACATTTAAAATCCAGATTCTGTATCTAAACACAGAGAAGGGCTTAGAAACTGGGTCTTGAGCCTCACCTAGCAATGCTTTCACCAGCTAACTACAGGGAAAAGCACCACCACACACTCACTTTTTAAATATTTCCATATGAAATATTTAATTTCTGGTTTATTAGTTTAGCTGTAGTTATTTGTGAAACAAACAAAAGCGGGAAGGGAAGGGAAGGGAAGGGAAGGGAAGGGAAGGGAAGGGAAGGGAAGGGAAGGGAAGGGAAGGGAAGGGAAGGGAAGGGAAGGGAAGGGAAGGGAAGGGAAGGGAAGGGAAGGGAAGGGAAGGGAAGGGAAGGCTCACAGGCAGAGCTGCTGCTCTGTCAAGCCACACTCAGCCGAAAGACTGGCATGGTGAGGCTTTCCTTGCTCATCTATGGACATCCTTCTTTCAGCAAAGACCCATTTGTCCTGTTTGTAGGCAGTTATTTAAGCAACAAAGTTAAACACTTCCATTTATTTCTTGTTCCCACATCCTTACAATCTTACAAGTCCTCCTTGTGATTTTTCAGCTAGCTCTGAAACTTGCTGGGAGCTACAGGAAGCCTCTCTTTTCAGTAGGCAGGTCCCCATGGTCATCTAAACCAAAACAAAACTGAAGCATGATGTAGAGCAGGGCTTAAGCTGCTGCATTCCCCAGGCCTACCAGCTTGGGATCTCCATTTGCCTGGCTACACCTGGCAGCAGGGCTGGGCAAGAAACCTTAAACCTGAGATGGGAATAAGGCAGGAGCAGTTGTAAGGGCATGGATAGGAAGGGCAGGGAGACCAGAGGTAGGTAAGGCTTGGGGTAGAGAGGAAGGTGATGACAGTGAGACCCTACTTCAAAAATACTGGGCTATGCTGCTCCAGGTCCTTCATTAATACATGGAACAGGAAACCTACTGTCAGCCTCAAAGAGAGCTTTGGTCATGTCCAGGCTGTTTCAAACAGCTGCTCCCACAGCGTTTGGACGTCCTGTCTCCACCTGCCTGCTCCTGCCTTCCCTGTACTGAGCATTATGTTAATGAATGATGCACCAACCTCCTTCCTTGATTTAGTTGCCAAAAAAAGATTTGTGTGGGGTGGCAATTAAAGAGGTAGAATGTGATATTCATCAGCTTATGCACCTCTGAACCTGACCACATCCTGGAGCAGCAACTCCTCACAGGTGTTCGGGTACTGTGGTAATGGGTGTTTGGACAAAAAAATACACCATCAAAAACAAGAGTTAGGAGAAAAAAAGAGGAGACTCCTCAGAGAAAAGGAAAGAAAGTATTTGGGTTGAGGAATTCCATTTCCCGCAGTTTTTTGATCAACCTTCAGAGATTTCAGTCAAATGCAAGATTGTAATGAAAATGTTAGAGAGGATAATATTTTACAGATACAAATTGTATGCATCTGGTACTCAGTATGCATACTACATAAAAATATTTAAAATAATTTTCTACTAAACCCCACACGCTCCTGGAAGCAACAAAAAAAAAGTGCTCATATTCTTTGTTTAACTCACTTCCTTATGTAAGGTTCATGTTTTCTTCCAACACAGTGGTAGGAGAGTTGTGAAATACAAACAGCTTCTCTTTTTACTCTTCATCATTATGTACAATATTGACTGCTCCCACTAACTCAGATTAGCTATATTTTGTAAACAACAAACACACTTTAAAAGTGCAGAATTTTTCCAAGGCTTTCTCAATTCTGCTGACGTAAAACTTTGCATTGATCTATTAAAATTGCTTTTACATGTAAGTACCTTCTAACAGGCCGTACCCCTTTCCATGGCAATGACTGCAGTCTCTAACCTGTACTTTTCACCACTGTTACAAAACTACAAAACCCAGACCTACCACACTACATTTCTGACCAAGATTTCTTTGAGAATATCTGACTTGTGGTGACCCAAACACTCTGGAAAACATTCCCTAAACCTCAGCTCTCTCCTCATTTTCCATGCTTGATGCTCTAACGGTGCTGGCACTTCTTGTCCAGAAAGATAAGAGCTGTAAAATTGGTGAACATTCCTAAGGGGTTGGTTGCACACTTGCCTTTCTAGTATTTAGATAAACATTTTAGCAATATCAGATTGTTTGGAACTCTGGTTCTGTACACTATAAACATTATTTAAAAGTATTTTTGTAAAAACTCTACATGAAACATTTGTGCCTTGCAGGTCCTTATTAAACACCTAATTTCCCAAAGTATTGATTTTGAGTATGTCTTAGTACAAAGACATCTTGGCTGCTTCTACTCAGTCACAATCATCACTATCATCAGTGGAGTGTTCAGCTTCTCAGGCAAGAATTGAATGGGTTTTTTGGCACTAAAAGGGTTAACAGCTGACAGGATATTTTTAAGTCAGCTATTTCAATTATTCTGTCAATATTTCAACTTTTCCAGTGTCTTGGGAGTTCAGTGCTGTTTTCGTTGCTTTTCCACTCTAATGTTCCAAACCCTCTTGAGCAACATCCCCCCTCCCCCAACCTCCCATTTGTTCAGCCTTTTAAGAAACCCTTTGCACTTGTGAGCATAATCTATGCCAGAAATATTAACTGTAGGTTTTATAGCTGTATAAAATCTGCTATAAATATCACAACTCAGTCTTAACTACCAAATTTTTGCAACATACCTTTAGCGTCAATGATTACACTATTTAAAATACAAACAGGCTGGTGGTGGCACAACATTTTCTCATTTGAAGAGAAATTTAATAGATTTCCTTGGACTACAGATGCTTTGGAGAAATTAGTATTTGAAACTTGGACTGGCCAACTGGACAGTTTCTTAATTACAACAAAGAACAGGCATTTTCTGTCAGCTGAGACTACCAAGAATAGAGTTGCTCCCTTCATCATTGCTTTGATAAGCAGATGGCCTTGGCCACTTCTTCATTGTGGAGCTGGAAATGGAGCTGGTTCAATGCAAGAACTTGCAGAAACGAGTTACAGGCAACAGGTTGGCTCTAACTCTTGTCTTGTGCTAGGAAGTGGCACCTCTAGAACAGGAGAGGTCAGGAAAAGGATTCTTTGTTTTGGAGTTGAAGCTTCTTCACTGCATTACACAGTATAAAGGTGTAAGATGATGCTGATGCTGTCACATCTTTGCCTAACACAGTTCCTCCCTTCTTTCATTCTGATTTAGTATTGGGCCCCTCACTACAAGAAAGATGTTGTGGATGGGGAGTGTGCCCAGAGAAGAACAAAGCCGGTGAAGGAGCTAACGAAAAAGTCCTGCAAGGAGCAGCTCAGGGAACTTGTGGAGGGCCTTGGCCTGGAGAAAAGGAGGCTGGGGGGGACCTTATCACCCTCTTCAACTCCCTGAATCTCTGCTCCCATGTAACTAGAGACAGGACAAGAGGAAATGGCATCATGTGCTATGTACTTGCAGCTGCTCTCTGTTAACATCACTGCACAGATTAAGTACCCAAAACATCTTGGATGGTGTTTCCTTACGGACACCATCTCAGTGAAAAGATGGCAAAGAGTACAAAGAGTATAAGGACATTTTTGCAGGTATCAGAAGCACCCAGATGAAAAAAATCCTGAGTGGGGCACTGGAATAATGGATAATGTTTACATGATGGTTGTACTAAGGATGTTCTTCCTAAAGGCAACTTTCAAGCAAAAGAAGTATGCCATCAAAAATGTTGAAGACTACAGCTCTAAGGAATAAGATTTCAACACCTACCCTGCTGATTTAAGGATATATTGTCTTACTTTGTATCAAACCATGTGTCATTGTTCTTTTTAAGATGACACCCTTCAGAGAAGGCAAGTGGATTACTCAGAGGCAGGTCCTGACCAGTACTGCTGTGTACAAGCAGGCCAAGGGGATGGAGGGAAAGTCATCTGGCTGCTTTTTGGATGGGAAAGCATCATCCTGGTAGCCTTAGAAACAAACACCATAAGCACAGCTTGCAACCACCTGGCCCCAGGCTACATCTTGCCCTTCTTGGAGCACAGCAGGACTGGGTGTGGGCAGTGCAGAGCAGACCTCCCGCAGGAGAACACGAGCTCCTCAGGAGGTGGTGTCTGACTCAATAAGGCAGCACTGGGGCACTGCACCGTTTTAGAGACTAGGACTTCAAAATAATTTAACATGCAGAGCCCAAATCACAGTCATCACCAAAGACTTTGTGGCTGCTCCTGGCAAAAAGCCTATTCCCACTGATCTGGCGATAGGCAAATAGCTGCTGTTTGTACTTCCAGAGCTTAGTCACTTTGGAAATTTAAGCAAGTAGTAAGCATTCTTCACTTCCTGTCCTGATAAACCATTCAAAACAACATCACCTGGTTTATCAGCACTGCCTCAGAGAACACCATTCCAACAGAGAGATAAAGCTTGTGTGCATATCTTTTCTTCAGTGACCCCTTTGAATCTGAAGTGCTATTGAAGTGCAAGATCTTATCTGTGCATGGTCACAAACATATTGGCTTTGTAGCAGGCTTTGCCCGACATCGGGCCAACTCTCCCAGCCTTGCTTCCTCTGTTGTACCCTGTTCCAGAGGGACAGAGCAGATCCTACTTTGCTGACCATCTATAAGCCATGTAAATAACTGAGAGCTTCATTTGCAATTTGTGTGCACGTGTATCTGATAACAGCATGTAAAGCAAGCTTACCAAAAAAAGAGAAAAAAAAAAACAATTTTTACCTCATTAGGTGGGAATGAGTCTCCACAAAGTGGTTGTGGGATAGGAAAGAGTATCTCCTTCACACGAACTCATTTGTCCCTGACCTGTGAGTCCCCACTGTCACCAACCAAGTACCGTGATGCCTCCAAACCCAAGGTAGTTTCAGTGTGGTACCGACCAGCTTCTCTTCATGAAATATTCAAACAGGCCCATAACTCCCAGTCTCAGTAGCCTGGGGATAAGTCTGTATCTGATTTTAAAAGAACCACCTCTAAGCTGGGCAGAAAAGTTGCTGTTCTCGTTGACAATTGGTGTTGGGGGGAAAAGGGAGGAAGAGAGAAATCCTTGAAGTCTTCCTGTAAGTGAAGCTTTCAGCCTTATCTTCAACCTTTAAAAATTCTGTTCAAGGCAGAAATACTACAGCCAGTGTGTCCAAAGAACTTTGCTTCTATAATGACCAGTCAAGTCCAACCAAAATATCTTTCAACTTCAGGCTAGATTGGGCCCTTACATGGAGCAGATCAAGGAAATAGGCACCAACAGAACAAACTAAGATGTCATTATTGATGCTGAGTTGCAAGCAGATGTCATGATTTGGAAGAGCACTAGTGTTAACAGCTTAGTTATGCTATAAAAACCACCAAAAAGACATTTACTTAAATTTCCTGCACACTGATACTGATCAGAACAGCCTTTAGATCATGGCCCTATTTCCTGTAAGCATATATAAATTTATGTAGAAGACCCCTGCCATGATTCACTGAGTGTTTATATTGAAGTGATTAGGTAAGTACTGACTTTTCAGAAGAATCCAATGAAAAACAAGGCCAAATGCCAAATATTTAGGAAACAGGGGTATTTAGAAATGAGATTACAACATCAATGTCAGAAATATCTAGAGTTGGAAAAGAATCAGGTAAATTGCAACATCAATTCTATCAAGTAACCCTTCTTCTCCAAACTCACTTTGATGTTCTAGTCAAATATTTCAGACTGCAGATCAAACCCAGGTCTGGTTTTGGCAGAAATGTTTTTACAAAGAATTTCGGAAGTCAAAGACTTAGGATTTTGCATCTGTAGGCCAGTAATCAGGCTGTCAAAAGAATAACCATCACTGCTATAGAGCAGGGGCTCCCTTTCCTAGCAGTGCCAGAAAGATTGAATTAGTGCTTAAACTACATGTATATGTCTTCCCCAAATGCAGATTCCTGGTACCTGTGTGTGCTTTCAAGCACCCACATCAGTCAGCATAGCAAGTTCCTACACCTATGGCTCATAAAAAACTGATTTGCACTAGAGAAAAAGTTAGACTGTGGCAACTTTACAGCTTCTTCCAACTGGAAAAAGGATTTGCTTTGCCAGGACAGGTTTTCTGCAAGTAGACATTTCTTCATTGGATATTACAAAAATAAAAGTACTAAAAATGTAGAACTTGGACATAAACCTTCAAAGGATAACACTCTCATGGAGCAGTCACTACCTCAAAACACCCACACAGCCAGGGACATCATGTAGCTTTACCCTGATCTCCTCAAGGTGCACAGCTCAGGAGATGACCTTGCTTCAACAGGTGGCTCTGACTGTCTGAGCCTCGGTGCTCAAAATTGTTGCAGGGCATTGGAGAGCAAAGCTTTTGTTTTTGCCAATTTTGCCTTTAAATGGCAATAGCTCATGACTGAATACCTTAAGGGCTGAGGGGGCCTCACGGAACTAGAACTTGACTTCTGTGAGGCTCAGAAATCCACCAGGAATATTTCATTGCCATGAGGTTTCGGTCACAGCAGAAGAGTCTAAACTGGCCAAAATTTAACAAATAAATTGATTCTTCAAGGTACAGGGCTGAAATGGCAGAAACGAGACCTGGAAAAAGCAGGTTTGGTCTGCTTGGAAGACAGGGTACAGCCTTGGGGGGCTACCACAGTGCCTCATGCACTCAGGTCTGGCATTCCCAGACTATACCAGCACTATCCCACAGGGATTTCCTCATCCTGAGATCCCACGCTGCAGCATGTGAGAGCCCATTCATGGATTCTCTGCAGCATGTCCCAGACTCTGCTCTGGAAAACCACGGACTTATACAGGAGAAAAGAAATAATGACACTTTTTCAGTTCTCCTGCACTGCTGCAGACAGACCATTTGCAGAGCTTCTCTCACAGTGGAATTACCTCCCTCATGCAGCACATCTCCTGTCACTCACCCTGAAAAACAGGCAGAAGAAACAGAAGATAATGACTGTGTGAAAGGGTACAAAACACCAGGGTCAAGAAGGGGAGTGGGAGGGCTGAGGAGCAGGGATTCATAGCCAAGGGCTCTGCTCATGCCATGGATTCACCCTGGGGCCCTGAACAATGCACTTGGCTCCTGTCTCTGGCTAAGGTCAGGTAGAACCCTTCATGTAACCTGTGCCAGAAGAAAAACACTTAAAGGAAAGTAAGGGAGAGGTGCTTTAAGACAAGCCAACACCATTTCCAAGCTACAGAGAACCTCAGGTGAATGGAGTTCTCTGCCTACACCTAATTATCTCAGGGGGTCCTAAGATACAGCATGAAGAATAAATAACTTTATGGCAACGGATCAGACGGGACAAGACAGTCAAACTGCTTCCCTCTCCAACCCTGCTAATTTTGTTTCAGGCTGCCTCTAACCACACGTCCCTTCTTCTGAAGGGGATTTTGGGGGAGTGAAAGAATGTAGGTGGAACAGGAGTTCTTCTGAGAGAAGACAGGAGTCACAGGCCCCATGGGACATCTCTTGGAGATGGCTCATTAATCACAGACCACTTTAAATCCCGTCTCTCAACACCTTTTTTTTTGTAAAATATATTGATGGAACAAGCTGTTGCAACAATGCAGCAGGAAGCAGAGCACAGGCTGCAAACCACTGATGCCAAATATAATCCATTGGAAGCAAGGCAGCCTTCTCTTCAAGGGGAAGCAAGGCACAAGGAAAGCTGGCCTAGTTCAGGCCAGGTGAGACTGGAAGAGGTCACATCCTGGCTGTGGAGTGGGAAAGCAGACAAGGACTTCATGCAGGCCAGGACTGAGTAGGGAGATCAGTCAGAGGTCAGGAAAAGCAGCATCCATGAACAGGGTGAGGGTGGTGTTCCCAGGACAGCCCGTTTTACAGCTTCCAAGCACGGATCCAAGTGCAGTTCTCTGCACAACATAACCTCACCTCCATCTCAGGCTCTTCTTCCTCTCTCCCTCTCTGCCCCCCAGCACAAGGGGCAGCACTGCCTGTGAACTTCCAGGGACAAGCAGGAGAAATAATCCAAGCATCTCCCCAGGCTGCTTGGTCTGAGCATGGAACTGTCTTCGTTCAGGATCAAACAGGGGCTCCAGCTGTCCCCCAAGAATTAGGGGACAAGTTCTGGCCATGTCAGTTTGTCATTGGCCTCATCTTTCTCCTCACGCAGGACCTCTTACTTCCTATGCTCTCTCTAGTCAGCAGCGAGGCAGAACTTGAGGAGGTGGATTCAGCCCCCAAAAGCCAAAGCTGAGGGCCAGCACTGTGGGCCAAGGGAGAACATGTCCCCGGCACAGTTAAATGCTGAAGACCAGGTGATGGGAACTTGCCAGGAAGAGGCTTCTGCTCCTTTCCCCCTCAGAGAGGAACAGTGAAACTGAGCAGAGCAGTGATGGCCTGATTTGACTGCAGGAAGCTCCTGCTTAAAATAGTTGTTCTACAGCTGCCAGAAAGTATTTTCTTTATAAAACATTGAGTAGAAGTAGATGGTCGCAAAATTGAGGGGAGAAAGAAGAAACCTCACAAAACACTTAAAGGCTCTGATAAGTCTCCAGTGAGAAGGAGCACTCTATCTTACTAAATCAAGTTCAATCTGCCAAAATTTTTAGTGTTCTGGTTCTTTAAATGGATAAATTGTGAAAATTTGTAATCATAGAGAAGTGGTTTAGGAGATGGAGTTACAGAGACTCTCCCAATCCAGTCAGGCATCTGTGTGGTCCAGAGCAGAGAACTTTTCTGGGAAAAGGCAGAGGTTTCCGGCCAGGCTGTGGGGCTCAGCAACACCCTCCCCAAGCTGAGGGGAGCACAGCACAGCTGTGGCTGTCAGGATGGCTTTGTTTCCTACCCATGCTCAGAGTATGCATTGAGATGAGAGATGTTTATTAATATCATCATATGAAACAAATTGTATGAACTTTTTAAGACAAACTGGAGTCCACTCCTGACATGGTCTTTAATTCTGAACCAATATTTATCTCTGTGTGACAGAAGAGGAAAGATTGGTGGACTGCAAAAAAAGGGAAACAAAGGTTCAGGACAAATTCCATTTCCCTGCTGTAGACCAGTTACAGTCAGGATACCAAGAGCTTGGCAAGTATGCAAGGAAAAGTGAAGAAAAGTGACAGACATAACATAGGAGGTTCAGAGCATCCCATCCTGTTCTCAGCTACTCCAAAAGAGATGAAACAAACTGTTTTCCACATCCTGCTGTGTTACACTGTCGACAGAGCCCCTCTTATTTGCTTTAACAACAAGCCACAGTCTCACCAATCCCTCCTAATTTGTCCACGTCCTCTCTCAGGATGGGCCACCTGGGAAGACTGTGGAAGCAGCAGCAGAAATGGACAAGATACATCTGCAACCCTTTCCCTTGTGAACCCTGGTACCCCAGGGGACAGCAGGAGTTTTGCTTTTTGGCTTCAGAAGCATGTGGGTTTAATACAGGTAGCAGCTAAGCATAAGCAGGGATTCATTCCGAAATTATTGATTTTTTTCTGTTTTTTGCAATGAGCTCCAGGAGAGCTCCTGCACAGTGGCAGCAGCAGCTCTGGCAGTGGCAATGTCACTTAAGCCACACATTATTGCAGGCTGGCAGTGAGAGAACAGTGCCTGTGGGAAGTCAGTCCTGGACAGATGGGAAACCTTTAGACTTGTGGCAGTCTCAGGCCAGGAACATCATCTCTCTCAGGATGCACCTGAAACCATTGAGTCCAGGGCTGAAGGAAGCAGACAGGGGACATAGGCAAGAATGAGGTGAGAGTCTACACAAACTCTCCTGTAACTCCCCAAATGTCTGTATTTTTGGCCTGTCAGTGTGTCTGCAATCAGGACAGAAGCAAAGAAAAGTCCTTTCTCATCATTTGAGTTCATCTGTCCACTCAGACTGGGTCCCAGGCCAGATCTGGCCGGGTTTGCAGACCCCACATGAATGGGTCAGTCACCACGGAGCAAAGGGAGACTCATATCTATAACTGACAGTCACAGTCCGTGAGCAACCGACTCATCTGCTCCTGTTCCATAACACGACCTGTCTGCTCCATATCATGTGGAAGATCTGGGAATGACTGGGTAAAGCCTTCACACTCTGAGTGACTCACGCACACATTGTCTGTGCTACTCTGAATTTTCTCAAGCCCTCATATCCCAGGAAACCAGTGAAAAGGCTTATTCCTAATGTTAAAGAGACATTAACACAATGGATCCATTACATTCAACAGGGGTCTTTTCTCTGGCTTCAGCAGGCTGATTATCAGGCCAAAGTTTAGGAAAGGGAGGAGATCATCACCAACTTCTTGAATTCATAGAGTTTAGAGCTGCCTTGATCTAGTCATGCTGCCTAATGCTGGAGAGGGCAGGACAGCAGCCATAAAATACATTTATGTTTTCAGGAAAGCACAGCATGTCACACAATGACAACTGTTGGGTGTTAAAAAGGCCACTTAAGCCATGTGGTAGGGGGTTAAATCATGTAACAAAACAAACCCCTCCAGGAGTTTGCTGGTGCTCTGCACAGTCTTGGAAGCTGCCTCCAGCACCTGAGACAGCTGGGAAAGCACATCCATGTAACACAGCTGTTCACAGCACTCATCCCAAGGGCTGTGTGTCCTTCCAGCTCCTGTTTGTGCCCTACACGACTTAAGGCAGCCACGTACTCTTTACCTCCCCAATGGCACAAGGACTGCATTCACAGGGCCCTGCCTGTACTCCCCTCCCTGCTCTGGCCAACTTGCCACCAGTGGCAGCAGACAGACCTCAGTGACAGCTCAGTGCCCTGCAGTGCACCACTGAAAGGGAGCTGGAAGTAGCCAGACACACAAAGGCTTGACCTTTTCCTCCTATTTGATTGCCATTTTTTCCAGGAACTTGTTAAAACTACAAATAAAAGTTTCATTCAAATGGATTTTTGTGCCAAAATGGGAGATAGGGGGGAAAAAACATAGAGTCCTTCTTCATAAAAAAAAAAAGAAACATATGTCCAAGACTTTAAACTTGTTTTCACAACTACTTACAGAACAGGAAATTCATTAAATCTGATCCTTTCACACAAAGGTCTCAATTTCAACAAAACTGTTTCATGAAAACACTTTCAGGGAGACATTTGTGGTCAACTTGCATTTTATTCTATTCCTAGGACATGCACCTTATGGGTCTGGAAACAAGATGGTAATTGTAGAGGGAACAGGCAAATTTTTCACTTTAGTGAGCAACAGTTTTGCTTAAGGACCTTTCACCCAACAAATGGAAATGCTCTAATTCACATTTGATTTCTGCTGGCAAAGATATCCAAAACTTCATGGGGGAAAAAAAGCTTGGCTATACCTCTGCCTCCCCAGCTTCAGAACAGAGTTTAGGCATGATTTCACCATTTCACCATTCAAGCAAACCCCAGTCCTGCCAACATCCATTCTCTGGAGTTATTAACAGTTCCCTGTTGCTATGGGCCTTCTTTGCAAGTGAAACTGGTTAACCAACAGCTGCAGGTCTCTATCATCATTCTTTTCCTCTTCAACACCCTCCCAACTTCTTTGTCCTCACCGGCATCTAAAGGAGCCAGCACATACACAGACATCATGATCAAATTCATGTCAGGCAAGAAGGACAAAGTCACAGATATGAGAAGATGGGATTATCTGCTTGGCTGCTGCTTGCTCTGTAGAAGTTGCAAAGTCCAGGCCAGTAAAATTTCCACTGAACTTGCATTTTCTGTGATGTAACTCTCTTAAATGATTTAGGGGGAAAAAAAAATCCAAAACTGCAGACCTGCTGCTGACAAAATGCCATGTAAACTATGCCACTTGTGACTAGGCCTGTCACAGTCCACTAACACATGGAGGGCTGGAGGCTTTTGTTCAACAAATAGATTAAGCACATGCCTGTTTCAACAGGGGTAACGCCCCCCAGGGAAGCTCTGAGACCCAACTCTTCCTTTGCATGGTCACCTGCGCAGGAACTTCACCTTCTCTGCATTCCAAGTGTCTCAGAAATAGAACAGAATGCTTCTCTCCCAGGAGCCACCAGCAATAAATAGGGCAAGGCAAGCACCCAGCTAAGGAGCCAAGATACATCCCAAGAGGCTCAGGGGAAACATTGGCTCTGCTGCTCTACCTCTTCCCTCCTGGCTGCATCTGCCACACCTGGCACAGGGCTGTGTCCAAGCAGGAGCTGTAGACAGGTCACACTCCTGCTGTTAACAGCTCGGTAGGATGGACAGAGTTCAAACTAATCAGTCTGCACTCAAGTGCAAGTTATTCTTGGGTTCCAGATTCCCATTGCTTCAATTCTCCATTTCCAAACAGCATCCCAGGCTGAGAACTTGGTGAAGCTCAGTTCCACTCAGGATGCACAGCCTGGATGCATTTGTGCTGGATGCAGGGAGCTTGGTCATTGCTGAGTTTTCCAGCTCAGGGATGGAGAAGGAGCTTTCTAATCCACCTCTCACTGGAAACACTGGCATCCCCAGGATTTCTTTTGGTGTTTCCTACCTTTGCTCTCTGCTTCAGGACAGCAGGACTCTGAAACCTTGCCCTACAGGCAAGCAGTGCTTTGTGCCATCCTTGTTCTTCCTTTCCTCATGCACTGCTAGATATAACTGGAAAAAAGGAGGTTGAGACCTCCTTTTCTAAGGATGAGGCAACGCACTCAACTGAAATGGCAGAGTTTAGCTTAACAGGCCTCTTGAGGAGATCAAAGGGACAAGTATTCCCATTCAACTAAGCTGAAGTGACAACCAAGGGGAGCTCCCGTTTCCCTTTAATGGGACACAGCCTTGTGAACTCAGTGAGGGTACAGTACAGCTCACAATGGCTTGTTCAAATACTGCAAAAATTGTTCTTGACGTCACTGAGTATTCCAAAAGTCCAGAAATGCTGATACAAATAAAAACTAAAATATAGTGAAAAAATACATTCATATTCTTCTCCTTCAGTTCTTTTTCTGAATCTTAGAGAGAATAAAACACTAGGGAAAAAAACTGAAATGTATCCACACAGCTACTAATCCACGGATTTCTCAGCTGCTCAGTCTAAAACTTGCACAGCCACACTTTCTAGGAAACACATCTGAACTTAAAGCAGCAAGATCTTAACACAATCCAAAGTGCAAACTGCATGCAAGACCCATTCGTAAAACTAATCCTAGCAATTTTTTCCAGTTCTGTAATTGTCATGAAGTTGTGTAGACATATTTGTTTTAAATACATAAGCAGGCAAAAGGCATAGGAACGCATTCTGCCGTGGGAAAGGAAGGGCATCATTTGCCCAGGTAGTACTTGTTTTGTTCACTGATAAATATTCTCAAGGCAAAAATGATTTATTTTTTTCCTACTAGAAAGGTAGAAGGAGCTGCTCAAGCATAGTGTAACTGAGCTGACCAAGAAACCAGATCTGCTCCAAGTGAGCCCCACCGAGCAGGCTCTCAGAAAAACAGGAAGCTCCCACATTTGAACTTTTAGAAACCCTCCTGTCTTTAGCAGTAGGGATGCACCAGCAAACACACAGGCCACGATGATATTCCTCCAGAGCTGGTCTCCTGGGTCCCTGCAGTATTTATCCCAGCAGACAGGCCCCATCCCTGACACCTGTAGTCCTTCTATAGCTCACAAAACACATCCTCCAAGCACCTTGGTCCTGCCCCAGTGTAGGCTGAGCGTGGCAGGGTGGTGACTGTGCTTTGGGTGTGCTTTGGGAAGAGCGTGGTAACATCAGGCTGGCACTGACCCAGCTGCCAAGTCACCCGGACAGCTCCCTGCCAATGCCAGCCCTGAGGACTCATTTCCCCACCAACTATTTCTGCAATGCTTGGGCTCCTCACTGTTTACCTTAAGCCCCAGCCATTTCTGCTAAGCCATAGAAGGCGTGGAAGACTCCTTCAAATATCATGTTCATCAGCACAGGCTTGGCAACAGCTTCTCTTCGACTCCCTGCCTGGCACAAGCCTCCTCTTATCTGTGGTGCCCTGGCAAACAGGGCACTGCTGGCTCTTCCAGGCTGGCTTTGCCTCCACCACCTACTTGTGTTTATGTTACTTTCCCAACACACTTGCAAATATGATAAAGGTTAATCTGGTACAAAAGGTAAATAGGGTTACACAAAGCTGGATTTAGCAATTTAGTTTTATTGGCCACTAAGGCAGGCAATTCTTCGATGCAGGTAATGAGGAGATAGTCAAGCCAGATAAAGGATCTGTGCACTATAAACATCCTCCCAAAAGCCTGCTCCCCGCTTGCATAAGCGCTGTAATCATGAAAGCGATTCTTAATGGAGCCACTTGGCAGAGGCCCTGGCACAGCAAGCTGTGAGCCTCTCCCCAGCTCATGGACTGGCTCCAAGAGCCTGTTACTACAGCCCGTGGCGGGCAGGAGGAGGGGGGCAAGACAAAGCTGGCTCCAGTCTGCAGCCAGTGGCACTGGGGCAGGGCCAGTCTCCTCTAACATGTCACCTGTGTGGCTTGGAGCAGGCCGGTAATCCTCCTGTGCTCTGCTCTGCATCTGTAAATGGAAATGATTTCCCCTTTGTGCCCCATCTTTCATAGGTAAACTCTTACCATGAAGGCTGTTCCTTATATACAGAATAAGGGCTTCTGGCTGGAAGTGTTACTGTCACTCAGAAACCTGCAGTATTATTTCTGTGAATAGGTGACTAATTTTTCCTGACCTTTCAATATCTGTCCTTTACCTTAGAGAAGGAAAACCAAAACAAACCAAGATCCATGTTTCCTGGCATCCTGCCCTCTTTTACCTCTCTGTACCAAAACTTAGGACAACCCACAAAGCTGAACAGGAAACCTTTCGCACCTCACATCTTGTGCTGTTTAGCTTTCTTTTCTCCTCGGCTATCAAATTTAAGATGTCCCCCAAGGAGCACGGAAGTGCCACACCTGCCTCTTCTCTTGGCAGAGATCACCAGTGTCTCAGAGGTGATGGCTTGGGCACCGCTCGGTGGGACTCCACCCTCAGTGGGCTCAGTCTGTTGTTCAGCTCTGCCTTCCTGGCAGTGCCACAACAAACACACTCCAGGCCAGGGGAAGATTCAGGAGAGTCTCTGACCCTACATTTTCCCTGAAAAGTAAAAAAGAAAGTGAAGCTTACTTTATCCCAAAAGTCCCTAA
Organism: Callaeas wilsoni; assembly: GCA_013398955.1. NCBI lineage: Eukaryota > Metazoa > Chordata > Aves > Passeriformes > Callaeidae > Callaeas > Callaeas wilsoni. The sequence goes on from VWPU01013766.1 coordinate 236,480, forward strand.
CTGCAGGACAAGTCTAGCAGTCGCTCACTCCCCATGAAGTGGTTTTCTTACCCAGGCAAAAGGGGCCTCATTCACACAGCAAACAGGGCACGTTTCCCAGCTGCAGGACTGAATTAGAACCTAGCATCCACTCAGATATCCATTATGCTCATTTCCAGTGCCATACATTAAGAATTTCTCCTTGCCTGAACTCATTTAGCTTTCAGCACAGACCCTCATCAGACTGATGTAGGAATTTTCCCTATTCTATGCACTCTCAGTAATAGCTGACCAGTAACCATGTTAGGAGTAACTATTGGGAAGTATTAGTCTAGAACCAGAGAGTTTTAGTTTAATAGACTAGATAGACTCAAAGGTTTAGCCTAATAGACTAGAGCTGATTTTTCAGTCTACAGCTTGCCACTGGCAAACTTCAGCTGAGTAACAGCCCTTCATATGCTTTTTCTGCCCTCTGTGAAATACAGATGTACTTCTGCAAAGTGCTCCAGGACCTAGGAATAGAAAGTGCTGCATAACAATTTGGGGTTGTTAGGCAGATGAGGACCCACAGCGGTCTACATAACTGACCATTCAGCAGCTATATCAGAGAGGCCAGTAGTGATATATTGGCCAGCTAGGAATTATCTCCAGCTGGCAGGCAGAATACATTTAAACTGACTAAGCTTCTGGACTTTGAGGGTTTTTTCAACAGTCAAGTTAACACTGACCTTTTGCAGAAGTATAAAACATATCTGTAAGGATTATGGGCCTTTTCTCAAGCCTCCTGAAGGTAATACACCTGTTTGCATCAACATGAATAAACTATCCAGCAAGAACAGCTGAATCCAGCAGCCCTGCTGGCACAATAAAGAAAACCATCTGCCCATATAGGACTGGGAGCATCAGAAGGCTGCAATTTTAGCTTCCATTTCTGCCAAAATAACTCACTATCTCCATTAGCATCCATGCCCAAGCTAAGACACCAGGAAGGCAGTTGTTCCAATTTACATACTACAAGGATTTATTAGATAAGGTGGTCACACAAGTATCCTCATGGCACAAAACCTACTCTAATGTCCTTGTTTTTTTCATTCCCTGTTTTGCAACCCACCTTCAAATGACCCCATGTCACAGGTTGTGAACAAGCAGTTCTTTTTCATTGAAGATAAGAGAAAGGCTGCCAGGCTCCCAGCACCTTGAGCTTTGGTTTGGATCTTGTTTGGTTTTTTATTTTGGAACCACCCATTTGGCTTCAGTATCTTGATACACACTAAAGTACAGTTACTAAAGACAGGCAATTTTGGATTTGATTTTTGAGACAAATCTGTGATTTTTCTATACCTAATCAGCATCTTAAAAGACAGCTAACCTGCTTTCTTTCCTATTCCTTATACCTGGAAATTCTCTGATAAGCTATAAGCTTCCCTTACCCAACATTTAACTTCAAGTCTTATTACTCACCACCTTTGACTACAGAAAACATAACCCTGTCTGAAGTTCATTTTACAGCTTCAGAATCAGAGCTGGTTTAAACTGATTTATCTCCACTGGCATTTAGGAAGCAATGTTAATTCTTGGGTTTCTTTTTTTTAAAATCAAATTATCTGTTTCTCTAGGTGGCATAAAATAATACTTGACATAAGAAAAACCTTGTCATGTGTTACTTAACTGAGTGAGCAAAGGAGCAGCACGAGCATTCTTCTGAGAGATCAAATAACAAGTGTTCTTCTGCTGATAATAAAGGCTAACTTAAGCCACCACAACTAATTCAGAGTGCACGCTTGACACTTGTTTATCTGGACAAACAATTATGAAATGTTCTTTTGTCCCTCTGAGTACTGCGTAGGCAAGTGTCACTTTAAAGGGCCACTGCTTAGGTACCTATTCACTACTCAGGAAATTAGAGATGCCTTTGGCAGACTGACCAAGCTCAAGGATCACTTTTTCCTTCTGGCACCCTTCACAGGACCGACTCCGATCTGACCCAATTGGAGGTTTGGGGTGTGATTTCCCAGAAGTGGCAGGGTGTAGCAAGTAAATAATGTTTTCCCGAGGCATTTAGATCCCTAATGGCAAATTGTGATCAGGCACACAGAAACTCTGAGTGGATTTTAAAAACAAACTTGGGAGTCTAAACAATTAAACACTTCTGTAATTCTTATGTGTATTTCTGAACTGGGACTTTACAGCAATCTGTAGTGTTTGTAATTTAGAAATTACCGGTAACAACAGACCATCATGTTACACTCCAGACCAGCTGTACACAAATACAACAGTCCCCTCAGCATCTTGCCTGGTACAGATCATTGCATCCCCTTCTCTTGGAAGGGGAAACAACCTGCTTGCAAGACCCACATCCCAGGCATCAAACTGACCTGTGTGACTGTAGTCATGGAGCCAAAGGCAAAGGCTCCCAGGCAGCAAAAAACCAACACATTTCCCTGCTGGTTCAGGCTGAAGGTGCCCTATTGCCTGACTGCATGGCCCAGGGCGGCTCAGCTCTGGTCACAATCTCTGCTGAGCTTCTCAGAAGGAGCAGGTTCCCAGGGTAATGCCTGAACAGGGACAAGGAAAGAAAAATACAAAGCCAGCACAAAATGGCATCTAACCAGTTTTTCTGGGAAGCCAGAGCACAGAAGCCATGTTTTTACATCCTTCATGATGTGGTTGTGGGAATGCCACTACTTACACTCCACACCTCCTTCAGTGCCCTCCCATAGAGATCTCTCAGTCACTGATGAGATAAGGAGGCATTTGAAATTTACTTTGTAAATGAGAAATTGTATATTTAAGTCAACAGAGCTGATCAAATACAGCAGTGACTTACAAAACCCCTGCAATACTTGTGCATGGAAAAACCTTATCTGACTGTTCCCGTGCTGCTAACTCATATCCTCACTCCCAAACAAAACACTCCTGGCTGATACTGTGCACTTCACCTTTTTCTAACACAAAAGGAGAAGAGAGACCTGCTAATGAGGAGATTCAAGAGCACAGGCTTTGCCAGAAAACAAGGGTGATTAAAGCTCTCCGAGTAGGACCCAGCACCAGGACAACAAAGTACCACAGACGGCTTCAACCACAACCTATAAAACTGTTAATTGCCAGCAGATGACAAGAGTATCAAAGGTTTACCAAGGATGCCAAAAACAATTTGACAAATTCACAGGAAAAGCTACTGGAAGCCATTAAGCACAGGACACATCTCCACTGCAGAGCACATCCCAGAAAGAAGTATCACCAATACTCCTTGTTTATGCTCTGTGGCCACTGTCAAGAGCCAGTACCCAGCCAAAGTATCTGTGCCAGGTTAGTATGTCCACAAATAAATTTCTTGCTACTATCAACCAGGCATTAATTTTTTTTTTTTTTTAAGGTTTATGCCAGCTCATAGCAACTGAGAAATCAACTTTATACCTTTTTACCCTTTTTTGTGTGTGTCTGTTTTGCATGGTGGGAAAAATTAACCACACAAGGTCAAGTTAAGCCAAGTTTAAGGGCACCCTCCATATCAAACCAAAAAAATCTATGGAGATACTTCTCTCAAGGCAGGCAATTTATCCTAGCTGTGCTTATCATTAGCAAAGTGGAAGGTGATAAAGAAATGCCCTTCGCTTTAGATACACATCTCACCATAAATAGACTGCCTAATTAAACCACTTGTTTTTAAAGAGGAACTGGAGAGATTTGGCTTGTTCATAACAACAAACCAGCCACAATTAAAGTTCTGAGACTCAGCATTGTCAGGACAACCTGCCAGCTTTTCCCACCAAGCTCAGCCCCTCGTGCAGCAGGTGGCCGCAGCAGTGGCTGCTTTAGCACTGCTGGTGGTTGCAGCCACCACTGAGACCTCACCCAGGGCCAGTGGACTTAACCAAGCAACATCTTTCTCTTTATTGCTGAGCAGTGCAGCTGCATAATCATGGTGATCCATTAAAATAATAAACTCCACATAATAAAAATGTTAAGCACTCACTACAAGCTGGTAGAAGCACAATAGCTTCTTTCCCTGTTAAATGACATCCTGATAAAGATTTATGTCACGTACACCATTTTCAGGAGCACAACACTATTCAAGGTGACTGTCCTGCAGGTTTTTGATCACCATAATCTTATTTTTGAGCAGGCAGTGCTGGTACAGATTGAGAAACGAGCAATAAGGCCTTATCACACAAATTAGCTCTCTTCAAGGCAGCGCTACGGTTGATAAGATGTCTCACGATAGCCTGTCATGCCGAGGGACGAGAAAAGCAAGTGACTACGTGGAACCCTGAGTGTAAGAGGGAGCAGGGCCCAGCTCCAAGAGCTGCCCTGGGCCTGTGAACTGCTGGAAAAGGCTCTACCTGAGGAAACCAGATAGCTCACATGAGCCACTGGGACATGAAAGCACCACCCAGACTGGCAATTTCAACTCTTCAGCTGAGGACATCTTCCAGCAGGGAGATGAAATAGGCACCATAAGGAAGAACAGAGGGCAAAAGCAACGCAATTGGAGATAAAGCCTGTAATCACAACAGGAACACCCACACAACAAGCCAAAGCCATACAGCTGTAACTGCTTTACCAAGCTTGCTGTGCTCTCTTTCACATGTACAGCTCAGTCCAGTTCTGCTGAGCCCATGAAGTCAAAGTTCAGCCTTGCATTTCCCTTCCCTGGCTGCTTTCTGATGGCTGAGGCTCATTAGGCAAATGAGCATGTGGCAGCTGCACTGCTGCTGCACAGCTGGCTGGGCCCCAAAATTGCAAGGTAGAGGCACTGAGAAACCAACGGGACCTTGTCACGGTGATGTCTCAGAGTAATGTTACGGAGTTCGGTGTCTAGGTAGAACAAAGCGATGCAGAGGGCATTTTATTATTTTACAAAGCGGCTTATATCTTTTAGCTTACTTGAAGTTTTACAACAGTGTCAAAACTCTATTGGACCTCTGGTCCACTATTTGCCAAGTTCATTGGTTAATTTTGATGTTACCTATATCACAATGTTTACTTACACAAAAATGTAAGTAAATGCAGGTGCACAGAGCTTAATTAGTTTTAGAAAACTTCAAAGATTGTTTATAATATTTTAACCTGAGAATAAAGAAAAAGAAAAAATTCTCACACAAACTCTAAAAAAGTTAGAAAGTTTCCCTGCTAACAACTTTTTAGCAGTGACAGGACCTCACAGGCTATAAACCAAAGTGTCTTGTACTTGAGGGCACTGACATCTTCTCTTGTGAGGGAGAGCTGAAGTTTCGCAGAAATACGCTGAGGGTGCACAGAAATAGCCTTGCCATCATACCCACCCTCATGAATCTCCTTTCATACCAGGGAGCCAGAGACTATGTTGTGGGTTTTTTTGGCAGCCCAGGCCATTGATGGAAACCCAAGAGCCCAGGCCATGATGGGCACACACGCTCAGCCCCACTGCCCACACGCCAGGTGGCCTGTGGTACAGTGGCAGGGAGGGTGCTTGTGCTTCCCTGAACGGGAGCCTGTGGTCACTCACCCTTCTCTCCTCCTTCCAAGCTTTATCTCATCTCTCTCTGCCTCAAGTTCCTGGCAGTGCCATGCTACGAACAGGATGAGCCGTATCTTTTGCAACAAGACTGGCTCACCCTTCTCTCAGGGTCATTGATCCCTTCACTCATCATATTATCAACATGACACACTTTTTTTTTCCCCCTTCCTGCTGTTTATTGCTGGGAATTGGTTTGATCAGAACCAGTGAATCATGAACCTAACAATAAAAAAGTCAGGAAGCCAAGAGGCTCAAATCTCACTGGCACTTGTAGCTTTCCTGTGGGAAGGGAGACGTGAGTTTTAACCTTCCCTTGAAATGAAATTGCTGCTAACAGCCCACGCTGGAGGGCAGTGGGATCAGCAAAATACACCTGGAAGTCCAAGGTGCAGAGGTCTACCGCACTGCAACCTATCCTAGCTAACAATGTCGTAAGCAAGCTGTTAGAGGTAGAAATGGGAGGAATGGCCATTTTTTACCTACATTTCGAAACTGAATCAATATTTGATCCTTCACCTCTGCTCAAAAGACTAAGTGCAATATTCAGAAAGGATACACACTTCACAACACCTTTGGAGGGGAAAAAAAAACAAACCACAAACAAAACAAGAAACCAGCAAGAGCACCAGGCAAAGCAGCAGTAAACCTGGTAACAAACCCACCTCCATCCTCCAGCCCAATAAAATATTTTGGTGCAACATTCCCCCCATATTCTTTTTAATTTCTGAGTGTTTTTACAGTGTCTGTTTACCTGAGACCAGAGCTGGCTGCTGTACCACACTGAAAGCCATCCTCACAACATGCCTGAGAAGCTTTGCCTTTGGCATGATATAGCTGACACTAGATTTACTGCAGCTGCAGCAGCACTGAGTATAAATCTGCTTCTTGGTGGCTGCAGACTCTGCCCAGATCCCCTCAGACGGCAGGAAGTCTTACACTGGCCTGACAGTTCATTTCAGCAGCCATTTCTCCAGGGCATGGTATTAATATATCTTCATTGTTAGTCAAATACCACACAGGCCAGGAAATATCCTCTCCCATAAAATCACAAGCCCAAGTCAAAGATCGAAAAGGCTTTTGTGCCCAGAGAAACTGCACTTTCAGGATGTCTAATCCACCCCAAAAGACTTTTAAAACACCAGAGGCCTCAGAGTAGAAAGCTCAGAAGAAGAGATTAAATTCTTTAACCTGAGTTCTTGGCCACCTCCAAGCAGAATGCTTTTAAGAAAGCAAAAGCAAACAGCAGAGCAATGGATGTCATTACTGTTATTAACACTGAATGGAACTTTGCTTCCCTAATAGTTTGACAGGCAAATCGATGGCAAAGTGTGGCCACTGGCCAGCCCCAGTGGGGAGCATTAGGGAGCAGAGCTTTCCCAACCCCTGCCGATATCATCTTACAGCCTGAGGCATCCCATTTGATTACCCTTATCTGAACCTGCATGCTATTTGTATCCAGAGTTGCTTGGATGCAGAAATCACCTTGATGACTTCCCATAATGCTGGATTCCACTAAGCTTGAGGCTCTGAAGAGGCACTTCAGACGCTTGCTCCAAGTTCCTCAGCCTATTCTTCAACACATTGATTTGACATGATCCCTTTTCCATGCAAACTTTTTTTGAATGAGACAATTTCTGATTCTCAGTCTTCCACCAGCACTATTAACTTCTTCTTGGAGCTGTAGCTAATGGAGCTATGTTATGTGAAAGTAATAGCTATCACTTCTGCACAGAGGGTCACTTAATAAATGGACCCTGAAGTCTCAAACACCAGAATGGAAATGAAAATTTCTATTCATTTATTCAAACTATTGTTCTCACAAAGGATATTCTAAGGGTAGAAAAGTGCTGATCTATGATTTGCCAGACTCCTGAATCAGGCAGCATGTGAAAAGTCTAGAGAACAGGGAAAAGGCTGAAATCTAGAGCTCCAGCAGCCAACAGGATGAGGTGTGACACCACAAAGATGACCAGAAAGCTGACCTCAAGTCCAAATTCAAATAGAAATTAATGGGAATTCAGGTTTCTTTAATGCGAGGGTAGACACCCAGGAAGAGGTACAGCAGTTAACATCTCAACCACCACAGCAAATGAGTTATCTACATCTTATAATATAGAGAAAAACAAACACCTGAAAAGCAAGAGATAGAGGTTAGCAAGAGCAGAGTCAGACTTCTGAGGCATTGCTTTTACCAGACAGACACTGCACAAAACACAGAGATTGTAAATCCATTTCCTGTGGGTTGTCTCAGGTTAGACAGCACATCAGCACTGCTGTGGATTAAAACAAAAACAAAGCCTCTAAGTCTATCCCCATCACCTCCCACATTGCTCCATTTCCAGGACTCGTATAGGCCAGAAAGCAGAGAACTCTTGCTAGACCCACTACTTTTAGCGCAGTGTTTTTGTAACCCTCTTCTTGAAAACAGTTGATTAAATATTGCTGTTATAAATTCAGCCTAGTAACAGCTGGGACAGATTTACAGGGGATGTGTTTTTTTTATGACTATCTATTATTCATGGTGTGTTAGCCCTTACAATGTGTTTAGCCAAGGAAAAAAAAGATAAGATATCCTCTGGTTGATTATTGACAGATTCTTGGCAGCTTGTGTCCCCGGGACTGCCTGGTCACAAATAAAATGAATCCAGCCTCTAGAAGCACTGATTCGATAACTTGGCTATGTCAGACTGGAAAATGATATGGACTGGAGAGGACAGGGGCAATCACTTGTAACAAACACTGTATTTTTGTCTCTTGAATCTCAGGCACAGGTCTGTCAGAGGAGCTAAGCTTTCAGCCCCAGGAGTGTGCAGTAAATGCTACCCCAGAAACAGCCCGACCTGATTCCTTCCTCCTCAGGAAAGCAATGTCTGCTCTGAAGGTACCAGTGTCACATGCAGGAGGATTTCAGGTGACAAGTGGGTATCCCAGGAGCTGTGTCAGGTGTCAGTCAATCACAAATGTCCTTGTAGGACATGGACAAGGAGCCAGTCTCCCCTGAGCCCGAAGAACACCATTGCTAACACACACTGCTCTGGCTGCCCCGTCAGCTACGTGGGCATATTCACCTGAGCCATAGACAGCAGAGTTCAGTGCCCGGCTGCTGTGATTTACACCATGCCAGACTTCAGAAGACATGGATATCAACTGCAAAGCCACTAGAGAGAACAAAAGTCAAGACTCAGCCACAGGCTGCTCAATATTTTGGTGTCCCCAGAAACATGAGAAGACCCCAAGACATGACACTGAATTGTGTTTTTGTTCAGCAGCTGAAACTTGATTTCTTCCCAAGTTTTGTCCTGTGAGCTTCCCCAATTTTGAACAGGAACAGCTTCCAAGGAACAGGGGAAACTGCCAGTAGCATTCCTGACACCAGCTTGTCTGGCCAGTACCATCCTGTAAAAAGAGGTGACGGGGATGAATTACATCCCCCACTTCATTCACACACACGCAGTTGCCATTAAAGCACCATCCATAGATTTTTACCTTGCCTCTATCCTACAGACTTCAGATGTTGCTCAGGAATGACACCCCTGTTGCATTTCAGGCATCTACAAGGCCTGATCCTAAAACCACTGCGTGAGGGACTGTATCTTTCAGAGGCTGAATTTCCCAAAAGAGAAAAGCTTGGGGAGAAATCTGCAGAAATGTGGTGTGTTGAGCAGAGGCACCAACACGCACAGAAGACTGCCCTCAACCCCTTTGAATGTGCTGTGAATTCTGTCCCAGGACAGGTTCACCCCTCACTCTCACAATAAACAAAAACACTGCTGAGCACATCCCAGCAGCTCAGTGCAGTCCTCTCACTGGAATTTTACTGTCCAGGTTCTTTGCACACCTGCATCTCCCCTCAGTCTGGTTTGCTGCAGTCCCCTCCAAGCCACCACTGCTCCTGTGGGTGTATAAGCACGAGGACAAGCTTTACAGAAGTAATTTCTTTAAAATGAGGCATTTGTATTCTGCTCTGAGCTGAGGATCTCTGCCAAGAGATTTTTTTCGGTCAGCTGGGTAGGCTCCTTCTGCTGGGAATTACAAGAGTTGATTTCAAGCTGGGTTTATTTCAATCTTGGTCAAGTCACTTCAACCCTCCAGAGCTTTTCTTTTCAGACTTACTTGCCTGCTGTTGACTATTAGATAAAGATGAACCTAGGCCAATTAAATAGCAGCTCTTTTAATTAGCTTTTCCCTCTCAGCAATCATGGGAAATACTGTTTGCTTGCACAGTAGATATAACAAGATCCAAGGTGAATGTATTTTATTACTGATCTTGCACAGTTCATTGTGCTCACAATTCCCTCACTTAGAAATGGCGAGACAATCAGACACCGGAGACAGCTTCTCAGCAGAGCCTCCCTTCTGGTTATAACCTGAAGTGTTGTTTTAACTCATTCATCATTTGTTTGCTTTGCCTCTTGGCTAAGTACCTCACCCCACCCCTCCACATGACTTCTTCCTTTGGTTGACTCCATGCATGACTTGACTTCTAAACTGCAAGAGGTCACCTGACACACAGGTCAGTCAAACATTAACTCTGCAAGCACTCTGGTGTCACCAGGACACCAGCTGCTCACACATCCTGGCTCAGGAGTCACCAAGGTAGGTCATCCCACCCAGCACATTCAGGTACTGCCCTGCTAAGTGTTCTTACTGCTCCATTAGCAGGAGCTATGTGCCTTTGGGAGAAAGAAAGGAGAAACTGTTAGCTACCTGCTCATTACTCCAGTGAACACATTCTAAGCATCCTCCTGCCACTGATAGAGAAACCAGGAATCCCCCTCCCTAAATAATTAACAACGACCCTGAAAGCCCAGATTGCTTTCTGTTTGTATGTCTTTACCAGGCATTAGTGACCAAAGCCTGAACTTAAACAACAAATACCTTACCAGAGTCGGCACTATTGTCATCCTGGGGGCTGTGTGGCCTCCAGAGATACCCGCAGGATGCCCTGACCTCGGAGCAGTGCTTGAGCTCAGAGGGCCGGACTCTGCACCTGCCCGTGCCTGCCTGGGACAGCCGAACACACAGGCAAAAAGCTGAAGCCGGGACAGCCCCAGAAAGCACAGCCTGGCAGCCACATCTGGGCAGAAGAGCTGTGACCATCAACGAGCTGGTTACATGAAACAAAGCCCAGACTGTGCATGGAAGGGAGAGAGTCACCATCCTCACTCCTGCTAAGACCTTCTGAAGGTGCTAATTGCTCTCTCTAGGAAACCACATTCACCCAACTCCAGTTATTTCAAGACACGTGACGTTCAGCTCTGTTTTATCTCTGGCTGCGGTACCAGGTGGGTGAAACTGCAGCAGGGAAAGGATAAAACCAGAGAAGGTCTTGTCTTGTGTGACGGAGGCAGTGACGCATATCAAACAGAAAACTTCAAAAGCCCTTATCCAGCTCAGAGCTGGGTGATGATGTGTCTCCTCAGAGAAAGCCGATAGCCTTGAGAGACAAAGGGCCCCCTGAGAGCCAGGAACGCGCTGCGCCTCCCCGCCTGCCTTCATTAAAGCTTTGGGCCAGTTCCCAAAGAGCCGAGTCTCGGCTGAGGCTGCTGCCAGGGGGGTAGATAAGAGCACAGAAAAGCTGCATCTGCAAACCCCTTCCTGCCACTCCTCCTCCCCGGGCCTGCCTGTTGCACCACCACATTAATTTTTTGTGCTTCCCACCCTCTTTGTTTTCTTCCTATATCTGTTTTCCACCATCACCACAACCCACAGATACAGAGGCTGCACCAAAGCACAGCAGCTTCATTTCAGGCTTTGGACACCATTCCAAAAGCACCACTGTGCCAGCCTCAGCCTTGGTTTTATCCAGGACATGCAAACCCAACGAGCATAGCTTGGAGAGAAGGCACAGGTGGCACAAGGGCAGGGCCAGCTTCAGGCAGAGACCTGTGAAATAATCACACAAGAGTCATGCTGCAAATTCAGACAGGAAAGGAGATGTATCAGATCCCACCAGAGCCCTGGGGAGGGACTCGGACAAGCAGGCTGCTCTTACTCATCCTGTAATTCATCTGAGAGAGAACTTCCTTTGCTTCCCATTGCACAATTATCACTGACACATCTTCAAGTATCTTAACCTGTGTCTCAGAAAACCTTCCCTTTTATAATCACCAGGATTTTAAGTAACTTATCCATTTGTCTTTATCAATATCATGACCAAGGAGTTTTTGAAATGGTCATTTGACCTGGAATGGGGACAGGCTAGCAGAGTCGACACAGTAGAGATGAGAAATTATAGAACCACCTGTATCTCGCACAGTTTTTCCATGGGAAACCCACCATTTTGTACTGCTGGATCCTTTGCAGCCCAGGGTAGAAGGGACACACATCAACAAAATCCTGGGTGACAAGTTTTGACCTTAGACTTGCATCTGCATGGGCAGATGACAAAGGAGGCAGCTCTGACTCTCCCCAGGTCACCCTTCCTAATCACCCTCTCACCAGGGAGCACCTCTCCCTCAGGCACACACAGAGGTGTCACAGAAGACCCAGCACTGTTGGCAGACAAAACGGAGGCACAACTTTTGGGCTCTGGCAAAGTCTCATGCAGATGTGGTGCATTCCCAACCCAGTCCACAACCCTGACACCCAGTGGCATCACACTTCAGCAACTTCAGGCTCAGTTCTTATCTGTGTCTGGAAACTATCTTTCCTTTGGAGGCAGCAGCTTGGTGAAAACTCGGGTAGTTTAACTAAATCTTGTGACAGAGACTGAAAATATTGTGATGCCTCATGGGACCATGTTGCTTGTCCCCTTTGCTTTCCTACCTGAGCCAGAGCTGCCAGCAGACTCAGACTGGTTCCCCATTCAGTGGATTTAAATGGCAAAAGGGCAGGATTAGATATTAGGAAGAAATTCTTCCTTGTTTGGGTGGTGAGGCACTGCCACAGGTTGTCCAGAGAAGCTGTGGATGTCCCATCCCTGGAAGCATTCAAAGCCAGGTTGGATGGAGCTCTGAGCAACCTGGTCTAGTGGAAGGTGTCCCTGCTTATGGCAGGGAGCTGGAAGAAGATGGTCTTTAAGGTCCCTTTCAACCCAAACCATTCTGTGATCTCCAAGCGCAGCTACGGGAGGTGGCTTTCTCCTCTTCCTGCGTTTTGGAGACAGTATTTCAAAGAAAGCTGCGTAAGGCAGCCAAACCAGCAAGCTCCCCTCATTAAAAGGGAGCTGCTGCTCTACCAGATACAGCTGCCATACCCCTGGCAAGCACTGCACGCAGCGGTGCCAGGCCTAAGCTCGTGGTAATTAACATTATTAGACAGGTCACACTTCTGATGCGTTTTTACAACAGGCAGGGAAGGATAACTGTCCAAAGTCCAGGTGCTTTGGGACTTACAAAGAGTCACCCTAGAAAGCCAGCTGCATCAGGTTACTCTGGATGCTGAGTTTTACATGAGAAGGAGACCAATTATTCTCGATGGGGTTATCTACAAGCCCTTTCCATTAATTGCTTCGTTAGTGTCTTGCAGAGCGCTTTCTGGGCACACGGGCAGTAAAACCTAAGAAATGCACCCTGCTGGCAGGTGGAATTGTTGGCCAGAATCTGCTCACTTTGCATTTGCTTCCAAACTTGAAGCTGTGCCCTAAAGAAACCACAAAGCAATCATTCTTCAAAGAGAACCTCAACAGGGGGACAGGATTGGTTTGGCTTTCCTTGTTGCTTTCCGAAGTCTCAGAAAAGAGAGGATATTATTTGTCTGTGGAAACCTCATATGCAGAGGTACATCTGCAGAAAATAATAAAGAGAGCATTGATGATAGAAAAGCCAAGAAATAACTCCAAGAGCCATGTGTTCATGGAAAAACTACTATTTTTCTTGACTGTAAACACATTTAGGGAACATAAAAATGCAAAGAATCAGGTTATGTTACAGATCTGTGATTGCCCAGCTTATTTTACACACATGCAACCCTCGGCCTTTCAAGTTACAGCTCAAATTCTCCAGTGGTCTCCAAAAAACTGAGCAACTTCCAAGTCTGAAAAAATCCTGGCTTTTGCTCTTGTACCCAGTTGAGACTCTTGACAAGATTTTCTGACCAGTTAATAGAGCAGCTTAAAATTAACATGGAAGCAACTGAGTAGTTTTGATGGAACCTGACAAGCTGACACAAGAATAGATTGGTGAGTGGGTTTTTAAACTCTAAGTCCAAGGATTTCTTTGAATCCAAAATGAAAGCAAAAATGCCATGGTTGTAAAATCCCATAAGATGCTTTGAAATTATTTGAAGGGCTCCTTATAAGCCAAAGACTTTGAGTTTCTCAGAATCTGAATTTCTATCCCTTTCTCATGGTAACAGTCAGGTTCTGGGCATGATAATGGAGAAAAAGTGGATTCCAGTTCTTAAAGGTGGTACCCACAGCAGAAAAAGATGGTGCAATCCAGGTGTCCAGTTTTTTGAAAAATCAGGCTAATTTTTCTCTTCTTTTTAAATATGTAGGGCCCAGACACAGAGCTTGAAAGACTGAAAGGGACAACAGTGCCGTGAAGAAAAAGGGAATTCCATCTTTCTGTTTGGATGCAGCCCAGCTCCAGTTCTGGTGGTAACTGCTCATGACAGTAATTTTTAGAAGTCTATTTTACGTACTTTGGCGAAAAAGCAGAAATGAAAGCAATGTGAACTATGAGGGAAAACCAGCAGGGAGGGGAAAGGTTTATAAATTCTTGGTACAAGCCTTACATCCTATTCAGCAAGGGAACTGCTCAGAGGAACACAAGCTACTTGTATAAGAGACAGTTTCACCCACTCAGCTCAAGGTGATTTTGAAGCACAAAAAATGCACCAGTGGAACACAGCATTGCCTATACTCTGCTCAAAGGAGCAAATGTTCAGCCAGAGGAGTGTTCAGAGTGAAAGGCTGCCAAAGCAGAAGTTACAGGGGTACCCAAAATAAAAATACCTGCAAGGTGTATTTTAGAAAGCAGACCTGTTTCTGAAAGACACATTAAGGTGCAAGAAGCACTTTGACAACAGCAGTTTACCAGGGCGATCTGTTAGAAGCATTCAGCAAGTCAAAAAAGTGACTTCAGAATACGCACTGAATATAGTCAATACATATAGGAGAGAGAATTCAGCTCTGCACCTCTCCTAGAAATTATGTATTTTGATTTTTCCATGCCAGGTCCCTTTTATTTTTATCCACTCATTCTCCCAGCATAATAGCATCCATCTGAATGAGGAAAAATATCTTATAAATCCTTCAGATTTTCCTGGTTTGTTTTTATTGTTTGTTCCTTGTTGCTGTTGTTGTTTGCCATTGCTTTGTTTTTATATATTCTGATAAAATTTGTTTAGTTAATTGCAACCTCTTCATATTTGGCATTTCTGCCAACACCAGCATGGGAAATGAGGAAGAAAGGGCTTTGCTATCAGAGAAGAGGGAAAGGATTCAGGTCCAGTTACTGGCTACCCTAGAGGAGCCCTTTTTGAGGCAAATCAGCTTGACAAGGATTTTCAAAATACTCCACGTTTCAGAAATAGATCAGTAACCAATATAAAAATCAATATTGTCAGGAACCTGCAACCAGTATTTGTTATTTATAGGAACATTATACCTCACCATCTATCAGCCCCCGCACTGCTTGCAGACTGCATCCTACCCATGCTGCCTTCTTGGGAGGGCTTTGGAAACACCCTTGGTATCAAGGAGATCATTTTACCATTACTACACATTAATTTTTAGCAATTTCCTGAAGCTTATGGCTTTGCACTTCACAAACATCCCTCGAAGGCAAATCTGAGCTCTAGCACCTTTGTGCAAGGCCAAAATCCAAACTGGCACCTACATGATATGAAGATGGCTGAAATGCAAACTGTTGTTCCTACCAAGGACACTCCAAGAGATGCAAAAAACCTGCCAGACATCCCCTCAAGAGGAGAAACAATGCCCTCCAAACAAGGAGCCAGTACAGCATCATATGGAAGTCAGAAATCACCACTCACTACGATGATGTGACTCGTCACCTGATGGACAAGGCAAAGACAGCAGAGCTAAAAGAGGAGCAATGAATGCTCTTCACACCAGCCAGAGACATGGCAACAGACTTGGGATGCTGAGGGAGACAGCACACCCTGTTTGCCATCACACCCCACGTGACAGATCTCAGATTAATCCCTTCCATTTAAGAAAGGAGACGGAAAGGTGCACTTTCCCTCCAATGCAGAGTTAGAGAGGAGGAAGCTCACAGCCCCTCCTGGTCTCTCCACCCCAGTTCCTTCACCTGACTGTAAGATGTGCAAATGTCACAATGCACAGGCTTTTGCTCCAGCCACTTCAGCCAGATGGCATTCCTGCTGTCTGTTCCTCCAGACCTGTGAGCAGCTTTTTCTTGGTGAGGCTTTTAAGGCATCTCCTGCTGCACAGTCCTATTTACCTTATATTCCTTGTGTTCTGACACGAGCCTGACTTGTGTGCACAACTGGCTCCTTTTAGCCGTGGTGCATTTAGAGTGATCATTCCATGCTTTCCCAGGGTGTTAGTTTAGCAAACACACTGTGTTTGTCACTTAGGCACAGCACAAATCACAGCACACTGCTCACACTCTCTACTTTCAGATGGGGATAGGCAAGGCTTGCCAGGAAGCCAACAGAGGGTGCTGGGCTGCAGGGACACTTCACACCCCAGTCCCTTTGCAGGTCTGGAGACTCTCCCTTTGGAGTGTCTGAAAAATGCTTGCAGCTCCGTCACGACATAGAACAAAAACCACTTCAAAACCAGCAACTGCATTGGAGCAGGTGGATAGTGAGCCGGATGGGATGCCCTCCCACAACAATTTGTGAGGTTTTAAATATCTCCACTAAGAGAAACTAAAAAGTCAAAAAAATCTCACAATTTCTCCAGAAATAAGAACGCTGGGGGAGGAAAAGAGGAAGAGAACATTTTGTTTCTATTCATTTTCAGGAATTCCATTTCAGTTCCAACATTTTTTTTTAACCTTCAATTAATGCTAGCTATCAAAATGAAGCAGCATTTGGACCTAAAAACATTGAAACTTTGCCATTTAGAAAAGGTCAAACCGTTT
Source organism: Callaeas wilsoni (assembly GCA_013398955.1). Lineage (NCBI taxonomy): Eukaryota > Metazoa > Chordata > Aves > Passeriformes > Callaeidae > Callaeas > Callaeas wilsoni. Next base: position 252,980 of record VWPU01013766.1, read on the forward strand.
TCAAAACATTTTCGTCCAATATTTTTCAGCAACCGAAATTCATCAAAACCAACGTTTTCCAACAAAATTGTTCTGTCTCAGACAATTGGCATTTTCTGAGGCATGACACTCCTTGGGGGATCTCCTTGCCAGCCCAAGGGGCTGCTCCTTCCCTTCTGCCACCAGCTGCCCCCTTCAGCAGGCAGCCCCTGCTGTCCTGTCAGACCCTGGTACCACACCCCAGCCCCAGGGCAGGAGATAAGTCAACCAAAGTCCGGCACCAGGCCTGGCTGTGCACATCCACAGGGGTCATCACATACCTCCCCATCTCAATGTTTTATCTGCATCTTGTACCTCTGTTCCATCACCCGAAAAGCAGTCACCAGGCAGAGGAGTAAGGAGAGGTCTCTCCCAGAAACCTGCAAATCCCAAACAACCTGCTTACGCTTGGATGGGATTTACTGACAAATGACTGTAAAACAGGGAGGCTGCCCAGCAAGGGCTTCACTGCAGCTACAGAAGGTACTTCCACGGGTTGTGAGCAGAGTTACACAGAGCCTGGCATGCAGCTGCTTCTGCTCTGACTCCATGCTAAGAGGTGTCTGGCTCACAGTCAGCTTCATCTTTACATAGGCAGACAAGCTCAGGTTTGTCTGTGCTCATCTGTGTAGACATGAGTAACATGCTGGGGCCAAAGTCACAGTCTAGTCCATAAATAATCTTCATCAGAGCACAGCAAACCACATCAATTAAAGGAGAAGAGACTGAAGCCCTCACCAGGAACTTACCAGGGGCTGAGTCAACAGGAATGCAGACATACACCTGTGCTGCCAGTGTTGGCTAGCATGGGAAGCAGGATTAGCACCAAACGACAGCCACAGACTTCCTCAAAATTATACAGGACTATTAAAATCAAAGGTCAGAAATGCCATATTCTCTTCTCTACATACACTGTCTCTCCCCAGCCCAAGCCATTTAGAAAATCAGAGCAGTACTGAAGGAGCACCTTCACATTTCAACAGAAACTAAACAACATTCCCTCCCAGAAACTATCAGGATCTGGGGCTGCAAATTCAGCTCTCTACACCTGTTACTCTGTAATTGTGCTGGTTTGGATCACCCCAAGACAGTAATACAAGGTGCTTCCAAAAATCCTCTTACAAACACAGCTCTGAGGAGCTATTACAAGTGAGCAGGGCTGGGAACTCGCAGGGTCATCACCTGCTCATTGATACACAGACCCACAGCACTGTCCCCAGTTAAAGCAGCCTCGAGTTAAGCCTTGTTCTCCAGATCTGGAGCCTCCTTGCCAGACATCTACAAAAGAACTGGCTGTTGAAGGCTTTTGGATTGTGCCAGTCACCACTGCCTGTAGGTGGGAAAAGTGTTGTGCAAGGAAGGTTTTCATCAAGGACCTGTTCCAATAAATCCAGCTCTAACACAGAATGCCTGAGGGATTTCTCTCACACACAAAATGCTGGACTCCTCACAGCACTCCAGCCAAAGAGCTGAAAAGGGCCATGGCACAGAGCCCTCCCTTTCAGAGCCACCGCGGTGACCTCAGCTCCAAGGAGGATACAAGCACACAGAGATTTCTTTCGACCTGGAAAGATAATAGAGCCCAGCACTGCAGGAACACAGTGTGATGGGAGCCAGGGCAGCAGATGGGAGCTGGAGAATCTGGACAACACCAAGGTAATTCCTGTTTCCTTCAGCAAAATCCCAAATATGCGGCTCAAGCCCCCCAAAAACCAGGTGCAGAACTGAGTGCACAGGTTATATCATCACCACTCTGTGCTTCAGGTGGACAGTTCATATTACTGAGCAAACAAGTGCTGCATCTAGTATGGGATGGGTATACTATGCTCTTGCAGAAAAATCATGAATCTTCTATGACTTGAAAAATTAATCTTAGGGCTTTTTCAAGCTTCCCAGTCCTTGTTCAAGTCAGGTCCAATTCTCAAATCTAAGTCCAAACTGTGAAAGGGCCCAAAAGGGCATCAATCCTTCATCCCACCTTAGAGACTGGGTTTTTTTCTGCTTACATACTCCCTGCAGAAATAATATTGCCCATGTTCCTACACAAGTCCTCAGGAAGCTCCAGAGCACCAGCAGGAAAAAATCAAGGCCTTCTTGTGATAGATATACAGCAGAAATTACCAAACAACTTTGTGGGTTTTCCACTGAAGCAAGAGCTGCTTTAGCATTTTTCAACTAAAAAATATGTGGCAAACATTTACCTATAGCCTTAGTTTCAGTTTCTTGAATGCTTCTAAGAGTGTAAGTTTGTAAGCAGCACAGAACAATGCTCCAAATCTAAACTGTAGGTTGGATTTATAGAAAAAAGCACTAATGTTTTCTAAGACAAAGGATAGCCAGAACTCCATTTCCAAAACCTGTGTTTCTACCTGTAGTGACTGAGCCTCTTGTACACCTGATCTGTCACATGTTGGTGTTCTTCTACCACTCCTGAGCCTTTAGTAGCCACCTTAAAGAAGAGCACAAGAGTTATTCAGTCCCAATTCTTCCTTAGGTACTTTTTTTCCACAAGATCTACAGATCACCAGTATGAGCAAGAGCTGGTTACTGCACATCCCTCTTCCCCTACAGCCCAAAGTGCTGGTTTGGATCATGTTTCTGCCTCAGCAAAGGTAACAGCAATCCTTTTCCCAATTCCAGCAAGTCCATAAAGAGGCAGAGCTGGGTGCAGGTCCACAGCACAGGGATGCTGGAAGCAAAGCAGGCAGCACTGGGCCAGTCTGACCCTGCCTGGCCCTGGCCAAGGCTATTTGCCTTGGTTTGCTTGCACACCACAGGTAGAACAGAGAGGCAGCAAGAGGGGAAAGAATTAATTTGGAAGAGCTCTTGGCTCCTGCATCTGCACTTTATGCTTGACAGGATGGGGCTGGATGGAGAGAATGAGTGTGTTTATTCAGCATGTTTACTCAGAGACTCTCTCTCCTTCTGGGAAACATTCAATATATGATCCCACCCAAAAGTACCTGGCACGTGGAGAAACGCTGGGCTGATTCTCAGCTGCTCCCACACTGGACGGACAGCAGTGTTTGTAGAGGTGGTACTGGCCAGCTGCCTGGCACAGGGCAGCTGCAGAGAGAGGATTCGTTTCTCCTCAGACTCAGCCCCTTTTGTTACTGCTGAGCCATGTTTTCTTCCCACCTGCTCAGGTAAGGAAGGTAAAAGAAAACTGTTTGTGACAAAATGAATTTTTATGAATTCTACGAAAGAATTACCCGATCTTCCCTTCTCTTCCTGGTCAAACTCTCCTTCCTGGGAGGAATTTTGGGCAAGTCATTGAGTTGGTTGGGGTTTTTTTAGCAAATTTACACCTGAAGGATCCTGCCAGAAAAGGTAATTCCAGTCCTGAGATGCAAAATGTCATTTAACTGCTTTGCTTTGACTCTCATACAGACAAGGGACACCAGAATACTGCATAACCAATATCCAGACAGTTTTGTAGGAACAACAGAGCCTCAGAAGGGGCAGGGATTTTGTGACACTGGCAGCATTTTACTCAAGCCTGCTTTACCTGTGGGACCTCTATCAAGTCTCATTCCTTGCAAACAGCAAGGTATGCCAGTGTAAACTGTTTGCTGAGGAGGTAAGAGTCTCCATTCAAGGAGGTGTTACTGCTGGGAAGCTGAAAAAAAGTGTTTTCTGTTGAAGTCCTGCTTCTCCTCCAGCACTTGTTCCATGCAGACAGTTTAGCTCTGCTGCACTAAAAAGACACCCAAAAATCAGAGTGAGGAGTGCCCAAGCTGAAGGGAAAAGTCAGCTGTGGTGGGGGAGGACAACTAGGAGCTGATTAGATGAACATTAAGAACAGGTTCATCATCTCAGACATTCCCTTGTCATGCATTGCTCCACCATGCACAACTGGCCTTGGAAACCAGGAAGAAGTGAAAGGATAAATGGCACAGGGCCAGCTGCAGCCTCTGGACATGGGAAGATGACCTGAGCCATCTACCCAAAAGTTGTATTAACTGGTTGTTGAATAATGGACTCTGTACCACCAGAGCAGCACCAGCAGCTCTGGTACCAAACCATCCCGGTGGTTTCTGTGCCTTAGACCACGGGCCAAACAAGGCACAGATCCACTCAGCTGCACTCTTTTGCCACGTACATCTCAGAGCCCATGTCACAAATTTACACTCGCTGCATCAAAGCCCCTGAAAATTCCAAACTTCTGCAGTTATCAGAAGTTCATTTTTAAAAACTTCATATATACTTTACAGGGTACAAGTGAGAATGCTCCTTCCCATATGGCAGGAGGAGGTTTTCCAATGCACAAACTATTCCTAGGAAGTTATAAAGCCAAATACAGATTTCCTGGAAGAAAATGTACAGCTCAAAATTAGGATGTGCAGAACAGGTCCCACACAAACACACGTTACTGAGCACTGGAGGCAGAAAACTTTCCTGGCTGGGCAGGAGCCAGGATGGAGCCCTGATGGCCAAAATGCTTGTCCAGGTCTGCTCCTTTCAAGGAGAGCAACTTTGACAAGCATTTATCTCCATTTCTTCATTGGTTAAAAGCTGTTTGGGACTGGGCTGAATCAGATAGATTGGGAGGTGAAATTGCCCCATCTGGTCTTGGAGGCAGCCAAGCCAGAAGTCAAAGGCTTCTGGCCCTATGGCTGGGTTTTATTAGAGCACTAAAAAGGTACAAACAGGACAAGATAACTCCAAATAGAGAAAAGGCAGGCATGTCACATGAGGCAAATGAAGTTAAAAGCTCAAAAGTAAATCTTTCTGCCTATGTCTAATGCCTCCTGGGATTTATTCTGTTCTCCAGTTTATTCCAACAACTTTTGGTGAGCTCCTCTGCAATACAAACCCCACAGCCTTTTCATCTGTCCTCTGTAGCTTCATGGCCAGTCTAGACCCCACAGCCAAGAGGCTTTCCAGTGTCTGGGAGGCTGCAGGTACATATTTTGGCTCCCACACTCCTGCCTGGTGCCCACACTCTCAGGAGGCCCAGCATTCACCAGTGTTCCTGGGAGAGCAACAGTCTTGGGCTCAGTGCAGTCAGGAGCTCAAACAAGTGTGCTTTCATCCGGGATCCACCACCTACAGTGGAGGGGTGAGCTCCTCACATTCTGGGGAATTTGGAGGACAAAAGGGATGTAAGATGGGACAGGGCTTTTCCTCATCCTTGGAGTTGTGATCCACAGCTGAGCTCCTGGATTGAGGCACCAAGGCTTTGACCCGTTGTCCTACACATCAGCACTACTTGCGGAAGCTACCAACTTAGTCAGCAAGTGATGCTGGGGTGCAGCCTGTCAGGAATTCCCCAAGGAGATTTCTCAGAGGGCTGATTCACTGAGGTCTAATCTAGCTATGGGAATAGAACAGCTTCAGCAATCTCCCAGTTTAACATTTTGGGAGGGGGAGGCGTCTTGGAACAGGCCAGAACTGTTCTTGTTTTAGAAGGTTTGGGTACCTTATGTGCCTTTGCTGATGCTGCCAACTAGTTTGGATTTTTTTGTCAATTACCAGGAAACACAAAATTACAATAAAACTCACTGCAGTTTGGGAGGAAGATACTGAAAATTAAAATCTTGAAACAATCTTACATCATGAGAAAGCTTCCTCTTTACTTCAAATCCATCCCTCTGATCCAAAAATGAAGATGAGACTGCATGAACGTTTGTAACTCCCAGAGAGACCGACTCTTTCCAGCAAAGTCTACAGTCATGGGCTGAAACATGTAATGACAGAAGACAGGATGAAGGATATGAAAGTAAGGAAATAAGACTATGAGTTTTCTAAGCAGTTGTTTATGTTGGTAAAGTCCAAATTCAATTGGACTGCTCCCAGACCAACATTTTGGGTTGAAGCTGAGACACTGGGTCAGAGTCTAGTCAAAGATTTGATCTCTCTGAGCAGTTTGCTGGTGGCACGTGTTAGAACAAGGGAACAGCCTCAGGGCTGCTCTAACTTCATGTGGTCACTGTGGTCTGGACTGAGGGATTAGGACAACACAAAGCCAGACTTCACCTCAATGGAGGCAGTGTTCAAGGAGAAGCAATTCCAGTCTGTGTCATCAGAGGAAGAACAATGGTGCAACAGCCTCTACCCACACTTTTCTCTGCAGGGCAGATAAAGCCAGCCTTAAAAATTCCCTCAGGAGGTTTAGCGGCCTGATTACACTGGAAAGTCTGGCTTTTGTGGCTATAATTTCCAAACAGGTCCAGCCTTCGCCAACAGCAGCTGATTTCCTAAGGAGTTCAGTGCCCTGCATAGCAGGAAATAACAATGAGGCAGCTGTAGGAAGAGAAGGAAAGCGGAAGGGAAAGAGAGAGACCACTGAAGCAGCTCAACTTTTCTCAAGTTTTAATGAGAGTAAAACTCAGGGAACATGAAGCAATCTGGAAATCAACACAGATGGGAAAAAAGGATGCTTCTGCCATTATGATCTCCAGCAGAGTCCTGTTTCTCTGCCACAGATATCTTGTATGCTCCAGGCAAGCTATTATTATTATTCTGCCTCTGTGCAGTCTCAGCCCAGCTAGACAGGAGCATAACTACATTATTTGTGGAGGAGACAATCTCCATCCCAGCACAAACCAGAGAGGCTGTGGTATTGCAAGGGAGCAGGTGCTACAACACCCTTCACATCCAGTGTCACCCTGCAGAAACCATTTGACTGTGATTTCTGACCCGCTGCACATTTTTCCCATCCAGCAAAACAGCTGATTAGGAAAGTAAATGTGGATAGCCTGGGTGGATGGTAACTTCACACCAGGCTGTTGTAAAGACACAGGAAAATGAACACATCAACAGAAGGTACAACTGGAACATGATACTTCAGTTTGATGGTTATCTAGAGCTACCTGCACCAGCTAGGTCTTTCCAGGGACACTGTGCCCTTTCTGGCCCACAGCTGTCACACACTGAGCCTCCTTCACCCCACTAGCACGGGCATTTCAGAGACCCACAGCCTTGTGGATTTGTGCCTGCCCACAAGAAGCAATTCTGTCTACTAGTGTGAATAATTTGAACTCTCAAGAAAGCAGAGGAAAAACAACTCAGGTACTTTTCTGTCCCTTTCTCAGAACTGATGAGGAAAGTACTTCCAAGTATACTAGCAAAAGAATTACCCCAAAACATTTCTGTGAGACTCAAAGGAAATGCATAGTAGGGACCTGCTTGTAAGAAGAAAATATACATGGAAAGTTCTGTGCTCAGAGCAATGAGGTTGGTTGAGTCCGGCCAATCCCCTAAAACTAAAGCTCTGCTTACTGCTAGTGGGTTTTATCCCTTTTTATGGAAAAAAAATAAGGGTTAGCAAACTATGGAAAAGTCCCCAGATGATGAGGGTCAAGGGGAGGTATTTGTCAGCAGGGACACCAAAACAACTTAAGTTTCTATTTGTTTGCTTGTTTTAAACAAGTTTAGTTCTGCATAAGATCAGTAAATAAATAACCTACATCCACCATGCCATAAATTGCAATAAGCTAATTAAGTCATAATATTTGTGATTCAATATACACCGTGCAAAGGGAAACATTAATGAATTTTACATAACAAGCAAGCAAAGAACATTACTTGTCAGATAGCCTCAGAAATTCATTAAACGGTTCTTTAAAAGAAGTGGCTCAAGTGCAGAGCGCTAAAATGATAACAAAACCTATTAAGGAGCCTGTTTAATTAAGCACATACTTGCTGGCACATCTGACACTTATACAAGGTGTTTATGCTAAGACAAAGTCTTTCTTTTGCTGTACAGCCAAGGAGATCGTAGACAAGCCTATTCTTAAAACGCAGAGATAACTCTGTGACTAAGCAGCCAAATACCACACTGTGGAAAAATCTATACAGGCGCTAAGGGAATTGTGCATCTTTTCTCTAAAGGCCTAGATGAACTTTGCGTGTGCTCCAAAACGGCTGAGTGACAGAGTTTGACTCAGAGTCACACCACAGATATCTGTGACATCCCAGAGGAGGATGGAAACAGCTCAATCTGGGCTGCTCAAGTTTAAAAGGCTGCTCTTGAGGAACCCATAAAACACCAGCAAACCCCAAGGGGCAGGCTGGGCCAAGGAAGGTGCTCCTTGCACCCATGCAGAAAGGGACTGAGAAGCAGGGAGACCTTGTGCCTCCCCTAGGGCACATTATAGCCCTGCTCTGCATCTTCATTTTCTCTCCTGCTTGTGTTGCATGAACTGCAATGCACTGAACCCCATGCAATACACAAGATTTGTCATTTTAACAGACATGCTAAGGGTGGCTCTTACACAGATCTGTTACACAGTGATGCCTGTGAGGAACAAACTGCCTGGCAGCACAGAACACCCATCGCTCACTCCCTCAGAGCCACGACAGGGACAGAACTCTAAATATGTTCCAGTCAAACCACCCACGTGCTCCACATGCTCTGCAAAAAAACAAAACACCATTTTATATTCTTCATCAGAAACATTTCTCTTCCTGCCCTGTCTTTCTCCTGCTGCTCCTCTTTGTTGTTGATCATTACATACAGCTCACACATCCTAGTTTATTACAAGCTCTTGCTTAATCATGATCTGACCAGTACTTTGGGGAAGTTTTATTGCAACTGACCCACCAACACTCAAGTCTATACAATATTGTCAGAATACAATGTAATTTATCCTTGAAACAAGGCAGTTGAGCCAGTAGACCCAGGAACTTCAATTAAAATTAGTCTGATCCCACCTCCTGCCCACAGGCACAACGAGTCATCATCTGCCAGCTAAATCAACTTGTGTTGGAGACAGTCCCCTTATTTGCTTGTTTGGAAGCTATGAACTTGGTTTAATCCCTGTACATTCACTTAAGAGTTGGACTCAATGATCCTTGTGGGTGCCTTCCATCTCCGAACATTCTGTGAATTCTCTGAACTTCGCTCATGCTGCTGAGCTTCCTGGTCAACACCTTTGGCTGCAGGGTTTTCACACGGGTTTAACAGATCTCAGTGCTATAAGCAGATTCCAGTAACAGCCTGTGCTTCTCTCCTGCTTGGCCCTGTTCTAGTTCTCCTGGATTTTAGTACATGAGTCTGGGACTCCTGAGTATGCAATTCCCCTGCTGACCTGGGCACCATCCTCTGGCATCCCAGTTTCTTTGTAGGCAGCACTTTACTGCAAGAGGACCAGAAGCTACCTGTGAAAATAATTCACTTTCCTTTCTCAAAACTTTCTCACAGGGCAAGTTTTTTCAGCTCTCAATTCCTGCATTTTGAAAACTCCAGCTCTGTTACAGCTTATCCTGATGACACCTGTGTCTCCACAGTTTTTCCCAATCCTGCAGACCTGTGCATCCCGCAAGCAAACAGCTCCGTAAATAACTCACAGGTTGGGATCCAGCCACTAGTGCCGTGTTTGGGCAGGAGCTTGCACAGCATTCCCTGCTGCCATGTGGTCTGTCTCTCCAACATCCAACACTGCTCTCTTCAACCCTACCTACATGACCTGACATTGTAGAGTTTCCTGAAGCACTTCGAACAAAACCATGGTCAGAGAAGCTCTGACTTCCCATTAACCCGGGCAGGCACTCAGGAACAGGTGGCCAGGAGCAACAGGACTGTTACTTGAACAACTTGGGCAAGAAGTCAAAAGGCAAGCACCAAAGAGTCAGAACTGCACCTGAAGAAGGGCTGAGAACTGAAGGGGAAGGTAGAGATATTTCCCCATATAGAGATAAAATAACCAGTTAATAAAATCTCAATCAGTGGTTCACTCTCAATCACCTTTAACTCAGGAGCTCTCAGGGCTTTGCTGCTTCCAAACAGCACCTAGCATCACACCACATGCTCTGAGGCACATCTCAATGCATTACTCACCAAGTTCTCAGTAAAAATACTCTCGAGAGGTGCCTTCACTGCTTGGCCACAGCCTTTAGGGACACACAGAAGCCCACAGATTCAAACTGTTTAATGTTTATCGGTCTGAGACTTAAAAAAAATAAAATAGTAGAAACCTACCACATGCATGAGAAGTGAGGCATGTTCTCCCTTCTTTCTCCTCTCATGCTTGCAAAGTGGCCAGGCTTCCCAAAGCAAAGAGACTCCAAACCTATCCCAGCAGGACAGCTCTAGCTTAATTTCAGAGAGCTTCCTCCCCTGCTCCCCAAGCCCCACACCAGATTTAACAATCCCCACCTGCAGCAGCAGTCAGCGGATCCCTGCCCAGCATAGACTGGTCAGCCCACGGCGGCCCTTCCTTGCACCAGGTGGCCAAGGCCACAAAATCATCTGTCCGTTTGCCAGGCTTTTTTTCAAGAGCAAGTTTATCACCAATTCTGTGTTTTTCCGAAAGGGAGCAACACAAGAAACAAAGAGGAAGGTGGAAAGTCTGAATACAGCAGTGCTGACAGAATCACTGCATTTTAAAAGCCTTTATAAATGGTTAGTTACAAACCTAAGGGCTCCAAGTACCCTGTGTTTCAGACAACCCTATTTAGATGTACGTGGGTCTAGAATCACCAAGGAGAGCAGGGGAAACCTGACCCTCCCTATAATTCCTGAAAGTATGCATGGCATGCTTCTTTTCTCCTGGCATTTACAGCCAAGAGAGAGATGCTGGTAGGCAATGCCTGGCAATGAAAGGTGGAGGGGTCTGCCCAGGATTTTACAAAGCAGCTCAGCTCAGTCACCCGTGGCTTGTCCCCTTCTTCACGGCTGCTGGGCTGGCAAAGCCAGGTACAGTCATTGCTTGGGCTCACACCTTCTAAGCCATCTGCTGTCACAACTTCTCCCTGGTCTCTGTTCTGAAGGGAAGGCAAATTTCTGTGCAGTGGTTGTTAAAACTAGAGTGCAGGTGCAGCCTGAAAGCAACCCCAGGCTGATTCCACTCAACTGAGGGGTAAAATTTTTACAATAGTAACAGTAGCTGGCAAGAAGAAAAGTCCAGATGAGGTTAGCCTAAGAGCTTAGGGAAACCCATTTTCCAAATATTAGTTGCCATCTTCCTTGAACACAATACCTGCAGGGCTCCTCCAGGGATTCTGGTCTTCATCTCAGTACAGTCTTTTTATCAGGCAAGTAATCAAAAAGTCCTGAAAGTCCAGAGGATTCCGGAGTAATAGGTCACTGCATTATCAGCACTCTCCATCTCTGCATCACCCACACTGATGCAAAGTTAATTGAATAATGAAAGCAATTCAAATTGCCCACAGCTTGTTCCTATCTCTGCTTTCAATTTCCTCCCGATTGAGGCTGATTGAGGAATGTCTCACCTGTCTCTGGTGCCAAACTTAAGGCCAAGAAGGAATTTTCCCTGGAAGACATTGTCTAGGAGAGCTTCATTTCACTCTTTCCTCTCCAGTGTTCAAGTGCTGAGCTTTCCAGGACAGTGGGATAGATTTTTCCTCCAGCACTCCCAGCTATGAGTGCTCTGCATTTCTCCTGCTCTCCTTTGTGTTGCAGAATTGCTCTTTCAGACTTTTTTGATCTAAAGATTTTAAGGTAACTGAAGTGCTTTGTGGAAGAGGCAGCTCAAAAGGAAGCATTTTTCTCCCTTTTCCACCGTTCCCACCAGTTTCACTAAGAGCACAAGTCCATCAAAGTGACTTTAGGCTGCAAGCCCATGCTCAGCAGAGCTGGCAAAACACATTTTGGAAACCAAAATTCACAAGTTCTGTACTTTTCACCACTGGAATCACAGGAAGAAAAAAAAAAAATCATTCACCTACTGATGATCCAGGGACAAAAAAGCAGCTCTGAAAGGTGGATGTTTTCCTGAGCCAATCTCCCAAGCTCACAGGAGTTGTAGTTTAGCTTATGTTTTTCCCTGAAACTCTCTTAACATAATTCAATAGTACAATTACCTCTGAGTGTGTTATGAGCAATGCACTCAGTGATGCTTTTTTGTTATTTGGGGTATATTTATAAATTCTGAGCTCTTGTACAGCTTTGGGGCTAGACAGTCTTATGACAAAGAAAAATCTAGCAATTAGCTTCTCTGGTTTTGGAGCTTGAGGTAGCCTGACACGCCATGCAGCAACACTTCATGATTTAACACCTTCTATCATCTAGAAGCCCAGCTCTGGCACAAATGCAATTGTCATTTTCAATTTAACAGTCAGCATTACAATAAAAATTACTTCCTAGCACATTCATTGAGTAAGAAACAACAAAGTGTCACAGCAGATCTTGTGCACTTGTGTGTTTCTAATTAATTCCGACAGCTGGTTGAGCTTCAGAGGTGAAAATCTGTTTGGTTCTCAGAGCAAGGAGCTCTGGCAAAGACACTACAACTGAGGCCGGGATCAGGTACTGGCAGTTCCACTGGACACATAGACCTAGGCTGGTTTATCTGGGGTCTGGGTAGAGAAACAGGGCCCTCAGGTGCTTCTAAGGGCACAGATGGCAATGGAACATCCCAGAACAGAGGGAAAAGTAGAGATAAAAGGTGATATACAGATGCAAAGCCATTCTGATAAAAGCTACAGGGGTAAAAAGCCCCAACCCGAACAGTTTGCTTTCCAAACAGTACAGCTTTAAGAGATGAAAACCACATCTCACTTCTCAAAACTCTTGATGAAAAGAAAACAAAGGTGGTGAAAACAATGCAGGGGGAATTTCGATACGGCATCATTCTTATCAAAGTCTGGTACATAGATAAGACTGCTTTGGTCTTTCGCAATAACCAAATTATAATCTTTCCCTACAAACCCTCAGAAACATGGTTTCTTGCCAGTGATAAGTCTCATCCCTATTTGTACCTTTTGGACCCTGTTTTCCATGCCCCCACAATGGTGTTTCACTGGGAAAATACTCTATAGGCTGCTAAAGAACAGTGTCTCTCCATGACCAATGCACCAACCATAATCCTCAAGACGTTTTTCTCATTTTCTCCACACCAAAATTTCAGTCCATTTATCTCTTCTTGTTTAACAAAACAGAGCTCCCTTTCTTCCTCCTGTGGGTGATGGTTTGGGAATCTGATTTCCATTTCAGTCGTTCCCCTGAACTTACACAATGCCAAATGGGAGCATTTCAATCGTCTACTCAGCCCTTCAACAGGTACAAATTTCTTGTGGGACAGAGGGAAATGAAGGATTAAAAGGTTTATTAGCACATCTTGTTCAGCATCACAGGATGTGGTGGGTAGTTCCTCCCCACCCAGGAGGGACCAGAGAAATCAATTACTATGAAACAGTTTGTATTTTATAAGTGTTTTCTCCTGTGATGACACCGTGACAGTCCAGGCTGTATGAACAAGTCTTGACAGAGGAGTTCTGCAGTGCCTAAGGAGCTGGAAATACTTTCCCAGTACCAGGACAGCTCCAATGCCTTCTCCGCATTAGAAATCCAAACTTAGATAAGCTAGGAATAATTTTAGGATCTTATTTATAATCAGGGCAGGGATATGTTACTTTAAATTTGACTTAGGCAGAATAATGACAGTAATAATACAGACCGCATTTAAGATCTCTGAAAGAAGAAATTGCTAGACAAAGTGAAAGAAAAAAGCAGAGTAAGTTTAAGAGCAGGAACACAATCTGGTTTTACAATAATTATGTCACACAACACCCATTATCTCGGTAAGTGAATTATGTTTCACAAGAGATCATAGGAACATTTTCTTCAGGTTTGATTCCAGCTGTTCACATCTACCCAGTTTCAGATATCCAGTTTAATCCAGCCCTGAATTTCAAGCAACACAACAGCACTCTTCTGTGACTGTGTGGAAAAAACAATTTTTTTCCTGTAATAGTAAGATCCTTCAGCCCTGATTTGTCTCCACAATAGCTAGAAAAGCTTCAAATGAATGCTGTTTGACTTACTACTTTAACAAGGACCTAGTTGTAGGCTCTATGTGTAGAATACTTGTAGGACCTATGTAGAACACCCAATAAAGCTGCTCTGGGCTATAGCTGGGCTGCTGGGTCACCAAATCCCTTCATTTGGGAAGAAACGAGAGCAGAGGCTCCCCATGACAACAGTTGTCCCACTTTACCCTTCAGTGACAAATGGGGATCTCCAAAACATCATGGCCATCTCCCAGCCATCCCCAGAGCACCCCTTGTACTCCACCCTCTGAAGCACATAGCACATGTGGGAGGATTTTGCTATAAATCTCTGACGGTCTGCAAGAGCTTGCAACCTTCAATATCTGCAATCATAGGTGAATTTAGGAGCCTATCAGGAAAGAGGTTTTATTTATAGGTTTTATTTGCCATCAGCGTGAGACAAGCTCAGCAAGGAAAAAGAGGGGAGCAGGAGGGATTAGCACAACCCAGTGCTAAATTACGAACACACACCACAGGTGAGAAGAGCTTTCTTGCACCGCAAGCCCCATGCAGAGCCCTCTGGGAGGACCAGTCCCCTCTGTACAGTTCTTTCCATCCCCCTGAGACAGCAGCAGCCGGCAGGAGCTGCCACTCTCAGCCAAATGCCTCTGCATTTCCCAGCCCTTTGGGAGGAAACAAATGGCTGTGCCTGGAACAAGTGAATGGGGCGATGTGGCAGTGCCTCTCCAAGGAAACCTCTGCTCCCTCCCTTGAGACGCTGCCCTGGGGCAGGAGGTACAGCTTTGCTTAGCTGGGCCTGGCCTCCCGTGGCACAAGGCTCCAGCAATTCAGTTTACACATTTTACAGCCTTATCAGTGAGGAGGCTTCCCTTTCCCAGGTGGGCTCTTGCCATGGCACATCCCTTCCCAGGGGCTGCTCCCCACCCTGTCCCTCCTTTACCACTCCTGCTTTCTCAGCATTTTCTCCCCTCCCTTCTCATAAAATGTAGTTATCTAACCTGAGCATTTTTCTTCTCTTAGTCTGGTTCTTAGTCTCGGAGGAGCCATTTCCTCCTGTCTGTTGTTGATTGTTATTATTTCTGCTCTGTAAATGCATCTATCATGGTCTTTTCTTCCAAGGCATGAGCAGTCACAAGTTCCTCATATTTTTCAGGGAACCTGTTTAGCAAGGATTCTGCAAAAGAATGGTTTCTCTTCTTGTCCTGGAAGGTTGCAAGCGTAGCAGTACAGAGTGGCTTGCTGATTGCAGCAGAAAACACTAGAACTATTAGCAGCTTAAAAAGCAAACAAGAAACAAACCCCCAAATCCCCAAACGTCCTTTCCTGAGGCTGGACAGAAGCTCCTGCCTGGCCAGCCTACTGAGTTAAGAAACACATCACATCCCATGGCTGGAATGCTAATTAATTTTGCAACTAATGAGCTGGTGATAACACATTTACCACACTGGAGATGTGAAGAAAGGCACAGCTTTGATGCACAGTGTCTCCTTCCCCAGTGGGCAGACAGGATATCCCCAAGGCCACATGTTCTTGTGCTGTGCTGGTAGTTGAGGAAGTGTTTCACACCAAGATGAGTCTTCCCGAAGAATCACCTCTCCATAGAAACCTCTCAAGGGTCAGGGATCAGGAAGGGCTGGCAGTTCTCTACAGGATGAGGAGTCAAGGAGGAGAACTCAGTCAGCAGGGCAGGGCTCCCCCATCCCACAGGACATAAGTGAGACCAGCAGCCAAGTCTGGGGATGGCGGCCAGGGCCAAATCAGAGCCCAGATCATTTGTGGTGATACAGCAGATCGAGGCAGGAGCTCAAAGTGCAGGGCAGTCAGCTCCAGTGACAGTAACCACAGTCAGACACAGTCTAGTGGTCACCAGGCAGATCCGACGCCAAATTGGGAGGCCAGTCCATGGATCGGGGTCCCAATGCGAGGCCCATGGCCAAGCACAGGCATGGCTGTATGGAGTGGTACATCTACACCACAGCTCAGGGAGCAATGGAAAGCCATGGACTGAGTTTAAATGGAGCCCCTGAGCCCATGGGCAGGGCAGTGGCTGAAGGCCCATGACAGGCTCATCAGGCTAATTACACTCAGGGCCCTGACGCTTCATCTGCACCGCCCTGGCCAGTAGCATGGCCAGGCACTAAGAGAGATGCCCGCACATCCCTTGACACCTAAGCACCAATGCTCATATGAGGTAGCCCAGAGCTTACAGATGGGTTTTGACACTGTCCCCTCTAATTGCAGAGTCCACAGCCTTCACAATAGGCATAAATGCCCCTTGACCTCCTCCCTCAGAAATAAGAAGGATGATATTCCATATTACAGAGCAGCCTATATCTGAGGCATCACAAGGAGGTGAAGCAATAACCAGGAACTGCTTTTTCTCCCCACATGCTGATGTGCCTTGGGGCAGGGAAAAGCAGCTGCAGGAGCAGCAGGGCACCTCCCAGCCCATCAGTACAGCAGCACGGAGGCAAAGACAAACAAAGATGCAGGAAGTGATTATGCCTTCTGATAACAGAGCTGCAAAGCTGAGTAAGCAATTGGTGATTTGAGCTGGGGCTAAGCGTGGGGCTTTCATTACAGACAAACAACCTAAACCCAACAACACAACGGTGGCAGTTGTTTGTATCAGTGAGGGAAGTTAAATAACCTCCCCCAAGAGATACTGCAAAAGTGGAACATGTGGGATAAGAGAGACAGTAGCATTAGAGAGGCTGGAAATTGGCCAAGACACAACTGGCACACACACACAGAGTCACTCTCATCATTCAAGAGAAGTTCAGTGTTCCAAAAGCATCATGGAATGCTCCTTTCCGGGTGACATTTAACTCAGTCTTCAGACACCAGACAAGAACGCACTCGGCAATAACTGGAGATGTCCAATAATCCAAACCAGAAAAAGCTTTCCATTCTGTGGCTGAGCTGTATCCCTGCCATGGTACTCTCTGACCCTGGGTCAGAACATACAAGCTTACAATCAGAAAGATTTAATGAAAAGCATGCAACAGCCAGAGATCCTGCTGCCAGGTGAGGAGAGGAAGAGAGAGAAAGAGAGGAAAAAATGCATCAAATGGCTTATAAAGAAAGAAGCACATACACTTCCCAGCAGAGGATACAGTCTTTTAAGCCATCCCACTTGGGGGAGCTTTCCCTAACTCTGATACTTCCTTGACGGCAAAAAAACCCAGATCATGGGGCCAATATAAGGGCTGTGCAGCTGCACAAGTCTCTTAGAAGGTCCCTTTTGTATTGCCTTGGCTTGTTCTTCAGGCTCAGAGGGAAGGTTAAGTTGAAGTCACCTGCTCTCTGATTCCCTGTGTACTCACTTGAGCCATCGCAAAGGGACAGGCAGGTTCTGCCAGGGACAAGATTTACGCACTTAGTCCTTTTGAAGTGAAAAATAAAGGAAAAAGTCCTGCAGTTCTGCTTTCAGGAAAACAGCTCTGGGAATATGCATTTCCCCAACACAAGTTCCATGTAGACATGACATTTAACAGTCCTCAAAAATCCCTCTGAGGAGCTGTCAGACTTGCTGATACCAATATGTGGAAAGTAGAGAGTCTGGCTTCCCATTCTGAGAAAACCAACAGCCAGCACTTCTCCTTTGGCTTGGTTGTGCTCAAGAGCAAATGGGACAGAGACATTCCCACACCTTCCAACACAGAGCTTCTTTTTCATCACCAGTTCCTACCCCAGTCCAGCCCAGTTCTTGCCCAACTCTTTTGATCCACCTATCCATTTACAGGCAGCTGAAATTCTTCAAGAAAACACAGCTTGCCAAAGATTATGCTTCCAAAGTCCCACTGAAGTGCCTCCCCCTAGACCTCCCCTTTGCCTTCTGGCCCCTCTTGTGCCTTACTCTTCCCCAAAAGTCCTCATTCCTCAGGGGATACTTCCCTGAGCAAGCTGAGACCTTCTCACTTACTGCTTATATGGTCAGGGAGGGCATTAAGGAAATAATCACTGAGACAGCAGATAATTTAGGAATAGCCTGGAAACAATTTCTAAGGAGATCAGTCATCCTTGGGATGTTCAAGGAAGCTCTAGTTGTGCTGATGCTTCTTTTGCAGGACTAAAAAAATTAACAATATTTTCTCCAGGCTTAAGCGTCTCAGAACTCCTACAACAGCCATGTGAGTCCACAGCAAGGATCCACCCAGCCCATCACTGTGTCCAACATAAACTATGAGTTGACACCTAGGAAAGAGGAAAGAGGAAGAACAGGTCAAAAATACATGGTACTTCCCTCCTCAAAAACAAAATATTTACTTAGCCTTCAATAATTTCCAGCTGAAGAGGTTTTTTTTGGCCTTAGAAGGTTTGTCTATTCAGTGATCCCTAATAATCTTGGTTTCAAACACTATTGCCTTCCTTTGAACACAAGAATACACCTTGCACCTACAACACCCTTTGATGAGAAGTTGTCTGGGTGTCCTACCTCGTACATCCAGAACCAGCTCCCACCATTTGTTTGAAATCTACTCACATTTGTTAGCCTCCAATTCTTGCATGGGTAAAAGTAGGAACAGCCAGTCCCTACCCATTTGCTTCATGCACCTCCAGATTTTGTTGGTCTCTGTTACATTCCCACTCAAATCATCCCTTTTTCAGGCTGAAGTATCCCAGAGCGCTCATTGCTTCTTTTATGGGAGTTTCCATGTCTGGACTCAGAAGGTCACTCACAGCCGATGGGACAGGGTATGGTGCTTTCCTGCTTTTGGAGCGCCCTGTTCTTCAGAAGTGAATTTAACTTGTGCTTTCACAAGGCTTTTACAGAGAAGAAAGAAAACACAGACAAATATTCCTTCTTTACACTCACTTTTCCTTCATTTGAAATCAAAGGCAATACTTTGAAAGCAGAACAACTTCTCTTCTAGAAGCACAAAGATCCCCTTCTCAGAAGAGCCAAACAAAAGACCATGACTCAGACATGGGGCTTTAACTTCCTCATCCTATGACCCAAACTCTTGACCTCCAACATTCTCTGCTTCTCTGAGCGTGTCGTAGGTCTGCCTAATGTCCAATTTGTTGGATTGATCTTGGAGATCCACGGCACTTCTTAAATACCGTTTGGTCAACTCAACAGCACTCAGAAGCAGCACCTTGGAGTTTGAAAGTCTGACCTTGCAATTGTGGCTTTCTTTTACATATAAGATATTTAGGAGAGTAGGGAGGACAGGGTAATGACTGGTGGGGAAGGTGCTGTGTTTACAGAATACAGCCATCAAAACCTCCCCAGCTGTCCATGGACTTCAGGGACCCCTCCGCTCCAGGGCAGGCCAGAGGGATTTCCTGGTTAATGTCAGGCAAGGAAAGACTTCTGCTGAATAGCTGCACGTTAAGATGTATTTTATAACCCCCTGGTTAGCCCAGAGGAATTCACTGGCTGTCGAGAGGATCAACACGTCCATAGTGCTGGGATGCTTTGGTATTAGATTACAGCTTTGGCATTGCCCTTAAGTTCAGCAAGTCAAAGGAAATAGTTGCAGGTTGTTTTATTTACAGAGCACCAAATAGGTAATAGGATTATAGACATGTAAAATCAAATTTTTTAAAACTACAAATGAACATTTAGAGTAATTTGAAAGTGTCTGACATTTTGTAAGTCTACAGCAAACAAAATCTCAGTTAGAAAACCAGTTTAATACAGTCCTTCACAGCAAGGTTCTTTTCATGGTACAGGGTGTATTGGGAGGCCCAGACTTCCTTTCACAGCCTATGGGCATTCCCGGATCACAAAGATTAAAAAGCACTAATTTCCCAAATCTCAGGTCAAATCAAGAAAGAGCTTTGGGCTTTCCAGTCACCAGATCACTCTATTCTACCTCCTTCAGAAACATCAGTGCCCCTTGCAGTTCTCCCAGGCCCAGGCTGTGAATGCAGCCAGGTTCCCACTGCCCGGGGCCTCACCAGAGCTCAGATTTAATCTCTGACCAGGACCATTCTCTCTTGCTGGAAGCAAGAGCCAGATGATTCCCCGGCTCTTACATTCCCAGAATGGTCTGGAGACACAAATTCACACAGCCAAGCCTGAAAATCAGTGAGGCAGCTCTCCAGATGAAAGCCTGTGCAGCCAAAAGGAAATCACATTATGCATTATGATGGCATTGGGAACTTTATTAAAAACAAAATAAGCAAACAAAAGTAGCAGCAGTGGAAGGAGAAGCTTCTGGCCTTACTGCCACCAGAAGAAATGCTCAGCAAGCCTTGACCTCTGCATGAAGCCTTTTCAAAGACCAATCCCTACTTCACATTGGGCATAAACCATTACTCCACATTATATAGATGTAGCAAGGCATTTAACCTGTTGTAATCTTGATTGCCATCCACCAGCTCAGAGCAATGTGTTAGGAAAGCAGTATTAAGGAGAAGGAAATAGGGATTGGTGCAGAATAGCAATATTTACACTAAAGAATACTGAGTGCCTTTAAAATTACAATTTTTACGTTTCTGGATATAAAGAAATCAGCAGGAATAATAGTATCGGTCTCCTGCATAAAAATGTTCTTAGACTTCATCTGATGTCCCAAATGTCTTCTGGCTGCGATAACAAGACAAGGATTCTTCAGAGGCTTTAAGAGACAGAACCACCACTGTATCCTTTGGTAATTGATGCCAAAAATTATTTAATTGTTGCTATTTAGACACTGTTAAAATCATGTACCTTATTTTTCTAGCTTACATTTATCTAAGTTGAAATTCTAGCTGCTGGATCACATTATGCTTTCATCTGTTTTTCATCCACACACAGCCATCACTTTACCCAATGAAATTCACCCCTGCATTTTAGGCTGACACGGCAAATGACACTCAACAGTTTTGGTCAGGCAGGAAAGGATTCTGCATCCCGCTGCATGTGAAAGGCTGCCACTGAATTCAGACAACCAAGTTGAAAGGTGACATCTGCTTTGTAGTTAAGGCTTGCTTAGAGCAATAAGGACAAGCATCATCCCCCCAGATGTTTCTGGAGCTTTCTGAAGGGGTGGCCTGAAGCAGCTAGTCAGCAAGGCTGGCAACAGTTGACTACTTCTAGCATTGCTGTTGAATTACTGCCATCATCAAGTAAAGTTATGAGTATATGGGAGTCCAATAAAAGACAGCAAGTGCCATCAAAGCTGCAGAGAAAGTTTTTTAAGCATTCCCCAAGGGGAGACACATGGGCAGAGGTGAGGACATGCACTCCCCCAGCAGCTCTCGCAACATGGCTGTGCTGCCATCCATGACCCTGACCCTGCTGCTGTTACTGCTGTGCTTGAGAAACAGCAGCAGATTTACCCCTTACCTCAGAATCTGGGCCAAGCTTGAACAGTGGCTGACTTCTCCAGCTGAAAGGTTTCCTGTCCCGTGACACAGGCTCTCTGGAGGCTGATGCAGGGCACAACACAGCCAGCTGTGACCAAACCGTCAATGGAGAATTTTGAGAATGTAAGTTAGAGTCCCATGGGTCTGGCAAGGGCCTAGAGAGGCAGAAAAGGAGAACCCAGCTCTCTCTACGAGCTGTGGTACCACCATCCATCTCCAGGACAGTGATGCTGTTCACAATCACAGTGGGAAAACACATTTGTAACAGCAACACTCTGAACAGTCTGTCCCCCCCGCCCAGTAATGACACAATGGAGGAAGCAGCTGGTGCTGCCAAGCAGCACCAATTGGCATTATCTTAACACTCTGGGCTGTAAATTGTGTCAGAGCTGTTTTCTGTGTAGTTTGGTCATTCCCTTCATGAGGCATGAATGCCTGGGGCACAGATAACCCTGCCCAGAAGGCCCCTGCAGCTCCGTACCAGATCCCTGAAGCAGCAGCTCTGCAGCAGATCCTTGGACAGCAGCAATGGATTGCTACAGTCTTAGAAAAATAGCTGCCAGGCTTTGCTCTCCTAGTCACAGGCCTGACACAAGCCACGTGGGCAAGACAAGTCTTGGCAAAGGGGGCATGTCTGAGTGTTGAGATTAGGAATTTCCCCACTCTGGGCCAGTGAAGAAACAAAGAGCAAAGGGGAACCAGCCCACTACATTTAACTGCATGGTTAGACCAAACAAATCTATTTTCATTATGTCTGTTGTCAAGATGTGGAGGAATTTTTTCCATAAAAGAACTGACAGTGGGATATGCATGTGAGATACAGGGAGCAGGTCACTCTCTTTCACTGTGCTGATTAGTCTCTCCCAAATGATATTTTTTATTTTTAATTCCAGGTACTTCTTAGTGTATGAGAGGTTCCAGACAGGAGTGATGCTTGGACAGCTGGGACTCGCCCCCGCAGCCCAGAGCCAGGACAAAGCCAGTCCTCCAGGTAGACTGTGTGTCACAGCCTAGGAAAATTCCTGCTTTCCCTTGTGCCTGAGGCATGTGCACACACACGTCCCAGATCCAGCTGCAAAGCAAACCTGCTTTAGTTTGGACTTAGCAGGCACAGGAAAAAGGCTGAAACCTAACTCCAAACCTCCAGTATTGACTGGGCCCAAGTGTTCTCCTTTCCATGCCTTGAGACTTTCTCTCCCCCCTCTCCCACATGCACCCCCTCAGTCAAAGGATCACCAAGCTGAATTCACCAACTAATCTAAATAAGCAACCCATATTTCCCAGCCTAGCAGGATGGAAAACCTGTCTGACGGCTGAAGTTCCTGCAAGAAGCATGATGAGGTGCTAAGAAAATAATTGTGCTTACAAATTCTTTGGGCTGAAACAGCTGCTTTTGTAGCTGGATGGGTTTTTGGCCGGCAGTCAGCTCTCCCTACAAGGCATCTCTACAAGACACTCCATTTACTTCCTGTTCCCTAGCAAGTCCCTGCAGGAAAGCAAAGAAACTGGGATTAAACATATGTAGCAGAGCCCAGCCAAGACACACGATCTGAATTCCCAGACAAAGTGCAAGACAAATATAAGCATCACAGAGGAACAAATGTAATACGGGCTTAAGTCTTGCATGAGCCCTCTGTAAACGTGATCTAACAGCAGGCTGCACCTTCCAGCCTGGCAGATTCCATAAGTGCAAGGTCTGCAACACATTGGAACTCACAAAGAGAGACACAAGGAATCAGGGATTTAGAAAGAGGCCTTAGGGATTCACCATAAGCTTGAACGACATAGAACCCCTACAGCCAAATGGTGGTTGGTGCACTGACATAAAATGAATGGATTCTCTGAGTCCCAATCCAGTTCTGTACAACTGGAGCTGCAGGGCTCCAGGTTTTTGATTGGGAAGGGAAGACATTAGAAACAAAAAACTTGTCTGAACTGTCCTCTCCCTGTCTGTCCCAGACAGGCACCTGATGGCCTCTAACACCGTAAGAGCACCTGATGTTTGAGTGACATTATCAGTGTACCTCCAGCTGTGCTACAGATGAGACAACAGCAGATTAAAGAAGGAATAAAGGAGCGAAGCAACACTGCCCAGCCACAGCCAATCTTATATTCTTAGTTTTTCCAAAATAGTTTTCTGGGGTCCCAGCACAATACTCCAAACACTACATTTCCTTCATAAGATTAACAAATCTAAAGGCTGCCTTCCACCCATGAAGGATTTAACATAATACCTATTAGTAAAATCCTCAAGTGTGAAAACCTCGAGTATTTAAGTTGAATGTGGTTCTTCTTCACAGGCTTCTCCTCTGCTCAGGAGGAGCCTGAGACTTGAGGTACTGTGCAGACACACCATGTTCCACTCCCCACAGGGGAAATCCCACTGAATCCGGTGGCATTGCCAGCCCAGCAGGAAGCATAAATCTCACAGGAAAGGCTATTCTAGTGATGTTTCCAGAACGGTTTTCCAGATCAGTGACATTTTGGGACAAAGCCAAGGCAGAGCTGGCCAGCACCTCCAAGATGGCGGCTAAGTGGAAAATCTCCACAGTGCTAGAAAGAATAGAGGGTAGACACTTTTTCTGAAGTTTTGATTACTCATGAAAGCAATAGGAAGTTTTCCTCTCTCCCTAAAATGTTGCATTTGTTTTAGCAATAAATTTGTGGGGGGAATTCATACGGGCATATTTCCCCACTAATGAAATAAAGAGTTTACAAAAACTGAAAAGGAAAAAAAAATTCTGCCACCAGAGTAATGATTTTAACAAGTATTTTTAGTATTCCCCATGAATAGGGAATATCTAAGCAACCAAGTCCACTTGATACTGTTGACACTTTTTCAGCAAGCAACCATCAGTGCCACAAGGACATTTTGTGCCATGCTGGCAGGGGTGCAGTGAGCTGCAGACAGCGACTCAACGAACTCCATTCAAGGGCTTTGTTGAGCTGGGGTCTAAGCGAGGAAATGCTAAGGGAAGCCTGGAGCCAGAGCGCTTCCCATGAGACAGTGAATCAAGACCTTCCTCCTCCTGTGAGTCAGTGTCACAGGAGGCAAATTGCAGAGGCTTCTGGCTGGCTGGAGCTGCAGCCATGGCACTGCAGCAGACTGGCTCCTCCAGATGCAAGGAGATGGGACGGAAGCAGGACAGGAGACCTGCTGGGGAGGGCCCATGTTGCAGCTGCTTCTGTTCCAAAGCCTGGCTAGCATCAGTCATGCTGAGAAGATATCGAAGGGGTAGCAGGCACCTCTGGCCTGTGCTTCATGCACAGAAGTAGAAGAGAATAAGAAAGAACGGCTCAGAAGACTCAGAGGGAAGTACAAGGGATGAGAAACACATAGGTCACAAAGAACATGCAAAGCACACAAAAACCATGCAATTACCTGCTGCAGAAATGACAGCAGGATCATGTCGTTTCACAGATCCCTTGAGAAAAAGCAGCCTTCCTGCCACTCCATCCTGCTTCAGAGGATTTCTTCCTTGCCTCTCCTTAGCCTCCTGACTGATTCTCTCCACCCAGCTCTCCTCTGTCTATGAGCAGGGACACTACTGAAGAGCAAAACAGCTCGTGTGCTTCTGAGAAGCCTACATTCCTCTCTAGTCACTAAAACAGCCCAAACCAGCAAGAAATGGTGAATTCATGAGAGAAAACAAGAGTGGGGAGAAAGGAAGATGGTTTATAGAGCCGGCCAAATATTAGAAAGTAAAGTCACTGCATTCACATATAACACAAAGCCTCTGGTTCAGTGTGACCACATCAGAGCCTGTGAGGATTACTAACAGCCTCTGCATGGGTTTGCTGCCCACACCCATTCAGCAAAGGATACCCACAGCTAAGAGAACACGTGTCTTCCTCTTGCTTACTTATTTGGAGCTCTTGTTTGGAAACTCAGACTCAGAAAACTAAGAGCAGCTATTTCCAAATACTTCTTAGGTGGTTATTCACACACTTGCAATATTCCATAAGCATTTGTCATTGCTGATTATCTTAGCAAGCACTGTTTGCAAAGCAGAGGTGAAGAAATGGTGCAAGGACAAGCATTTCACATTCCATCTTAAAGCAGGCCCCACTTTTGTGTAGTAGCATAGCACATGGACAACCTTTTCCTAAAAAGTTCCAGGGACAGACACCACAAGCTCTCCTCTGATTGAGAGACAATCTACCTCTTGCTTCGTAATCCTCAGCTACTTAACAAAGCCTTCCCTCTCCAAAGTTTCATGTTGTATCAGACATAACAGCCTGCCTAAAAGAGGGAGATGTGATGAAACATCAGAAAGAAAAAAGCATGAGTGCAAGGAAACCCTGCAATTTCAATCCACCTCATGCAGTCAGCCTGAAGAACAAGAGGTGAAACCTCAGCTCTGGCAAGAACCACAGGAGTCTGGCAAACAACTTAAGAGCTGCTTAAGGTACTGTGCTGAGGAGGTGCTGCAATCTCCACCCCAGGATGGCGGGAACACAAACTGAATTTAAAAATCCATGGCAAATAAAATGGTGAAGGACTGTAAGTCAAGTTTTCATCAATTCCCACTGCAGAGGCAGCTTCCCTAAATAGCCTTCCAACACAAGAGATACTCCTTGTTTTCCTCTTTCACTTCAGGAGTTTCTCTCCAGCTGTGAGCTTCTCACTTCTCATGTACTTTCTCCAGAGCATCTCATCAACGGCAAACAGCGCTGCAGGGATCATGCTGGAAAGCATGGTCTCCACTTCTTCTGCCACCAGGGAGACTCCTGTAAATTGCAGAAATTCAGGGATCCCAAGGTCCCACCAGTGAAGGGAAGAAGGGGCACCAGGATTGAGTAAACCGGAGTGACTGGCTTAATCTAACAGCTGCCAGAAATGCTGGTCTCAATCCCACTGTTACTCTGTATTCTGCTGATGTTTCCAGCACTGGAGATGCCTCCATGAGCCAAATTCAGTTCACTGAACTGACAGAAAATTAACAGTACAAAAAACCACTACAGCAACGGGCTCAGTCACCTGCCCTGGCTACATCCACGCAGTGCATGTGAGACTATTGCAATGAGTGCCCAAAACACGTATTTTGAGCTGAAGGAGCACTGGACACTTATTCTCTTGAGAAACTCATTTTGTGCATGCTGAACTGGCTTTGTGTGGGCTGAGTTTGTGTGCCACTAGTCCACCAAAAGGCCATGGGACAGTCAACAATTCTGTGCAGCTTTTCCCAACTTTCCCCTTACGTATTTTAACATTTTTC
The DNA here is from genome assembly GCA_013398955.1 of Callaeas wilsoni. Classification (NCBI taxonomy): domain Eukaryota; kingdom Metazoa; phylum Chordata; class Aves; order Passeriformes; family Callaeidae; genus Callaeas; species Callaeas wilsoni. The sequence goes on from VWPU01013766.1 coordinate 279,217, forward strand.
TGTGATTTAGAACAATCTCTTCCTACCTGTGCATGCCTCACACAAGAAGATCCAATCTGTGATGGGAGGGCTTTGCACATCATGACAAACAGCAGCAGCAAAGCCCTGCCCTCCACCGAAAAGTCCCATCTCTACATACGAGTGGTCACTCCGACCTCACTGCTGGGTGAAGATGTTTCCTTCCTCCCACAAGAGATAAGCAACAGGATCTGGGCAAGTCACGCTCCCTGCAAGGCAAAGCAGCAGCAGGTAAGGCCGGTGGACACTCCTTACAAGGAAGTGGAACATTCCCTCGCTTACGCACAGGAACAGCCATAGCCACCCTAAAGGGTGGGGGGAGAGATAGGACCGCGAGGCAGCACAAGGAGATAAGGGAGAAAACCAAGAAATATGTGGATTCGTTGTAATTTTCAGGCTTGAGTTCCTAGAAAAGATTTCTTTCTCTGGTCTTCAGCAGCATGAAACATCTTTCAGATGACAGCAGCATTTCCAAAACCCTACAGCACTTGGGGAGAGCTGGCAGGGCAAGTCCTGGCTACTTCCAAGCGGGCACCTCTGGCTCCTCAGCTGCCACAATGCCTGTCCCATCTGACCACAAGAGAGCTGGGTAATACATTTAGTTTTACAGAAAACTGTAAATTCACAGGGAAACATATGAAACTCTGCAAATTCCCAAATAATTCTGGTAATAAAAAGTCTGAGGGTTGCAAACCCTCAACTCTTTTGAAGCAGCCATTTTAAACCACACTTGATGATTCCAGTTCACAAGATTACTTGGAGATGATATATTGCCATTTGAACAAAGGCAAAATTTGAGGTGAAATCACTCAAAAGTACTCAAAAGGACAGTGGGGGGGTGTTTCTACTGGCACACCTGCAAAGGCAACTGAAAGAAGTGACAGAAAGCAACAGCAAACATCAGTCCCTGCTCCTACCAGTCCTCCCAAAACCTCACACCGAGAGACAGAAGTTACACCTCTTGGCTCTACTGTCCCTGGCCTCTGGATGAAAAACATTTCTGGGTAAAAATAAGGATACTGCTACATCTTCCTTACATTTTCAAGTTAAAATGAGGAAGGTAGGCCAAGGGCCTTGTCACAGCTGCTAGTCACCACAGTATTACATCAGCCACAATGCCACAATTCCAAAGAGAGGTGAGCTTGAAAGTTAAAAAAGGAGGCTGATTCAAACCTGCAATACTCCCAAAAGATATCCTGAAGCTTAATTTTTTTAAAAAAGTGCTCTACTCCTTTCTGTAGTTATTTTTAATCTGGGGTGGACTGTGTCGTCCTGGAACTGAGTCAAATGAAAAGTCGACATTCAAAGCACTTTACTCTCCCCCTGCTGCCCCTCTGCTCTGTGACAGTCATCACTTCTGAGTTTGTAAAAGCTTAGTGGGATTTGCGCAGGGCCAGGCAAATCAGGCTGCTCCATTTACTGCTATACAACAAATATATTCCAGTAACAGGCTGCTCTCCTGCCAATGCCTTCTGTTTTCCAACTCATTTCATTTTCTTTAGTGACTTTATTTCAGACAAGTGGATAACCAGAGCCTTGGGTTGACTCCATATGTGGATTGTGCCTCTTAGCAGTGCCAGTTAATTCTTTGCAGAAATCCTGCTCATGTAAGGATGCAGGTACAAAATCTCTCCTCCCCCTGCCGGACCCAGTTTATTTGCTCCTGTTTCCGCTCCCTTTCCACCATCAGTCAGCCCACAAAGCACTGACTGCTTCTCTGCCTGAGGCTTTCCCCAGCTGCCTCCCTGCCTTTCCTGCCAGGCTCTTGCCAAGGAAACCTGTCCACAGCTATGCAGGCTGGGGCTGTGCCTTTGTTTTGGGCAGTGACGTGTGCTTGGGGTGGAGGTCACAATTGTTTCAGCTCCCTGATTCCACAAAGGAGTGTTAATAATTTCTTACAACTGCGGTAAATGAAGAGTGGCAGCTACACCCAGTCTGTAACATTAGACATCATTGCTTTTCCTCTTACCTGCCAAAAAGAGGGGTTCTTTCCTTCGCCATGGGAAGGTGCCTGGGGTTGCAATGTCATCTAGGCAGAAGCCACTAACTTTAATGGGCTTTCTCTCAAATATGTGGACCATATTGATGCACAGACAGGGTCACCCTGCCCTGAGCCAGGCCTAAGAACTCCTGGGGCTGTTTGGATCAGAAATCAGAGCTGGGGTCTCTCCCTCACATACCATCATGTCTCCCCTTACAAGGAAGGGATGCAGTGGATAATGCAGCTGCCATTTTTGTTGTTGAAAAAAAGCAGTTTGACAGTGCTAACAGAAAAGCACAACTGTGCTGTGGAAGGCAGATGCATGTTCACAAAAATTAAGTACCTTTCATTGAACCCATAAAAGGTATTTCTTGCAGCGAAATTGTACAAGAGTCAGTCAGAAAATCTCTAATTTGTCTCAAGAGGTTCCCAACTCTTAAGGTGCTCTCTGACTTGAAGAGTGCAATTATACACCAAACTTTGGCTTCCTTGAGCATCATATAAAGAAAAGAAAACAGTAGGAAACATCTCCCATGCCCCTTCCCTGCCTTGTGTAGCATGAAGGTTATGTACAAGAACTAAAACTTCAGAGCCAGAAGCCTTAATTTGCAGAAAATAATCTCATTTTTCATATTTAGTGCAACATTAAAACCATCCTCCCAAAACTCAGCTGTGCCAAGGCTTGTGAGCTTAGAGTGAAATTATCCCCAACAGAAAAGTTTCACTGCCCCAGCAAAAAATGAGGAGTAGTGGAAAACAGAAACAAAATTACACAAGTGGTGAAAAGTAAAAGGAGGTGGTTTAGACACATCCCATCTTGATATGCAATGTTTCAGTAAGCAGGGTGAGGAAATGGGTTTTCCTTTTAAGCAAGGGTGGGCCAGATCCTTGGCTGGAATAAATCAGTGCTGCCCTGCTGAAATTAATGGATTGTTGCTCATTCACAGCAGCTCAGGGTCTGGCACATGGTTTTTTCCTGACAGTATCACAGTAATGTAATTCTAAATTAAAATCATGTGGAGATGTTGTTTTGATAAAATGTTGTTAAATGCTAAATATACCAAATGTGAACTGAACTAAAATGAACCTGATATGAGAAAGAGCAAAGGGAATGCCTCTCTGTTGTAATGTGGACTCAGAGGGTAGAAAGAATTACAGGACAATTTGATGAAATCCCTTGAAGCATTCTCACTTACTAATTAGTCTCAATATTCTGGAAGGTCTGAGGGTTTAACACATTTCCTCGCTAAGAGCTCATTGTAATTCCTGCAGCCGAAAGCACCAAGGATGCAGAGCACAGCTGGACCAGTTGGCAGAGAGGTGACTGTAATGGTCATCCCCTCACTAGCCCCCAAAAGCACAGGCAGCCCAGAGGGGCCTGCTGGGCTTGCAGCTGGTGAGTCCTGTGCAGCGTCCCACTGCCAAATGAACTGCTGCAACCAGCTGAGAGAAACTAAAAGATATTCTTCAGCTGCAAACATGGAAGCAGCACCCTGGGAACCCCTTGAGCACCACAGCAACCAGACAGGGGAGACATTGCAGTCACTTGTGCAACTCTGTCTTGTTTAGTCACAAGGTGGATGTGAGCAGGACTATTGCAGCCACAGCAAGTAGGGAGTGATGGATTTCTCACAGAGCACCCCAGGCACTCTCCTCCCATTTGATGCTCTCCCTCCTAGATCTGTCCTCACAGCCATGACAGTGACATGACAATGACCTACCTTGCCCTGTCTAGCCAAAGCCCAGCTTCCCTTGATCCCAAGCAACCAGGCTTCTCAGCCTCTTTCAGAATCAGCCAGGAAGATGCTAATTCCCTGCTGAAGTGGGTGGCAGTCTTTATTATGTTTCAGGCCTGAGAAATCTCACCAGTGCACTGAGAACCACAGGGCTCCTTCCTAATTACACAGCAGAGCACCACATGATTCATGTCAGCAGCTCCCCAGCCCCCTCAGCTGCATCCTGGCTGGTGTGACACAACAAACCCGAGTGGAAGTGATTAGCAGGTTGCAACCAGGGCCGCCCGCTCGGCAGCACCATTTCCAAACACGGCGCCCGAACAGCCGCAGCCGGAGCCCTGCTGAATCACTGCTCCCCTGCATTGCAACATCGGAAGTTGCGCTTCAAAACCCATCGCCTGGGCTGCTCTCCGATTTCCCAATGAAGGCTGGAGGAAGATGGAGAACTCAGGCTGAGTACATTATAGATGCATTTTTAAATTCCCAGGAGAGGTTCGAAAATTAGAGCTAGCTCTAGGGCCCCTTTTGTTTTTGTTTTTCCCTTCCCTCCTCTCTTTCCTTTTGGTCTGATTAACTTTGGTGACTGGCTTGCACAATTTTATCAGGTTGGGCCTGATGAATCATTCATCTCCCGCAAGCAACAGTGAGAGATCGCAGGCCAGGCAGGGTCTGTGCTGCAGTAACCAAAAACAGCAAAAAAACCACCCCCACCAAGAGACAGGGAATGGGGGCAGGGAAAAACAAGACAGTGGGCCAACAGCACTCATGGACAGCTTTCCGATGTCTGGTCTCAGACAACTAGCAGCACATTCATTTGTAAGCCTGCCAGACCTCCTAGGAAACCTAAAAGGCTGCTGTTATTTATAAAGCTAGATGTAGTTATTCTGCCTGTGTGCGAGACTAGCTCATTATATTTATAGGTACCTGTCCCATTCACCTACTTCTGGGCCCTCATTCCCATAAATTCATGAGGCTGGCAGGATCTGCCTTCAAACACTGAGATACCTCTCCTTTCCAGGAAGGGCCATTTGGAAGTGTCTGTCACCACTGCAGGGCTCAGCAGCATGTACATGTAAATATATACCTGAAAGCCCCACATTTCTGTCAACATACAGGAAGACAGATTCAAGAATTTGTCTTCCACATGGAGAGCACCAGATTTTACATTTCATTTGTAAAAAGCTCCCAGTAAATCTTAACCATGAAAGTTTGATTTAATGATGGTTTAAAACTGTCAGCTGGCTTCAGTAGAGAAGATATACAAGCCACTCCCATCAATTCTGGCAGCCTGGAATCCCAGCCCCTCTTAATAAAAATAAAATCAGCCCTCCTAGGTTTTATGCCTGAACCTCAAACAATCTTCCCATAAATCCAACTTGGAGATCATCTGATCAGGCATGAAGAGCTTTGGAAACAGCAAAGCCGGGGCTTTGGGCAAGCAAAGGCAGCTCCCTACAGTTGCACTGGGGACAGGAAAAGCAAGAGATTTGGCCTTTCCAGTTTGTGGATGCTCACACAGGAACACAAGAGAAGTTTTCTATTTTGAAGGTGAAAGACTTACATCCCAACAAAAAAAGTAAAAATGGCACAGACAGCTGTATGTCACATCTCACTTTTCAGACCAGCTGGGCTCACTCCTGCCAACCAGAAGCTTTGTCCAAATGTAGATACAGAAACTGAGGCAAAGTGCTACTTCCAGTTGCCCACACATTCAGAAACTTTCAAGAAGAATCATGTTCTACCAGTCCCAATCCCAGATTTCTTAGGTGCTTCAATTTGTGCCATCACTTTGGGCTAGCAGTTGCTAAGTTGCCCAGGCCTGGCTCAAGAGAGCCAGGCACACAACCATGGCAAGAAGCATTTTGGCTCTCTGCAAGCCTCAACAGTGGGCAGGTCTTGAGAGGGGTCTCAAAGAGCCCTCTCAGAGGAAGAAACACAATCCAAAGGCAGATACCATTTTACCTGCTTAATCTCTTGGAATAATTCCCTTTCTCTCAGTCACGAATTAAAAGTCATCCAGAGAAAAATGCCTGCCCTTGTGTAATGTATTTCAGGGACTGATTATACAACACTGGATGTGGCATAAATTCAAACCCTTAAAAAACCCTCAAAAGACAAGAACCAAAGAAAATGTAAAGATGTTCCCTCAGCTTAGAGCATACCCATATCCCACATATCTATCCAAGAGAGCCAACAGTCCAAAGCTGCGAGGGAAAGAGGCTGAGATCTGTGGGGCTGGATCTGGAGGTAGGAATTTTCACATCTTAGTTCCAGTGTCTGACTCACTGCTGGAGTGAGCAGATGTCTCTCTACAAGAGGTAGCCACAAACATTTAAACTTAAATTTATATTTCTCTATTAAAGTCATCATCTACATAATGCAGCATTTACTAGTAATCATCTCAAAAGATTCCCAACCAATTCTCCTAGGAACCTAAACAATACAGCTTTGGGTTAAGGGTGTGAGAGAGATGAAGCAAAGCTGACTCAAGCTGCTTCCAGTGGCTAAGCCAAGTGAAATACAATAAATACAGAGCAAACCTGAATTTTCCCTTGCTGCTGCACACAATATTTGCAAGCAATTACACTGGCTGAAGCAGTTTAACACACAGGAGAATATCAAGATACTTTGTGTGTTATTTACACATCTAGTTATGAAATTCAGGTCATAAACTGAAAAGAAAACTAGACTTTTAAAACAATTTTGTGCTTTAAGATGGCCATTGCAGGGGCAAATGGAAACAAATAAATACATGGAGGTTCTTTTCTCTGTGGACTTCCATCTCAGATGATCATTTGTACCTCTCTAGGATTAACAGCAGCTCCTTTATGATCATCATAGATTTTACTTCATCACTTCTACCTTATAATCCATAATCATGGATGATTTATAGCATGTTCTTTAAAAACCCTCCAGTCTCACTGTAAGGTAGTGAGGAATCCACGTTCTCTGATAGGTTAAGGCCACAATCAGTCACCCTCAGAGGAATGAAATGCCACCAAATGTCCTGGGAGAATGGAAAGACAACAGTGCCTCTGGGAAAGGATGAAGAAAAAAAAAATCCATGCAGAGTTTATTTTGTTAAATTAACTTGACCATATCCCAGGTACTTTAGAGAATACCTGAGGACTTCTCTAGCAAAAGACATGTAGGACTCAGCAGACAGGTAACAAGATAGGTACTGTGCACTCACAGCCCAGAGCTCAGATTTCATTGAGGTAAATTAAATAGTGACCTACAGCCACCATTATCTGAAAGCTGAGCAGTGACCATGGTTCAGCTCCTAGAAAACAGCCATACCTGCCCCAGCTCAGCAGCAAACCAAGCCTGGAAGCTAAGCAGGCCCTCCATCGAAGAGCTCCTTCCTCTCAATAGGAACACACACAACCTACACTGATGTGTGGAAGCTTCCCTGGGTGCGTAGTTGGGGGACACAAGACCCTTTGGACCACTAAGTTGCCCTGGACTTCTGCTCCCATGCTTTTAAGGAGCTGGAGACTGGGCTACAGCAAACACCAGACATCAAATGCGTCTGCAGGTCACGGCCCCATCTCCAGATCTTCTCTGGTGTGGCAAATGCCAACTCCCTGTCTGCAAAGCAAGCACAGATTTTACAAGAATTCAGGGAGAAAGCACCTTCTCTCCCCACTATCCCCATCCTTGAAGCAACACTAAACAGCCTCAGGAGTCTGCTAATGTTGGTGTAGCAGGGTTGGCTTTGCAGGAGGACTTTTACATCATCACCAGGACACCGTATTTTTTTCATTTCTGAAGTGTTACAAGAAGAGACACCTCAAAAAAAAAAAGGAAAAGAAAAGAAAGTTTACTCCCAAAGTAAAACTAAAACATCACAAACAAACACTTCCATTTCTGGAGTCCGGGGAAGAGACAAAAGAGTTTCGCTGTCAGGGTCTCAGCAACAGAGCTGAGCAATGGATGACAGAGTAGCTCTCCAAGCCATTTGGGGAACATCCCACAGAGTCTGAAAGCAGCATTTACAATGCTGTTTTGCAATTGGGAGAGAAATCACAGTATGATCCAGTAATCAAGGAAAGGAGTCGGATTCATAGAATTTTTTTTAACCCATAATAAATTATAGTTTCCTAAACTTTATTGAGGTCACAAAGTCAGAACAAAATTTGATAAAAAAATACAATTATTGTGCACAGAAAATCTTGAAAAATGTCACTAAATACTCAGGGGAAAAACAGTGAGTGCCTTTTTAATGAAAACCAAGCCTGTGGATTGCTGGTTTCTGAAAGCAGTTTGGTAAATGGTTTTGTTTTCCAATAAGTAAAACAAATACTGGAATGGGCCCATAGTCCGTTCTCTTCTCTTGCTCCAAACCTCTCCATTTTTCAAAGTGGAATAAAGCATGTCTCTCCTCCAATTTTAAAACCAGTAAATTGTTTCCAAACGTACGGTGAGCCAGAAGGCAGAGAGATAAGGCAGTAGAGGAAGGTCGGGAGACCCTGATGTATCCTGGGGATTGCAATGAATGGACAACAAAAAGCAAAAGCAAAACCTGCTCCTGCCAAACTAGATTGGGAAAGTGCCTGGAGATGGGGCTTATCATGCCCTAACTTGAAACTCCTCAAGCAAAGCACACACCCATGTCTCTACATGAAAGCAATGAGATGGGAAGGAAGCACAGTTAGGGTTTGGTGCTGCTCAAACCCCATGCAATTAGAGGCAAGAGTAAACACCTTATTCAAGGATGAGCAATCATCCCTCAAGGGAAAACCCTGGAGCTTCCAGCCCTCCCAGGAAGGTCACAAATGGGTACAGGAAACAAGCGGAGACTTGCACAAAGGGAATGAGCTAAACCTCACTGCCCATGAGTGAGGACCTGAACAGACAGGTCCATGTGCTCCAGCACTGGGCACAGATTTCAGAACAAATACGTGGGAAGCTGTGGCGTCACTGAACCTTTCATTTCTGAAGCTCCAAGATTACTATTTAATCTTTTTTCCTAATACAGCAACTGCCACAAAAATTCCAGTTTGGCAAGAGCACTTAATTTAGTGCTCCTGACAAGAGTCTTTCCTCCATGGCAGAATAGTTGGAAGCACGAACCTGGGAGCAGATCTGTTCCTTATAAAGGCAATGGATCCTCAAATTGCACCCAGCTCTTGTCAGCCCTCCCCTAACACATGCCTATTACACAGGCTTCAACGTCTCCCAAACAACTCATGCCTTGAATAGTCTTTAAATCCATTTTTCACTGTCTGGGCCATCTACTTAGTACAGCCAAGTTTACAGCCTTGCAGATGCTATTTCCCATTCATAAGGGCCCAACAAGGCATAAGCTGTACAGTGTCTGATCCAACAAATTCATACTCTGAAGACTTACTCACTGGTAGCTATTGAGAACACTTCTGCAGAGCTGTGGGGGCTCCCAGGAGATGAGCATATGTGCTCTTCTGTAGTCACATCCCTGCCACCATCCTACACAACGAGGCAACTCTCAGAAGGCTCAGAAGTCTTTCCTCTGTGGAGGAAGATGTGGTGGTATGAAGTTGGCAGCAGAATTGTTCCTCACAGATGTAGAGAATCCTGAAAATAAACCCAAACTCTGGTCAATCCTCCTTTAACACACCTACCTACCCTCAAACAAGCTTCAACAGACACCTCAAGAGCAGAGACAGGTAACATATGTCAGGACAAAACATCTAGGTACCAAATACCTGAGGAAAAGTCTATTGAACTCCTTCAGCGGGCTCAGGAGGGGACAAGTGACAGCTCATTTGTTGCTGTAAGTACTTGTTCCTCAGATGCCAGGGCCAGTCAATGTGAGCTAATTAATCTCCCTGAAAAAAAATGAAACCATCTGGCTGCACAGCAACCACTCTTCCTGCCTGGGCTCCAAAGCCCACATGGCAGATCGTGGCGAGACCATATCAAACAAGGAAGCACGGCAACGACATACTCTTTGCTACTGTCACACAGCCCAGGTAGCCACCTGGGAAGGCCAGGCAGCCACCCAGGCTGCAGACATTTCCCTCCTCTGCCCACTGCCCTGCTGCATGGGAAGAGCCTCCCTCACCCAGACACGGAGCTGGCAGCCGGGTGCCCTTGGCCGTGGGGGTCTGGGCCAGGAGGCCAGAGCAGGCCCTTTCCAGCACAGCAGGAGGAGCTGCTGCCTGAGGGCCAGTAGGATTATACAGGTCTGGTCACAAAGAGCGGGGCTGGCAGTGCCAACAGGAACGGGGCAGCCCATCTGCCTCCAGCCCACCTACTCCTATTGATCCTTGTCTGTGAGTACTGACTTCTATTCGTCTGCTGGCTTCCTGGCCTCTTGGGGAGAAGGAAGAAGGAGTTTTCTGCTCTGCAAGGCTACAGTTTGGCAGAAGTACCTGCAGCCTTCACAGCCCTGGTCATCATGAGTCCTTGGCTTTGCCCCTGTATGGCCAAAGTCATATCCAACCCCCAAGGCAAGGTGCCAGGATCAGGCTCACAATGATGATGGATAATTACCAATAATCACTCGAGATGCTCCCCACCTCCCACCACTGCTATGAGCAAGAAAACCAGTGGAGGAAACAAACCTTTCCTGGCAATGCCCCAGATAAATTGAATCAGCAATGAGTTTTGAAGGATGTTCAGACTGGTGGCCATAAGGGACCTTCAGAAATGCTACTCCTTCCCTTACATTGCTGCATATATCCACTATACAAAATTTTCACATATTGGTCACATAAACACAGGGCAGTAACGAGACAATCAAACCCATAGCTCACTACTAAAATGGCATTTGGTGAAGGCTTTTCCCTCACTAACAAAAGTGCAGCCCACTACTAAAGCAGGAGCAGAGCTTTTCTTTATTGATTTTTTTTTCATTACAAATGACGACAAAACCAAAGTGAGAGTACTAAGAAACCAACACATGTAAACTACAAAAATTCCCCGAAGGAACCACAAATCATCCTCCATGAAAATCTGGTAGGATAACTAGAGCACACTTCCCCCATGCCAGCTGCCTGGACAGCCTCATCATGTATGGTTTGCAAAGGTCTTCCCCCAAAACAGGAGGTTTCAGTTTTTAGCAAAGGACAGAGTTAAACTCAGCTCAAGGTAGGTAGAAACAGGCAGAGCTTTATTTCAAGCATGTCCCAGTTGCTCAGTGTAGTACAACTGCAAGAACTAGGAAGAGGGAGGGGAGAGAAAAAGGCTTTGTGGTTAATTATGAGTATGCTAACATGGTGAGAAATAAGGCCGTGAGGATGGCAGAGATAATTATGAGCTGCATTTCCCTTTTGGACAGGAGATAATGAGACATCCTTTGCTATGCAGAGCAGTCTCCTAGCAGAGGAAACCAAAGGGCAAGCAAGGTGCAGCTGCAAAAACCCACTGTCTCCTCACCAGTGCTGGCAAACAGGGCCAAGCATTCCTAGCATAGGGGGAACAGAAAGACAGGTCTGGGCAACCAGAGTAGTTTTCCCTTCTCCTTGGGCACTCCTCATGATCCCCAACCCATGCAACTGCCCCAGGTTTCCACAGATGTCACAGATGTGTCCTGCTTGGCGGGGACCTTGGCTCAGGGAGAGGTACAGAAGGGACAGGTGCACTCTACTCACTTCTTGAAGCCTGGTCAGGCAGAAATGAGCTACTTGGGCTGGGAAGCCCCAGAAGACTCCAGTGAAATGCATGGAATGTCACAAAGCTGTTTGAAAAGAACCACAGCACAGCAGCCTGCAGCCAGGCACAGATTATCCTAAATCCCTTGGTTTCAGTGAACCAGGAACCACTCCATACCTGTTCCCTCCAAGAGAAGACTGATTTTCAGTACTCAAGCCCCCAGGAGCACTTCCAAGTGCTGCAGCCTTGTAGGGTCTCCAAAGTATTCAGCCCAGGCAAAAGGCTCAATGCGAGAACATTAAAATAAACCTCCAAAACTACGGGAGCAAAATCATCCTCAGGTACACGGTTACTCCAGGCAGTGAGGATGGAGAAACCTCCTTCTGCTCAGAGATGGAGACAGACAGCTTTGCTGATGTGTTGCCTTGCAAGTCCAAGTTAGTCCTGGAGCTGACAGGGCAGTGGGATGGAGTTTCCTCTTGCTTATTTACGTCTTGAGTCCACCTCGGTACCTCTTCCCCAGGAGCTCCTTTGCTGATCACGAAAAGTTTCAGTTAATGACGCTATTTTTAGCACCCACTGCTGGGAGAAGCGAAACCTTTTAACAAAGCCTCCTCGACACTGTAACGAGCACATTATTGCTGAGGGGGAGGAAAGAAAAAAGCTGGGGGTGAGCCTGTATCTAGGTCAGCATCAATCTCTCTCTGTCACCTATAGTCTTGTTTTATGGGAAGCATGTGGATAATAAATGGTGATTACGGAAAGTGAAGGGGAAGAGGCAATCCTGAGAAATTTATAGATAGCAGAGAATTCACATTAATAGTAGATAATACAGAGCTGCAAAACTGTTATAAAAAAGGCTTTAGAAAAAGCTCTGTAATTGGGGTTATTAGACACAACTACATCAGGGGTTTTTTTTTTTCCATTCTGGGTACATGTCACCGTGATGTATGTCACTTTTGATCGTGATAATAACAGTAAAATATCCGTGTTAAAGCCAAGTACATTAACTTCTATATTGGTGTAATTTACTGCGTTATGAGTTCCCATCATTCAGGAGCCAGACAAAATGCTCTCCTTACGATGTCGATAACCATGCACACATTTTACAGGAAGAAGTGTTTCTTTAAATATCTATCATATGTTAACGAATTCTTTTAACTTTCCATTACTCTTGTCAGAAAAGACAGGGAGCGGGAGAAAGGGGTAAGCTATTCATATAGCTAACATACATCATGAGCTGGATTTGCCGTTGCCCTGTGTCTGTCTCATGCACAGCTGCTTTTCCAGCCAAACATATGAGAGATTAGTTTGCTGCATGGGAAGGGGCAGAATGGACTGGACAGTAGCTATTATTTTTTAAAAAATACATATGCATCAATATGATACTGAAGGAAACATTATGAGTCACTCACTTGCCAACAAAAATAACAAAGACAAAGGATTCTCCTGATTTACGAGTGTGGTTCAATAGGAAGGTGGAGAACCTGCGTCTCAAAGTTGAAGGGATGCTGTGCCTGCTTAGGTGCTTAGAGTTATAAATAGAACAAGCCAAACCTCAATCCTTTTCTGTCTGTTCTCCACTGCAGAAGCCAAATGACTGCTAAAGGACCCACAAACCTGGTCATTTACAGGCTGTAACTAGAAATAACAGTAGCATCAACGACACAAGTGCTGGGTGAGGCTTGGGCTCCCTGAGGAAGCAGGGAGGAGGCTGCTGGTGGCTGAGCCTTTTGCCCCAGTCGCTGGAGAGCTACAGTCTACTCTCAGGCTGCCTCCCCACGCACCTCTGTGCCCTGGGGCAAGTCGCTCCTTTGACTACACTTTCCAAAAAGTGAACGCCTCCAGCTAAGGGCTGTGATTGTACAGGGACAAGCACAATGAAGCCCCGAGGGACTGCAGCAAGAATCCTTCCTGCTTCAAGATAAACTCGTTCTGAGACAGTGTGGAGCTGTAAAGCAAACCAAACTACCCATACCACAGGCAAAAACATTCTTAGAGAATCTACTTCAAAACTGCATGGAAGAGGACTTGATACCAGTATGATATCAAAAATAGGGTGTGCATTCAGAGGCTGAGATAGAGCAAGTTTTAATGCTTTCAAAAAATCACATAAGAAAATTTTCCTTCTTCCTGCAGTACAGACCACGTATGCAATTCAAAGCAATCACTCCCCGTTACTCTTAGCCAAGAGCCCCGTCCATAACAGCAACAAGACCTTACAGCTCCCTCCAGCCGCTGTATTCCTGAGGGCCAAGGGGTTTGTAGGGCTCTGAACAGGAAGGTAGTTCTGCTTACACTTAGTTTGGCTCATGAAATCAATCAGTTCACTTTCAGGATCAGGCACTGAGAAATGCAATCAGCTCCCCCAAGCTGCACTTTCAAATTGCAAATTAGAGAATAGCTTCGATGTTAAGAAAGAATTAAATTACTCTGACTTGTTTCCAAAACAAAACACTGCAGTGTGGCATTACTGAACATCATCCCAGCCAAATGGAATTCGATACCTCATTCAAGCACAAACATTTTGCTTCCACATGTGCAGCTGATTAATTGAGGATTCAACCATTTATGCCCTACTATGTGCTTGTCTGGGGTTTTCTCTCTTAACAGTAACTGCATTTGACCAACGGGATTCTTACCTACACACATACAAAAGGCTTCAGCTGGTGCCTTGGAAGTGAGAAAAGGCAAACTGGAGAATTCTCTCCTTCTTTCACCTCCGAGCTAGATGACCTCACACCTACTGAAGACCCTGCCTTTCTTTTGTTGTTCCTCACTGTGTGAGCCACTCCCTGCTCTCCCCACTCTGTGCAGACTGGACAGTTCCCTCTCTAAAAGGTGGGGAGGTCTCTTTGAGCTGGATTTCCTTGTGTTATCCACCCTGGCACCCAACCAATCCACAGATACCTGCCACCTCCCTGCCCTCTACTGTTGCTTTCACAATGGCTTGTCTGCTGAGAAAATATTTACTTTGTATTTGAGAAAAGGTCATTGACTGGTGGTTTAAACCACTCTCCCCCGAGACAACAGGAATGGGAGTCAGACTTTAAAAGAGAAAATCAGCCTGGAGTCTTTTTCCTCCTCCCTTGCTTCCTCCCACATCCCATTCAGATGGCATGAAAAGGCTGTCAGTGGCTGCAAGCCCAAAGAAAGGAGGACATATTTCATGTTCCTCATGAAATCTACCTCCATTGGTCCCTTGTTCAGCAGGAAGCAGGGCTTGCCCTAATTAAAACCAAGGTGGGTAACAAAATAGAAACATTCATTTCCTGTAGCACCACAGGGCTGGCAGGAGCAGTTCCCTGTCCTCAGCATTCTTTCTGAGGACAGTCCTCCAAGTAAACACATCGACTGGAGCAGGAACCAGTTGCATTTGACTCTCCTTGCCTTTGAAATACATTTTGTCAGGTGTGCTCCTTATCCCCAGCTGTAGAAGCAGAGACACAAGAGCACATCAGCTGCACCACAGTGCTGCAGCACAGCAGGAGATGTGGGACATGAAACAAATTTGGCAGCACAACACCGGTTCAAAGGAAGCAATGCACCTTCCTGTGCACAACACAGTGGTTTGTATCAATGTCAAGTTCACTTTTTACCAGGAACTTGGAGGTTCCTGTGTGGTTTATGTACACGAAGAACAGAAGGGCATAAACAGTCTATAATTTCAATGAAAAAAAATCTCCCACTCAAATGAAAGGAACAATAAAGTTAACAAACTATATCATTACAATCCCAGAGTACACATCTGTCTGTTCAAAATACCCCCCAGTACAGTGACCAGCCACACAGAAAACCTGTGTCCTGCAAATGAAACCGCCTCTGTAACAGCAAGCCTAATTCAAAGGCCATTAAACAGAATGCAAACCAGGATGTTGGTTTCAGTAGCTTTGGACCAATCCACTCCAGCTCATGAAAAGTTTCACCATTCCTTTCCTTGCATCTGTCCATTCAGAGCAGCAACAGCTGTTTAACATGAAGCACTGGTTGGAAAGAGCAAATCTATCAGGGAGGAAGGTGACTGAAATCATATATGCTTGGGGAAAGGATTAGGAGGAGAGAAGTGGAATTTTAACAAGGATGAAGATTGCTTGTATATAGATCCCTCCTGGCTTTAAATAACTTAGCTCCCATGCTATAACAGCACAGATTCAGCTTGTGCAGCTCTTCCTGCCTTAGATCCAAAAGATGAGGTTTCTCAAGATGGTTGGTTCAAACTAAGATCTCATTTCACTTTGCCCCAGATCCTGTCCCCTGCCCCCCAAAGCAGAGCCTCCCTCTTCCCCTGGGCCAGCTGCAACATTGGTCTAATCCCCTGGGGAACTGCTCCATCTCAAAGAGACAGCAGCAAATATGCTGTCAGGAAAAGAACTTGTTGTAGGTTTTGGCTGAGTATGAGCAAAGCAATTTCACAGACAGGTAGGTGAGTAAACAAGTTGTTTGCTTTTTGCAAGGTAAAGCAGAGTTCTTCAGAAAGCACCAAACTTCTTTCATTCCCCTCTGGAATCATCCATCCTTCCTGCTGCTCGCAGAGGGTTTTGCACACACACACACTTAAGGAAGGGATGCTTCAGGCAGGTCATATTCCCTGCCCAGTGCTTGTCAGTTCCTCTCTCCTTCCAAGAGGCTCCCAGTCACCAATTCCTTTCTGTAGAGCACTTATCAGCACCTCGTGGGGACCACACCGCTGCCTGGCAAGGCTCCCACCATGTTTTGTGTGCAGCCAGCTCAGTAGTACAGGAGAAGGATGAAAAGGTGGGGTCACTTTACCCCTCAGCCTGCAAGACAAAATGGTCAGAGAGTGCAGACAAAGGGCAGACGGGGAAGTTGCCATAATTAAAATTCTGAGAAAACAGAGTTGCCACTACAATAATTTATTGCACGGTAGAGCCCCCTTAGACAGTTGTCTCTGGGCAATAAGAGCACACGGATACAGGAAGAGAACTACTTGGCCCTTGCTTTGCTTCAGTTCCCTAATCCAGCACAAATGCATTTGGGGATTTATGGGTTTTTGGAAGCTTCCAGCAAAGCTCAGGGCCCGTTCCTTGGGTTATTGTTTTCCCATCTGTTTCTCTTCATTTTATTCCATCACAGAGGCCCCATCGTGGGACACAAGAATGTGACCGGAACAATAGGCAGAACTTCAGCCTCCAGGACTGCAGTGAGGGCAGAGCTGCCATTGTAGGATGGGACTCAGCGGCTTCTATATTTAGCCCTTTCTTGCTCATTCCAGATCATATTCTAACCACGGACTCAAGAAGTCAGGAGGCTTTCACCAGACCACTGTCCTCAAGCACTGCACATCCAGCAGGGCCCCCTGAACATAAACCATTCATTTCCCTTCTAATAAATGCCAACAGGAAGACTTCCTGCTCCTCCCCCTCACCCCCCTTTCCAAATCCCTAGTTTGACAAACTTATTTCTATATAAGCAAGCTAAACAAAACCATCTTCTCCTCTGCAAGGCTGGCGGCTTTGGAGCAGCCCCAGGACTCCGGAGCTTGGACAGCACGGCACTGCTTGTCAGAGCAGGGCCCTGGGAAGAGGCAGAAATGGGTGAGCTCTTTTTCCCCCATGTCTGAGCCTGTGTTAAACTCACCAATCCGCAGAGACTTGCCCACGCCCCAACACCTGATGGTAGGGGAGGTGAGGGACAACCAGGTCTGAGCACCCATCTGGCTTCAACTACCACCACAGCACCTGCATACACCACTCAGACTCAGATGAGAGAGGCCTGCTGAGCAAAAGCTCAGGTGTTATTGCAAAGTCAGCCCTTTAATGTCCCAAGGCACCTCTCTATCCCTTTGAAGGCTCTGCAGGAAGCCCAGCTGACTATGGCACTGACCACAATGACATTTAGCACTTACCTGAATTATATCATCAAGTGAGGGGATCCCACAGAGCAAGAGGAAAACCTGTCTTGTTTCCAGAAACACTTACCTAAAAGCTGTGTCACTTGAAAAAAGCTTGGCTATAGAGAAGCTCTCTTTCTGCCACTTTCACAAGGGTTGCAGGTTAGGACCACTCTGCACTTTGTCTCTCCAGTCCTACCAAAGTTCTATCAAAGGCTGCTGGTGCCCCAGTGAGAGGCTTGAGCACACAGGTGGCCTCCTGGGAACGTTGCTGCCATCCATATTACTCCTCCTGTTTACCAATGTGTTTTTACACCCTGCCTTTTCTCCTGCTGGCATTCCTACCACTACCAGCTCCCCATTCCTTCTAAAAGCACTGTAAGAGGTTGTATGAAGAAGAGAAGGCTGAAGCTGGATGAGATGCAAGAACACAGTTGGTTTTCACTTTAATGTCTGTCCCTGGAAAATTAGTGGTACCTAGCAATGCCCAAGTACAGATGGAGAAATTACATCTTCTGGTCATATCACAAACCACACCACTAATTTACTTTGTAGCCTCAAACTCGTGGCAGGTTAAATTTCCCTCTCTGAGGTATTTGCTTCTGAGGACTGCTCTGAAGTAGAGGTGCCCAACAAGTGTTTGGAGAGGCCTGAACAAAACCAGCATAGTTAGGAGGCCAAGCAGACTGTCTTTCTGCAGCTTAGGATCCACTGAACACCTTTGCACTGCCAGCACTGGCAAGTCAGCTGCCTTCATCTGCCACATAGACCCTTCTCCTTTACTTCTTTTGTGTTCTGGAGCCTGGCTTCCCTTTGCTCGTGTGAGGAGGCAGTGCCCAGTCAGCTCTCTGAACAACTACCACATGCCAGCAAGCTGTAAATGAGCCCTGTGTGCCCAGCCAGTCTGAAAAGAAGAGAACACTTTCCATCTGGCATTCCTGCAGGTCTTGAGACAGCAGTTATTTGTCCAAGGTAGATGAGAGAAAGGAACTGGAGTTTCCAGTGGAAGAAGCTGACAGAGAGAAGCACCAGCAGCACTCGAGGCTTTTCTTGGCCCACAAAAGCACTGAATAGAAAAAACCATGCTGCTCCATTTTGCAGCCAAAACTTTCTCTTACATCTTCCTCTTCCCTCCCAGATGTACCTCCCTGGAACACATGAAATGAAGCTCAGACCTTTTGGAAACTTTAGCTTTTAACCACAAAGGCTGTAAGCTTTTACCACCTCAAAACCAGAGCTAAGCTCAGGCAGAAGGCCTTAAGAGCATGAGAGGAGAGAACAGATCCAGGCAAGGACAGGGGATGACCTGAGGCGCACACAGGTAACAGTGAGTTTCCAGGAGGCCACATAGCAGTTCAGGGTGGAACTGGAAAATGACCTGAAACTTTGATAAATCCTACACCACAAGGATGCTTTTCCAGAATATCAAACATTGAACTTACATCACCTTTCTCAGAGCAGGGGCCAAGCACAATCCATCAACTGGATCCAGACTATTTTTACATGCTTCCTTCCCTGTGTCACTGAAACACCCTGAAGTGTTGCCCTGCATTTATTACAGGTCTTTACCAGTCTTACACCAACTTTTAATTCTCAGAGCTTTTCCTCTCTTCTCATCCTGTCTTCCTCCCATCCATTTAGAAGAAATAGGAATAACAAAATTGTTCTCCTGGAAGTCAGATGTAGCGGTATCTCCCTGCAGAAACAAGCACGCACCTTCTTTCAGGCAGCCAAAGAACAATCGCGATCCTTTCTGGACCCCAAGGAGAGAGTCTGGGTCCTCAGCCCTGATGTTCTGCCAGCCTCAGACACCCCAAGGAAATCACTTATTTCCCACAAGCCCAGTTGGGCAGCAAGGCCCAGTGGCACAGCCACTTTCCAGCTGGGTGGAAGGCACAAGAGGACAAAGACAAGGATTGCAGCAGGGCAGGAGGTGGCTAAGCAGAGCCTCACAGAGCACAAAGAATAACAAGCAGATGTATAATACTAAAAGCTTTAACCGAGCAGAGATTGTAACTTTACAGATAAGTGCAATCAATGCATATGCACAAACATTTGTGGTCAGCAGTGCAATTCCATCCCCAGCTGAATGATCCACTGGGTACACATGTTCAAACGTGCACAACACTCACTGCTCAACTAAAACTCCGTTCCCATAAAGCCACACAGACTCCCTTGGGCAGAGGCCAAGCAGTTAAATAAAAAAGTCTATCCAGAGTAAGAACTCTTCAGAGACATTCCAGCATCTGGAAAGAGGAGGGGGTCTTACTCAGAGAACTCTTGGAGAGCCCGACCTACTGCGGTTAAATACGTGCCTCATCCAGTGTTAATTCCTGGGGAAGAGCATCACATCGTTCCCACCGCCCTGTGCAGCAGGACCTGCAGTGAGCAAATGGGTCTGATTCTGCTCCTCTCTCCAGACAGAGCATACAGCCAGAGCCCAAGATGGGATGGCAGCTGGCCATTCAGTATTTGCTTTTTAGTGAGGCCAGACTCACAGTATTGCTGGTGAAAAACAAAAGCCATTGCTGTTAGTGTGGGCTTCTTCACTTCCTTTTATTATATCCCCACCCATGGCATGTAAATAAAGCTGCAGTCAGCTTCCTCCAAACATTGGGGTACTAAAGATTGTACAGAGCATCAGGAGGGAGCACAGCCACAGCCAAGCCTGAGGGCACTACCTCCTTCCACCATTCCCTGAAGAGACCGGGCACTCCCAACAGCAGAAAAAAGCACTTAGAGCAAAAAAAGATCACAGGATCTTGCTCTCAACAGGCCTTTGATATGTGAGCTGGCCTAGGACAGCAGCGGTCAGAAGAAATTAAGTTGGATGTAGAACTTGGCTCCCTGCAGAGACCTGCCCCAAGAGGCTGTGTCTTGGTAAAGAATAGCATTTGAGATGCTGTATAAAGGCTCTGTATTTCATAGTCACATGAGGTCTTTCTCCTGGTGGACTTCCAAGAGCCCAGCTAGGCAGAGGGACCACCCATACGGGTGCAATTGCAAGAGAGTGACCTTGGAGAGATACAGCCCAGGAGAATTTAACACATTCACTGGGAGCTCTCATTCCATTCCCCTTCTGCCAAGGGACACAGGCAACATGGAGGAGTACAGAAAGTCTCACTCGGAACTCAACCAACATCAGAGCTCTGAGCCCTATTCTTTCACTTAAGGCTGGCCTGAGCAAGTTTTGGTACTCTCATCCCTCTTTGCCATGGTAAACCAGAAAGAAAACCACCGTTCTATAGGTGAGAGAAGAGGCCAAACCCCACTGCCTTAAAGCTCAGTGCGCATTATCAGTCAGCATCCCTCAAGAAGGGCCTCAGAAGCAGCTCAGCCTCAAGAGGCATCATCGCAGTAGAAAGTTCCGGGGAAAGAGGATGAGAAAAGACAACAGGGCACAGCTCTCATCCCTGTAGGATAGCATACAGCTAGACACAGACAGCACGAACAAAAAAAGCTCTTTCCAGCCGCTGCCTCACAGCTGCTCATCTGTATTCCAACCCTTTGACCCTGACAACCCTTCTGGCTGAAAGAATTGGAGGCCATCATTTCATCTGCTCCCTCCTATCACTCTCCTATTCCAACATCCTTAGCCCACCCATCCCCACTCGCTACAAAGCTGTTTGTCTCCTTCACAGGGTCACCTCCCTGCAAAAGATGAACCTCTCATCTGGACACCAAGTTTCCTGGATGTTATCTGACCAGGATGGGGAAGGAGGAAAGAAAGGTCTTCCTCCAGAACACAGAGATAGAATTGGTTGAAACAGCTCCAATCGATTGGGCTGCTGTATCTGAGATGGTATTTTGATTCCAGCCCTACAGCAAGAGACAGCACAAGGCCAGGCGAGGGCAGATTACATGATCCCTCAAAGCCGCCTTTCACTGCAGCACAACATGTCCTCTGTGCTGTTAGAGGGCTTTTTTGGACTGAATGAAATAACACTCCACAGCTCTTGATTCCTACCTCAGGGCAGCAACAGCATCTCTCCTGCCCATCTTTCTCCAGGGAGGAGATTAAATAGCAGAGATGAATCAAAATGCAGTCAATCAGGCCAGGCAATCTGCCAAAGCAGGAAAAAGGAAGGGAGGGAGCGGAGAAGGTACCTCCATACTGAAGTGACCTGTTTAAATGCTGCTGCCGAACACCGAGCTGCTGGATGTCTCCAAGGCTCCAAGAGACAGGAAGAGAACACAGAAGTGGGAACCTTTCTCCTACCCTGGAGGACGGGCACAAGCACACAACACTTCTCAAGCATCAGCTACACTGGAGGAAAGGGGCAGACTCAGCTGGAGGAGCTGAAGACGCAGTACAAGGCTAGTCCAGCCTTGCTCTGACAACTCAGACCTGGCAATGACCTAGAAGAGGAGAAGGAGATTCAAACGTGCACTATTTCAGGAACTAAGGAAAGTGCACCCCTCAGCCCAAGGGATTACACAGCTCTAAGGGGCTCTGGTAAGTCCCAGCCTACAAGACCCTCTCCAAGTAGAGGTACAAAGGTCAAGCCTCCAGGCCCTCCTGGGCCTTGGTGGGTATCTGCACACTGGGCATTTCCTCTTTCCAGCAGCAGTAACATAGCTGGAGCCAGCTCCTTTGGCCACAAAAGCACAAGCGGCTGGGATTGTAAGCAAGGGAAGTTGCTTCAGTGGCTCTCTGTATTTGAGCCACATTAGGCCAAAGACAGCTGGAGTCTGGGAACAATTCACATTGTGCTACCACGTCAGAGTCCTGCTCTGAACCAGAGCTCTGCTGTGCCACAGTGCTTTGCACAGACACACAGAGAAGGCTTTCCTCTTCCAACAGCATCTGCCTGCACTGGGCATCTGGGTAACCTGCAAGTCACAGTAACCACTTGGCAGGAAGAAACTGCCAGCACTACACGAGCAGGCTGAGTTCAGAAAGCACTGCAAAGTATTGTCAAGAGGGCCTGAAACCCTGACCACCACCTCAGAAACGCTGTGCCATGAGGATGCAAGGCCAGGGAGCACAAGTCAGAGTTCTCAGAAACTGATTGTTCACATATCACCCACATCTTCAAGTCAGGCAGCAGCAGGTAAACCACAGCAGGAGGGGAGATGGGAAAGCAAAGCAGAGAAGCACCAGAGACTCTGACGGAAGGATAGAAAAACCACACCAAGAATGGAGAAGCAAGCTGTGGTCTCTGAAAGACGTACTTGCACTCACACACAGGCACTGTTTCTTGGACTGTTTATCAAGTTCAGGAAGGAAGAGGGATCAGTCTGCCAGAAAGATCAGAGATGCTGGGGCTGTCATATGATGCTCCCTCTAAGAAACAAAACCCACAGAGTGTGCATACACAGACAGAGAGGAAGCTACAAGGAAAGCCTTGAAAACAGCAGAGGAAACCCCCACCCCAGAAGTCCTACCTCTAACTAGCCTCCCTCTCAAAAGCTAAAGAAAAGCACAGCCAAATTTGCATTATTTTTGTACTTCCCTGTCCCCTTCTGCCCTTTCAACACAGCAAATGGACAAATAATTTCTTATCCTGGCTATGTAAAGGACAGGGGGCTCTGCCCAGTCCCAAGTCTCTGCTAAGGGTGCTCAGCTGCATTTGCAAAAACACTTGCTATGCAAGTGCACAGACATACCAAATAATCCTTCCTTGTTCCCAGGAGCTTTGAGTCCAGCTTGTGTAAAAATCAGTAGAGTCAATAAAGCTACTGGCTGTGGAACCAGCTAGAAATGAAAAGTTTGGCCAGCAAAATGACTGTACCATGGCCAAGGCAAGAGAGTTTGCCTCCTACCCTGTCAGTAAAGCCCTGTGCGAACTCCTCATACAACCCTACTCCATTTACAACCACTGCAGAGCAAGGGAAGAAAACCCTCGGTGGGTGAAGAGGACGCTGGGGCATGGCTGAGACTCCCATGCTTGCAAATGCAGGGACACCCAGGCAGGGGGGCCAGAGTGGAAAACACATCACAGGAGCCACACGGCATCAGATGCTCTCCTGCTCCGGTTTTCAACCGCTCACACATGAAGCCCAGATGGTTTCCAGAGTGAGGGAGAGGGGTGTGCTGCTTACACAAGCAATGCCATATTTCAGTAAATATCATATGCCATCCAGACATTCTGGACTGGATCCAATTTCCGTTAGGCTTTGCTCAACTGGGGACCTGGCTCCTCCAGCAGACAGCAAACTCCGTTCGTGCTAATGCATGTCTAAGGCAGATCTGTCTCAGGCAGACACACATTTTTACCAGATGATCCTTGTTACACCTGGCATGAAGAGAGGATTTCCAATGTTCAGTCAATCAACCTCTGCCTCCAGCCTCAGCTCAGACAGAAGTGAGTTAACTCTTCCTCACCAGCTCTGTGTAGGAATGTGCAGGCCACAGCAACCTGCATCTCCCATTTGCCTCTCTGGGGATCCTAAGAGTCTTCTCAGGTTCCTTTCAGGTGCTTCATCTCAATGTCCTGTGGGTACTTGCAGTGCTAGGAAATACCTACTCTATTTGTTTGATAACTATCACAAAAGACACAACACAGTTGGCAGTGCCTGGAGATGAGGTGTGAAAGTCTCTTTGTAATGTCAGACAGAAAAGAATATCTTGAGTTCTTTCCTTAGGTCCTTTTCAAATGATAATTATTAAACTTGTCTCTAAGCTAGTGGGGAAGAGTAGAAGTAGGAAGTATTTCAGCAACCCCCTCTTTAACATGCTAAATTTAAGGAAATTAGGATGTTCTCCAGTGTATGCATAGTCCCAGGCACAGACCTGTCCTTGATACAAAACTCCAAACACAATTTTAAGAGATACTCTCCCTAGTCCTGATAACTGCTTGCTGTTCTAGGATGATGCAGTTCTCTGCACAACCTCTGTCTAGCAGCCTATCTGGCTTCAGGATCCTCTACTAGCCAAGGCAAACGAGGTCTCATCCAAGGCATTCTTGCAAGAACTCACCTTTTCAGGACACAGCACTCCAAAGACATGCATCCCTCAACCTGCCAATGAACAAACGTGACCATGAAAGAACAGCAGTACTAGGAATCAACAAAACAAGGCAGGAATCATTCCCCCAAAGAACGAACATATATTTTCTCTGACCAGAACTTCATTGCCTACTTCTCTTTCAGAAAGCACGGCACATACTCCAGGCAGCTTTAAAAATCAACTTCCCTTTAAAAATCAAGCAGAACTCTTGAACAGCAGAAGAAGCTTGGCAGAGGGACTCTAGATGTCTGGCTCACTGGCAACGATGACAAAAGCAGGGCTCTCCTCCTACAGCCCATATGCACGAGACACACCAGAATGGACAACACCTTTGTAGAAGCCAAACCAGGGACCCGACAGCTTTTTTGGCATTTCTTTTCGACAGTAAAGCCAAAAGTACGCACACACTCATGAGCCAGGATGGCGTGGGTTTAATAGGAAAAACAGCAAGCAAGTTTTGTTCCACTCAAGCTCTGAGTTCAGTTGGGGTTTGCCAGCATTAACACACTGGTCACCACACTTGAGCTGCAGTGGCTGCGCAGCCACGTCCTCGCCGCCCACACCAAGGGCTGAAGCAGGAGGTGGGCAATGATAAAGCCACAGCAAATGGCACTGCTGAAGCAGTTCTTGCTCTCTTAAGGGGTAAGAGCCACTCTAGCTCATTTCTTTGCTCTTCTGTGGCTTCCTAGCCCATGGATGAGAGCCTTACTTCTCCCCAGGCCTCCCAGACCCTGCGTACTGGATAACTTCTGCCTTCTCCCTGCTGTTGCATCCAAGCTCCCAAACATAAGGACGTGTCATTCAGAGTACAGCCTCAAATAAACTTTTCTCTCTAGGAGAAAAGGATTTTATTTTTAAAACCCAAAACAGATATCTAATATACAAAGCAGTTCTCAAAGGCCAGAGCACAGGCATCTGTGAACCCTGGTTTCTGCTGTTACACTGCTGACAATACATGACCATCCTCACAATAAAGAGGAACAAACCAAAAAAGATCTTTTAAATCAGCCCAGCTGGTGACATATTCCTCAACAACTCTGACAAGTTGTAACTGTTTTAAAGCACATATACCAGCATGGTGCAGGGCACCTCTCCAGTTGCTTCCATGGCTTCCTTAGCACACTGGAAGCTGGTGCTGGCCTTGTTCAGACACTTTGCTCAGTCCTTTTGCAAGCTCTGGGTGTCTGTGTGTGTCTCCCACGACTGCTCCTTTTGTGGGACTCATGCTGTAAATCTTGGTATTGCTACAGCAATTTCCCAGTCTAATCACATGCCTTGTTGCATTACCACAGCAGTGATAGCTGGTTGAACCACACACCACATCCTTGCAATTGTTTCTATTAGTCACAATTTACTTATTTATTAAATTTCAGCTTGCCAAGCCTCGCCAGGAGATGAGCAAGAACCCTGTCACCCCTCCTTGCTGTTGATCAGAGTGGCAGAAGGCAGGTGAGTAGGCTGCGAGTCTGAGCTGTGAAACAGTCCCAGCGATTTTGTAAGTTCATGCTTTCTCCAGCAGCCAAGCTCCCTTGCCTCTACACACCAAGGCCTGAGTCCTGGGAAGCAAAACCTTGAATTGCAACAGAAATCAGACGGGAAAGTATGCAAATGAAGATGGAATTAATTTGGGATTTTAGAGCAGACAAGTATTTCCACAGACTTGCTTGTAGCATGGCACCAGGTGCAGTGCCCACACCAACCCTCACTTGCAGATCTACCTAAGAGCCATCCATAACAGCAAAGTGAAGTGCCTCTGGATGCAAGGCACTCCTCTTGTGGGGATTTCCTAGGCTTGGAACAAACAGCCTGATAGCTCCTGGCTGCTTCGGAGGCCCAACCCACCATCTTGTGCCTCACAAACACTCCTCCGACAAAAGACTTTGACTCCTTGCTTTCAAAGGGGAACAAACAGAAGGCAAGTTCAGACAAGGCTCATGGCTGCTTGCCCAGCCAGGCCTCAGCTAGTCCTTCATAGTAAATATTTGTTCTTAATTACGCTGCCGTTTGCCCCGGGAGCTTGCCTGCAATCTGTAGGAGGGAGGGGGATTATGTTGTTGATAGGTAAATAATAGCTCTTTCATCCAGAGAACCCAGTGCATTTTCCAGAGATGAAAGCCTCCTGAATGCTTTCCCCATAGGTTAGGGTAAGGATTTTAAATCTTTGTCCCACTCAAGGACATGCCAAAAACTCCCACGTTCGGTTCAGATAGAGTGAGCTTGGAGCTCCACTGTGACAGCCCCCTCTCCAGCCTTGCTGCGAGCTGGAGTCAAGTGGGAGAGACTCAGCTCTGGCAGCGTGGGTTAGGCAGGATCTGGTCAGCCATTGGAATGTGACGGGAGGACAGAGTCTGCTGCTGACCAGCAGCACCCAGCAGATGCTGCTCTCCATCTTCTGTCATGTCTGCTCATCACCCTGAAGCCAGGAACAAACTCCATCCCTTCTGGTCCGCAGGTCCTGCTGCTGCCCAGCACACAGCCATGCTGCTTCCTGCCCAGTTCCTGTCTGGAGAGCTCCCAAGGAAGGGCGAGGCACTGTCCAAGCACAGAGCAGCCATGTGAAGCAATCCCACAGATGACACGTGGAAGCAGCCTGTTCTCACTCTCCACAAAAGCCAGCAAGTGTGAGTTTTGATCTTCCGGCACTCAGCTTCCAAAACATCAAAATTACAAATATTTATCACCAGGACCTAGGGACATGTAAGCGAGACAGCAGACCTCTGCTCTTGTCTGAGGAGGAAGTGAGAAGCGACTTCCTCCCCGCCCACCATGAGAAAACCTCTCTGACCTCTGGGAGGCAAGGACTGCAAGCGTTCCCCCTCTCCCCAAGCCACTGAGCTAATGTCACTGCCAAAGCATCCAGAAGCTCAGAGTCAAGCTAACTGCAACCACACGTTACCCATTTCTTCCATAAAGAAGAAAACCAAACAAAAACAGCAACCAAAAAACCACCACAGGCAATCAAAACTGGTATCTAACCATGCTACAGCTCCTACATTCCTAATCCCTTCCCAGTTATCAAGCCCAGCACAGAGGATAAATGCCTGTGAACACCAGAAATTAAAGGAGCCTTCAAAGGCTCTGAACTTTCAGGGGAAAGCCAGACACACAGAAGTCTGACACTATAATATTTAAAAATCTAAGATAAACTGCACTCCTTTCCTCCCACATTCAGCCCATCATTCACAACAGTTTTTTTTTGCATGTCCCAGCCAGGCAGGAGCAGCTACAGGGCTGATACTGCATTTCTCATGCTCAGGAAAGCAACACAAACCATCCAACACCATCTCTGCTCTCTTGCCCCCCTTGTCTTATCGTGTACAAGCAGATTTGCCTGGCTCAGATTGGGTCCTCCTTCTAAACATCACCCAGGCCTTTTATTTTTCTTTGCTCTAAACTCTGCTTAAAAGAAAAAAATATTGTCATTCTCTGCCCTCAGCTGTAAAGGGCTGACCTGAAATCTGTTGCCAGCATGCAATAAATATTTGTACAGTTCCTTTGTAACTTAATTCATCTCTCTCTACTGCAAAACTTGAATCATTTAGCATTTTTCCCCTCATACCCAAGGGCTTCAAGATCCTAGACAGAAATTTAATGAAGCCTCTGAAAATCCCCAATCCAATATCCTCTGTTAACAACCCCGTATTTAGCTGCAGTTTTTCAGCTTGACCCATGTATGAAATCATCTGTGGTGAGAGCGGCAGACAAGAGAAAGATTTGCTTCATGCATCCTCCCCTCTACAGGAATACCCCGACAGCTGGGGGACAGCCAGTTCCAGGCCTCACACCTGGACTTTTACACAAGCCCCAACAGCATGAGAGTTCAGACAAATGGTTCACTGGATTATGCCCAGTAAAGAACAGCACTGGAGCTACAGGACCAGAAATGTAGCTGGTGTCAAGTCTTTCCTCTGGTATGTTGCTGTGTCCTACCCACCTGAATCTCTTTATTACATCCTTTAGATGTTTACTTTGCTTCCTGCCACTAAATTCGTCAGACAGGCTCCCTTGCTATTATGGTAGTTACAAGGTACATGGTTAGAGGCACATTTTATAGTGTGCCTAAACAAGGAGCTAAACCTATAAATCTATGTAAGAAGCACATTACATTTAGAACAAGAAGTGAGCAAGGAGGGAAGTCTTGAAAGGCCACTTTCAAACAATGCTTGTTTATCCCTGACTGAGGCCAAACCTTTAACACAAGTCTGCCAACAAGCCCTAAATCACCTGTAGCCCTAAACCACCTGTAAAAGCAAAAGGCACCTTAAAATCAAAAGCACCAGTAGGTCTGTGTTTCTTGCCCAGAATCTCACTCCAAAGCTTTCCAAAACTAGATCACCAGCTTACAAGCTTGTAAAAAATGAAAAATCTTGGATTTGCGGTTAATATGTATTGCTCCTTTTGAAAGGGGTGTGGAGGAAGCCAGGGAGCATAAATATGTTTACATACAAAGGGCTGAAACCTAAAGAAAGAGTTCCAACAAAACAAATTACTTTCAGTTTAATGTTTTGGGTTTTTTTCCTTTCCTAATTCAGGACAAACCACCTTTAGATGCTAGCGGCAAGGAGGAAGGGTGTTTCTCCTAACTCTGCTCTCTAACATAGATGCAGAGTACTCCTGGGGAAGCAGAGAACGGGGTTGAATAGATTTCTCATCAAAACCTGTAAGCCTGAAAAGAACTATCAGGCAACAGCAGCTATTGGTGACTTCTGGAATGAACTCACCTTGAGACCAAAGCAAAAAGCCCAGGCTCTTGATCCTTACAAGTCCCTTGAAATAATGAGAGGAAGGATGCACATATATTTAAGTTAATTCATTCAGAGTCTAGGTGCACACCCCGTACCTTCAGCCATACAGAGCATAAATATTCACCAGGGAATGGAGCAGGGCAGGGGAGACCAGAAAAAACACTACACATCTTGTGAGTCACAGCAAGCCATAACAGAGGATTCATTAACTGGATTCAGGTGATCCTATTAGCTTTGCAATTGCTGCACATCAGGCTGCAGAGTAATTAGGCCTGCAATTCAGAAAGATTTACCAGAACATTTTTTATTAAAACACAGTGGTTGTTAATCAGCCTGACTAAAGCCTTCAGAGCTATTAGCCTGCTGCACAGAAGTCGTAATTACTTCATCCACTGGGGAAGAAGGCATCAAAGAAATTGCCTGGGATCATCTGCAGGTTTAGAGGACCAAAGAAAGACTGAGGAATTTAATGGGACATCTCCCTTTGGCATCACCACAGGTTTTTGATCAAGTTTCCAAGTGGAGCATTTGAGAGGCCATCAGAGAATGTAAGAACATCAAGCCTATACAGGAAGGATTTGCCATCGGAAGTATGCCAAGGCAACACCCAGATATATTAGTTGACTCAGAGTTACTGTATAAGTCCTAATTGCTGCCTGAAAGTTTAGTGGTCCACCTGAATTACATGATCTCTATCTGCTGAGGATGTTTGGCCACCCTGCAGCATCTCAGAGAAGCAGGGCCTGCATTTCCTCTTCCGGAGGCAGAGCGTTTTTCAGTGCAGACAGACTCAACCACTCCAGAGAGGGGTAAAGGGCATCTCCTACCCGAGCGGTGAAGCACCATCAGCTCCTGGGTTTCCCAGTGTATAGCTAGCCATGGAATATCAAGATACATTCCAGCTCCAGTCCCTGACCTCACTTCCACCAGGTTAAGGCAGATTTGATTCAGGTGACAGACAACCAGCCTCAATTCTGGCCACAGGACTGAGAAAGAACAAAGCATTTGGGCACCTGCTGCCTTGCCCTGCTCTGTTTCACAGACACAACACACACAGCCCTGCACGAGAGCAGGAGGGCAGAGGCACCAACACAGGACAGAGAAGGAATGATTTCCCTCTCCCCCTCTCTCAGACCAGACTTGGTGAGTGCAGCACAGGGGCTCTGCGAGTCAGGCTGACCCTCGTCTGCCACCAGCACTGCTCATCCCCTTTCCTAGCCCACTTTGCTCAGAGGTTTACTGCCAGTACACAGAACATCCTTTCCCAGTTTCACCACCACCATAGCAGCTGGCAGGCACGCTCCTGCGGGAGGGATGCAGCAAGCTCCGCTGCCCAGCTGATAGACCATGAGACCACGCTGTGATAGCTCCTCTGCAGGACAGACAGCTCCTCTGCCAGACCCTCCAAAACCAACACCCTCACCCATATTAAGCAATACACTTTATCAGCAGTCTAAAGGGAAGCTCAGAAAGGAGAACATGGTAAAAAAGCAAGTGGAAATACATGTGCTCACAGGGTGTGAGGACGCGGAAATAACACTGGGGCAATGACAAGTAGCCAGCCCTGACCACAGGCTCTGGGAGGGGGGAAATCTGCTTGTTAACCAGGCACCTTCAGAAGAGATACTTTGACTTATATGCTCTGCAGAGCCAAGAGTTTGATGGATTCTGCTTTGCCCAAGGTTTCTGAATAACTGCCCCGGTGCCCAGCCTAGACTTGTGCCAGTGGGACTAGCCCAGTGGACCTCTGACAGGGTCTCCCTCAGAAATGTCCTGCTCAGACACGCAGCACAAAACATAAAGGAGCTCCTAACCTGTGCAGGCTTTACTTCTGAAGATGACTATTCCATTTTAATAAGTAAGCTAAATTAACATGTTAAATATCTTACTGTTCCAAGGGGAGAAGGTAGGGAAGGTTTTGCCAGCTTCCCCTCCTTGAGCACTTCAAACACTTTTGCACATCCGCCCTACAGGGAAGCCTGAACAGTGTCCAAACCTGGGGCAGGCTTTGCATCATTAGCCATGTACAACACCTAGCACAGGACTAATGATGTAATGCAAACAATTAAACACAAAATCATGGTTGGCAGTTGATAGAAGAAGGGAGTTGGTTGGAACAGCTCATAGTGACAGTTTGTTCTTCCTGTGCCCTAATTCAAGTTGCAGAGAGGAAAAGTGCTGTCCTGCCTGGCTGAGTCCCAGTGCAGCAGAGACAAGGACCCCTTCGAACTTCCAGACCAAAGAAATTCCTTGTTGACTGTCTGACCAACTGCAGGGGATAACTGCCTGGCTCTGATCTGCTGACATCCTGCCAGAAGGGGTTAAAAAAATAAATCAGAGAGATGCTCCAAGGACTGCTCAAGTCTTTTCCAA
This sequence comes from Callaeas wilsoni, assembly GCA_013398955.1. NCBI lineage: Eukaryota > Metazoa > Chordata > Aves > Passeriformes > Callaeidae > Callaeas > Callaeas wilsoni. The sequence goes on from VWPU01013766.1 coordinate 310,451, forward strand.
GTAAAGCAACAGAAATAGATCTGATCTTCATAAACCATCAATACTGAGCTTAACTGAACATTTTGCTCCTTTGCAGCTAGACACTAGAGCTAGGTGTACAACTTACAACTTGGAGCCAAATGCTCATCAAATGATTGAGCTCCTTTGTCAGTTAACAAATAAGCTACAAACACGCTTCAGTTTTGATGACTAATCATTGTGTTCAATTACTCAGTTTAAATATATTTCAGCTAATAGATAATTCACCAGTTTTTGGTTGCCCAAATCACATGGTGACTTCCCAACACAAGATCACATAAATCACATATTAAATTTGGATTCCAGATGGAGACAGCCTTAAGGGACTTGCTTTTCTAGACACTGTTTACAGGCTACCTAACCACTGGTTTGAGTAACCCTTCCATAGCCACTCTTTAAAATCTAAACCAGAATTCTCTTTTACTTTAAAACTGAAAGTCATGCAAAGGTTTCTCAATTACAAACTCATTCCAGTGACACTGCTGAGAATAAACTATTAACATTCCCATGAAGCTCTTAAATTTAAAGTGGTGCATACACAGCCGGAAGCCCTCCGAGCTGTTTTCCTTTGAACCTTCCTGAGTTGTTTTTTTCCCTGAAGGCTTCATTGAGATTTACTGGACATAAATAAAAAAGTTAAACATTTCCTTTTCTGGTACATCACATCAATTGATACTTGACTCACAGACCTTCCAGGCCTAGAAGGTTTTGCATTCTTAAGGGACTGTGTCTCCAAAATGAAGCTTTTTTTGGTATGTTTTCCTGTTTATGCTTTCATTGTGTTGCAGTTGTAGTTTGCTTTTTTTGTTTCCATGCACAGCAAGAAGCAATTGCAATTAACAAATTACAGATTCCTGTAAATTTTCTGTTCTTGGGGAAGGTAAACAGGAGGTTTATGGGGTAGAGGAAGAATTTAAAAAACAGAATAAGGGTTATAAAGATGAAAAGTAAACAGGCTAAGCAGCTTCTTAAAAATCCTTTGCACAGAAGACACCTGTCTTCCAGCAGGCACAGGAGAAGCAGTGACATGAAAAAGCAAAAGGGGATATACTGAGACCCAACAGCAACTCAAGAGTTTGTGAAAAGCCATTGGCTTTTATCAGAAAGGCACGCCAACAGCAGAACCACCCGTTCCTCTCCATCCATGTCTGCAGGAAACATGATAAAAACCTTCACCAAAATATAAATAAGGAGTCAGGACTTGCCAGCTTGTTATTTTTTCTGACAGCCATAGCACAGGGGTGCTGCCCAGGCTCACATCCCTGCTGACTGGGGCACTAAAGATAGTGGAGGGCAAAGACGGTGCCCACCCTAAACTGGCTCTCAGTGCTTATCCTGGAGCCATGCACCTGAAGTCTTGTTTAGAGCCAGGAAGGAAGAAGACAGACAGACAGACTGGAGGCAGGCCATGCTCTCTGCTCAAAGCTTTGGTGTGCTCACCAGGAACATCTGAATGCAGGCAACTGAAAGTGGCTCTCTGCTTTTTGGTGTTGTTTGTTGCTTTGTATTCTTGTCTGCAGTCACTGGTAATGGGGCATACAGCAAAAGTCCCCACTTTTCCCACTCTGCTCTTCCAAACTGCAGTTCACCCAAGCCCCAACACTGAGTGCTCAGCCAGGCAAGGCCTCCACTTTCAGCTAACAGATTACTTCCACCAAAGCTGCCTTAGTAGCAAGTTTAGTGGATGAAGAATGCCCTAAGGAGAAAGGAGACAAGTGAGAGTTTGGCACAGAGCATCCACCCCGCCCCGCTCACTGAACGCCTGTCCCTCCCAGTGCCGTGAAGAGCATTCACCAGGGCTGCCTCAGAGCTGGACCTGGAAGTCAGCCTGTCCTCAAACCCCACCCCGAGATCCTCCTGTGTGCTCCCTACCTCCTCCTGGCCAAGCCTTTTCTTCTTTAGGGCTTCACACAGGGCAGAATGCTGCTGTCTGCATTTCCCCTGGGAACACCTTCCCGGGTGAGGATCAGGATTCCAGAAGTTGGGTACTCTGGCCTGACACCTTATTCCTGTGCTCAGAGGAAGCCTTGGAGAAGAAGGCTGGATCATGAGGTCATGGTTCATTAAAAACTCAGAGCTCAATCTTTCTGCTGGTGGCTTGGTCCAGAGTCTGTTCATAGCCAGTGCAGGACATCCCTTTCCACCTGTCCCCTGCCTGGCTCAACACCCTGTAGCTGGTATGTTCCTTCCACAGCCAGTAGCACAGGGTGCAAACCCTTCCTGCAGCAGACCAGATCCCATCAGCACGCACAAAACAAGAATTCTTGAATCTTCTTTCTGCAGCAAGCCTCAACTCTCTTCCACCTTCCCGAAATCCAGTGCCACGTCAGGTGACTCAAGGCTCTGCAGGAATGTTGATCCCTTCAGCCTCACAGCTCTTCACTGCAGGGTATGTGTCATCTGTAAGGGGACAAATACCACACAGCAGCACCTGGCCAGCAAAGCATCAACATTCCAACAACCATGCTGCAGAAGGCCTGAGGGAGGAAACCAAAAACAAGGGCAGGCTTTGAGCTGTGAGAAGGAGTGGAGCACCTGACAAGGAGTGAGAGCAAGAAGCAGTGAACTCAGTGACCAGGCAGAACATTTCAGCAGTGACCATGGAGAGCCACAGTCGACGTTTCCAGACCTGACTAGTGACCAGGCAGGATTAAAGCGCCACTTACACAATGACAAGGTTAATAGATGTTACAAGCACGTTACCAGGTGTTGTGATTTGCTGGAAGCACGTCCCAGAAGATAGCAGAAGCAATTATACTCCGCTCACTATCCAGCTGCACCAACCACCTGTAGGCACTACTTAGCAACCCTTTATGAAAGGAAACTCAGCACAAAGATGATCTGGTGTGCCCACACCACTGTGTATGTCGTCTGTGTATGCCCTACTCCCTGACAGAGTTTATCTTAAACAGAGCCCAAAAAAGAAAACCAAACCAGCCATCAGAGTCTGTAATGAGGTAGAACTCTTGGATGACATAACCTGCCATGGCGAAAAGAAAACAGAGCCAGCCATCTGGGGAAGGGTTGGGAGTTCACATGGCAGAACATGGTTGTTCTGCTGACTTTCAGGCAAAAATCAATTATCCTGGGAGGGCGAGGAACTATAGAAAGTGGGAAATTAAGATACAGATGGCATATAAATAGCTAAAAAGCCTTGTCCTAACTCATACAGAAAGCATGGGAAAGGGAACTACTGTATCACTTGTCTCAAATCAATCTTTGCAAGACCTCCTGTCCAATCTGGACTACCCAAAAGGGACTGGAAGTTTCTAGGAAGCAGCAAGGGTTTGTACATCACTGGAGCTTCACAAATCTGGTCCAAGGCAATGCCTGTAAAGCTTCTGAGGGAAGAAGCAGTGATCAGCCCAGAGCTGGGCAACAAATAAAACACCAACACCACCACGCACCTGTGAGTAGGACACAGAGAGTGAAAAGCCAAACGAGTCCAAACCCGCAAGGGCATGACAGCATTTTTCAGGAACTTGCAACACCACCTTCAGGGTGGGGATGAGCAACCAGTGTCCACACCTTGTTGCATTGTAGTCATTCACATGGCTGTGGGATCATGCTGGAACGCCTGCTGTACATGAACATGCCGTTAGGGACCCTCACACCCCCCACGAAGGCAATTCACTTCTCAAAAACAGGCACCTGCTCTCACCCTGCTTGCGAACGAAACACACAGAGGCATCACAGGCTCTGTGCGTGGTGCCGTGATGTGGACAGGGCAGGCGGGAGGCAGCTCTTCAGTTTAACAGTTGTCTAAAAACATTCATGAAAGCAACTGTCTGTAGAGAGAACTCCCCATTGCAAACAGCTTCAGCACATCCCACCCAGCCCACATGAAAGGTGAGCATGAGGGACAGGCCAAGCCTCTGACTGGTCTAGGCTCCAACTATGGGTCTAGGTAGGGGAAAGAAACACCCCACCCCAAAAACCCACTTACACTAGAAGAAAAGATCTGTGGGTTTCTGCATTTTCAGCAATGCCATGCAACTTTAAATACCCAGTGGGTATATTAGCATGTCTGCTTTGGGAAAAAATCACACAGCCTTTTTCTTCTCCTTATTTAGTGTCTTATTCAAATAAAACCTGGGAAATTAAACACTCCATCCATGCACTGCAGCTTGAATCAGTACACAAATGACAAAAAATTGCTTTTAAAAACACCTTTCCCTTTTTTTTTCTCAGGTTACTCCTCTTCTGGTAACACAAAGCAGAATCTGTCTCTTTGCCTCTGCCTGAAGCTGACATCAAACAGCAACTTCACCACATCATAAGTTACAATTCAGGCTACTGCTGGAAAAAGATGATCCTTCCCTAACTAAATGCTAAAGCTCTCCTGGCATTTCTCTTCCTATTGTCTGTATCCAACCCTGTATTTATAAGATTAACCTCAAATTAGGACAGTTTCCTCATTCTTTCTTCACTCTTACTACAGCCTGGCTCCTGGGAATCTGATCCTATCTTCCACAGAGGTTCCTCCCTGTTGATAGGAAATATCTAGTGTATGTGGGCAGGAAGCGCCAACAGAGCATAATGAGGATTAAGAGAGAGTCCTTGTTAGGATTTATCACCACAGCAGATCAGGAGACTCAGTGGGCCATTTGATCAACAGGAACATTAGGAACTGTCTCACACTCCCACGCGGTGTCTTGCCCCAGTGTGGTGTGTGTTAAAGTAGCACACGAGGGCTTTGAGGGCAGGATGAGTCGGCCTGACCCATCCAGCTACTTCCACATCATCCAGTTCTCCTTCACCAGAAGCGCAATACTTAAGGAGTGATGGGAGAGGATAGGTCGAAGAAAGCAAATCCCTTTGGAGTTGGTTTCCTGCCCAAGCCAAACAGGTTTCCTGTTCCTCAGAGGAGACAAGAGGCAGGTCTGTTGACCCAGGCAACAGCTTTCCATCACCTAAGGATTCTGTCCATTTCAGAGTGACTGGTGCTGGCGAAGAACAAGATGCTTCTGTTGGTACAAAGACCTCATTGCTTGGGCTGTCTGTTTGCAATTTCCATTTGGTATCAGATGTACAACAGCCTCAGAGGTCTTCTCCTCCAGCCATGCATTTCAGCAGCTCTCTTAACTGAGAGAGCACAGTATCTCCAACCTCCACAAAAGCTCTTCACACACACACAATCACAGTGCACCACACAGCTTATTCCAGGACAGCACTTTTTTGGAAAAGCAGAGGAATCACAGCCACTAACAATTGTTGGATCAAGCTTCATCCTGCCCTGTTGTCCTATTTTCTGTGGTACTTAACAGCAGAACCAAGGGAAGAGTATAAGAACAGGCCATGCAGCTATGTAGCGTGTAACTGTGCTACATTACTCATGCTTTCCCAGGCTCCAGCTTTTTGCAGATGTGGGATTTTTCTTAACAAGATACTGTGTATTGATATTTAAAAGCACTCAATGGATTTTCCTTGCATTAGTTACTCTAATGCCCCCCAAACTCCCAAACGCTTTTGTTCACCGTAGATTCATACAATGCATTTATCCAGTTTGTTCTTAGCTCTTTTGCTAGAGGCTGACTGGTTGAGGGTTTTTTGACCATACTCAGAATCAAGCCTTGCTCTCACAGCACAGTTCATTGCACTTCTGAGATCTCTCTCCCTTGTGACATTACCCATTTTGAGATGGATGTTTTTGTCAGCATCATGTGCTACAACCCCACCAATCCATATTGCAAGGACTTCCTACAGGTATTCAGTGCAGCTTTTGGGTTTTGCTACTCTGAATAGTCAACAGAAAATTTCATCTGTCACTTATTCCTCTTCTTCATTAACAGACACATTCAATATTCAACAGTTTTGGCTTTTCACAAGTCCTCGTTGTATCTGACTGATGCCATTCCCTCAGGAGAGGTGAGGGAAAGCCTCACCTCTCTGTCTTTGTTTCTCATCTTTTGGCTTATTATTTACTCGAGACCCCCTGATGAGATATCCCAAAACCCTGAGAGCACAACAGGACTTCTGGCTGGCCATGGTCCCGCCATCCATGGAGTATCTTGAAAAAGACCTATTTTCCCATCTGGTCTCTCAGCCCAACTCCTCATCTTCCAGGCTTCAATAATGTTCTCCAGGAAGGCTCCCAGTTGTGTCAGTGAGGAAAGGAGAAGAGCTGCAGCCCAGGCACAGCACAGTCCTTAACGCCAGGACCCACACAAGGCAGTGGAGCAGCCAGGCAAGGAGGCTGAACTCCTCTGGCTGAGCATCCTTGACTATGCTGACCTCAGACTAAGCCAGACCACTGAAAGAAATTTCTGGAGTTCAGTTTCTTTTTCCTGCGGGGACCTTGAACTGATCCCCACAGAAACACTACCAGGACTTCCTCCTGCAATGCCCTGGGGCAGCCACAAAGAGAAGGGTCATTAGTCAGCAACCCAACTTGCTCCCAAAGCCTGGAAAACATCCGGAGAGAGAAAAAAATGTGGGTCTTTCTATTACCCCTTTCACTGGATACCATTCCTTAATCCATGGAGACGAACAGAGTGCAGACTTTTCTTCCTAGTGACAATCTCCCATCCTGCTACCCATCCCCAGCTCTTCCCCAGATTGTCCCTGTGGATTTCAGTCTTCAGTTCCCAGTCACACCATGCTTTTGCAAAGGACCCCTTCAGCCTCCTCCACGCCAGAGCTCCCTGTGTTCCAGCACGCAGAGAACAAGCCTCAGGAAAAGCACCTTCCTCTTCTTTCACAGGGAGAGGCCGATTGCTTCAGATAATGGCATTAAGTGAACAAGTCGGACACTGAGCAGCAAGATTAGTTCCCACAAAGACTGGGTAGTAATGAGAGTGGTTAAAGACAGGTAATGAGTGGGTAACACCTGTCAGCTTCATAATGTAGATTATAATTTGTTTATTACTCTTGCTGCTGCTTTCGCTGCTGTTGGAATGCAATTAATTAATAGCACCGATGAGCCCTGACGAGTATCTGTCATCCCTGACCTACAAACATCCCTGGGCTGCCACTGCACAAGCAGTAGCACTGGACATGCGGTGGCGTCACACAGACAGTAGGAAGGATCCCACAGGTCAGGGAGAAAAGTTGAGAACTTCATAAACAAACTCAAATGCTTCTTCACAAGGAACAGGCTTACAGAAATTCTGGAGATTCAAGAACCATCATCTAGAGTTTTGTTGACTGGAAACTGTATCCCAATTCTGTACCAGGATTGCACACTGGCAAACTGCAGTTTCAAACATGACTGACTTTGTTTTATTAAAAATACCAACATTTGTAAGCCTTGCTTCATGCACTTCTAACTCAACCAACCAGATTTAAATCTAGACTGGAAATTTCTCTAAGTTGCCTGAGCAGTTGGCAACACAGGAAATAACAAGCTGGCTGCTCTGGGCTTTTTCAGATAGAGGTTTTCTGCAGATCAGGCCTTTATTTGAACCCCCATCAGTGTGGCACCCCTCAACACCAGTGCCTTCACCATGTCCTGCTGCAAGACTCGCAGGATGGAGGCAGTCAGCGTGCACTGAGAACCTCAGCCTCACTAACTTTCAATAACAATTCTCCTTCCCTCCCCAAACCACGTAAATCCTTGCCTTTGCAAAGAAAAACACACTGCAGGGACATAAATAAAAACTAGCGGTGAACTTCAGCACTGAACTGCACTATCAGTGCATGTTTGGGCACAAGCTAATGCCCACTGAAGTCAGCAGAAGTTTGGAAAGACAAAACACCTCCCACACAAAGGAGAGACAGAGGAAGCAGTCAGAGCTGCCAGGCAGATAAGCTGCCTGTCAGAACAGGCTTGGACTGTCCTAGCAGGAAGATGTTGTCCAATGAGAGGGAAAGCTATTTGGGGAATGAATGAATAGTGAAGCAAAAAAAAAGAAAAATAACTCAACCAAAAACCCAAACAAAAAAACCCACAAGACTTTCCCAAATATTTCTCGCTCTCAGCTTTCTGCCAAGAGGATGCAAGGCCAAGACATGCAGGAGCCTGCCTGAACCTCTAGCACAGGATGACTCAAAGACAACAGCTGGAATGGGGGCAGAGGGAAGGTGAAGAATGGCAGAGAGGACACAGAGACTGAGCTGACAGCAGAGCTGATCCTTGTTCTGTCAGAGGAGGGGGCAGCTTTCTGCAGGCTCAGCGCCCTGAATCCCGTCAAACTCTCCTCCAGCATCTCGCTTTGCAGAGCTCTGAGAGGATCCTGCTTGGCTCTTGGGGCTGTGATCCTGCCTGGACCACTGCCTGCTCCAAGCAGCAGGGAATCAGCCACCCAGGGAGAGGAAATGGCAAATTTAGAGTAAGACCCAAACAAACTGCATCACTGAAGCAGGACTGTAAATCTTTCACCAGGTACTGACCACTTCACTGCCAGGATAAATGCATGGGAAAATGATGGGTTCAATTCAGAGCCACATTGCCAAACAGAAGGAGAGTGCTAATCCCTCTAACTGCACCCCCTCATACATAATTCAATTCAAAATCTCCCATACAGAAAAATGCTGTGCTTTTAGGATGCAATCAAACCTCAGAGATCAGTTTCTCCTGGCAGAGGGCTTTCACTAATGCCGTATCAGTGGCCAGGGTCTTGCCAACACACCAGTCTGCTCCCTTCTGTTTTTTGCAGGGCTTATCACAACAATTCACCTCCCAGAAAAAAAGCAAGGCAAAACCACAAGTCAAACTGGAGCAGTTCTTTACAAGAAAAGGAAAGAAAATAGAAGAAAAAGACAACACAGACCAGAAACAAAGAGTAAATTTCATAAAGGCAAAACCCCAAATCATGAAGAATCTGCCCCTGAGGCAGTGATGGGAGATGAGAAGAGCAGAATGCCCAATTGCAGAGACTTTCAAAATAAAGCAGTGAAAAACCCAGCAAATGACTTTACATAAGCCAGATGTTTCTCTAGGGAAAGAAAGTAGGAAAATAAATAAATCTGTCTGAATTCCCCTTTCTCCCCAGACTTGAGTCCCTCACCAGATATTTCTTAGAGCCCTTCATGCTCGTGGATTGCTTGTACCACTGAGCAGCACAGAAGCGATACACGTATCGTCTCCAAAGCTCCCCATAGCACAGCTGGTCTCCATTTCCAACACATCCCAATGTCTCTGAGAGGAATCCAGGGCTCCTTTCTCCTACAGAAGGACCACAGCTTTGCAGAAGCCACTGCCAGGTGAGATCACCTCAACTCCCAACCATCTGAAGAAACAGAAGGCAGTGGAGAAACCAGGTAAAGGAAACAAGGATAATGCAGAACAAGAGCAATTTCAGCTATAAGCACAACTGGGAGGAAGAAAAGCTAGCAAAGCACTGGTGGTCTCGCCTTGCACCAGGCAGAGGAGGGGGATCTGCACTGCCCCAGCATCAAGGGATCCACACAGCCCACGGAGGCTGGGTCCCAGCAGTCCAGCACCAGCCAGCCAGCCCAGGCAGCTGCTCCTGCTGCAGGATTCATTCCCAGCCCATAATTAATTCCCAACCCTTGACAGAGCCACCAAAGCTGAGCCACAGCTTCCGCCCTGACCCAGCTCCCACCCCAAACCCAGGATGGCAGCATGGCGGAGCAGGGCACCAGGGAGGTGTCAGGGGGGAGCCCGAGGCTCCAGAAACTTGCAGTTCCTTCATGAGCAGCTCCCAGTCACTGACAGCGGGTGCCACCTCCACCAAAGTCTGAGGGGTTCGACTGGCTTGGAGCCTTCCTCCCTGGGCTCTTCATCCTCTCTTGGACCCACTGAGATGGCCGCGAGCCTTTCAGGCCTTCCCAGGCCACCAGTCGGGGCCCCCCCAAGGCGGCACCGCGGTGCCATAGCAGTTTGTGGGCAGGCAGGACCCCCGGTGGCTGCCACTGCCCACACTGGGGCCAGCTGTGCCGAGGCTGGACACCGACCACTTCCCGCCTCACGTTTTCCCGCCTCACGTTTTCCCGCCTCGCGGTTCCCCCCTCACAGTTTCCCGCCAGTTTGTGGCGGTTCCCACACAGAGGCCACAGAAGCGGCTGCTGGACCTGGAGCGTGGCCCCCAGAGAACAGCCACGTCTGGTGCTGAGAACCGTGTGGCAGCCTGGAGCCCGACCTGTTGGTGACACAGCAAGAGGCCAGAGGACAAAGCCAGTAGAGAGGGGAAGTGTGTAGTTTGAATAAAGGAACTCACAGGAACGGGACGTGGAGGCTGGATGGGACTCCCAGGAGCTGCTGTCCCTGCTGAACAATCCCTCATGCACCCTCTCACCCAAAATTACATTTAGCCAGCCCAGCACTCCACAATGAAGAGACAGATTTGAGGAAGCAAGGGAGAAAATGGCACAAAATCCAGAAGAAAGCCCATTCTCACACACATTCCAAGCAGCCCAGAGCACGACCATCACAGCCTGTGCCAGTAAATACAGAGATGCGTTTATTAGCTGAACTATTTGCATGCCTTTACAACACCGCGAATAGGCTGATTTCTTCACATAAAGGATAAAACAAGAATGTAACAGCCCACAAATAACCTGGTTACCTTGGAAATGTGAGCACCCAAACTCAGATGGAAGCAGGAAGAGTCTGCTTTTTTACATGTGTCTCTGGGTGTCACAACAGCAGGCAAGTGCAGAGCTGCAAAGGTTGATTTGCATCATGCTCAGGATGTGTTTGATGCCACACCAAGGGAAAGGTAGACACAAGCATGGGGAAAAAAAGCTACAAGTAACCACAAAAACCCTTCCTGAGTTTGTGTCCTGCTCACAGGGCTCCTGATGCTGGGCTTCCCAGTGGGGAATTGCAGAAGCTTAGCTTTGTGCTTTTGCCATAACTTGAAATGAAGGGAGAAACTTTTTGAAAGCACCTGGGACCTGTGGTCCCTCTAACTGTTCAAATGAGTTAAGATAAAGTCATCCATTGGGGAAAAAAAAAAAAGATAAATTCCCACTCATATCGCCTGAGGGCTTGTGGCATCGTGTGTGAAAACGTGGGACAGGAGATCTCTGTGCCAAAGCAGATTACCTGGTTTTGTAGAGTAGAACACTACAGAGCATCTTACAAATGGAAGAATTACATCTCGTCTGGAATCAATGGGTTAACCGAGGAGCTTCTCCCTGCTGCGTGTGGGAAGCTCTAGCTCCTTGCCAAATTCCACTGCTCTGAACATAACCAGCTTTCTCACTCAGCCTGTGCTCCTACGCTCAGCTAGTGCTCGTGCCTGCCTCTGCAAGGGAGTGTAGACGGACCCCACGCTCTCTTTTCCCTCTGTAACTACTTCTCCAGCACTGCCCTTTGCCTGATGTCAGTTCTCTTCTCCTGAATTACAGGACATCAGGTCTCCAAGGAAACTCCTCGAAGATTTGTAAAGCACTGATGGCTGAAGACCAGCCAGGCTGGCTGCTCCTTGCTGTTGAGGCCAGGAAGCTTGTTAAAAGCTCCTCTGGGTGCTTCTTGAAGGTGTCAGGATGATTATCAGACAAGTCATCTACTTCCTTTGGCAACAGGGCTTTTGAGTGCCACAGTGCCACACTCACAACATGACCCAGGATCAGGTCCCTGAGGGAGCTGATCAGGGATCAGGTCCCCAGGGAGCAGCCTGGTGGCTCCTTGCACATCAGCTCTTCCTCCAAGGCCACAGCAAACACCGGCTGTGCTGCTCCAGAAAGCTGCAACTCAGCTACCACACAAAAGTGCTTGCAATGCTACCTGCTAATATCCTGCTCCACACCTTAGCAGAAAATCCTAAGAGGAAATTAGATGGAAGCAAATATAGCCATATACCTGACAAGCTGTTCTGCACTCCTTCAGTGCACAGCCAGCCTCCAGCACAGTTTCCTATCTTCCTCAAGAGCTACTCTACCATGTAATTACAGGGGAAAACCTAAAGGTCTTCTTTCCCTTGCATACCAGGTAGATTTTTGTTTGTTTAGCCACAAACAGGCCTCTAAATCAATATATAGATTCCCATCATGGAGTCCAGGAGTAAACAAACGCATGCACATGCTCCCTTGGCTCCTGCTTCAGCCTCTATCTCCCCTCTGCACCCACCAGCCTGAGGTGCTTCTGGAACAAAACTACCTGTCTTTGGTGCTCAGACCCTAGGATTAGAACAAGATGACACATACACTTACTCTGAGGAACTGAACAACTGAACAGTCATTTAATTTCTCGCCATTCAGATTAAAACAAGGAATGCTGGGAGGAACGCACTCCTGCTTAGTCCTGCCCAGCTACAAGCAGAGCTCTGGGGAGCCACAGCTCCCTTAGCTGGGCTGCACTCAGATGTTTAGAGCCATGTTTCACCCTAAAGCATCCTCATCAGTCCCTCCAGACTTCCCACAAACCATCCAGGGAGCAGAGGGGGACACAGCACAGCCCAGGTGCAACACACACGGCACACCCTTCCGCCAGGGATGCAGGAGAGGGCTCCGGCTCTCCAAGAGCCCCAGCATACGTCATCAGGTTGCTGCCCACAAGCCCCTGACTTCTTGCTTTCCTACCAAAATAAAGTCTGCTAACTCAACAGCTGTGGGCAAGGCCTTGCCATGCCTTTGCAGGCCATGCTTAAACAGCGAACAAAAGTGTCTTTAGTTTATCTATTTATTTTTGGCACAGAGGAATGGCTGGGGTCAAAGCCAGTCTCATTCTCAAGCCGTTCTTTGTTCTCCAGTTTATCCAATACCCCCTATCCCTCTCTTCACCCTCCCACCTCCCCCTCTCCATTTTACCACAGGTCTTAAAAATTAAGCTGTGCATGAAACCAAACACCACACTTGAACACAGCCCAGCAAATGCTCTCCATGGTCACAGAAGGATCCTAATCGACCATAAAAAATGGATAAGAGCAGCGTGCCCTTATATGGGCAGAGGCTAGACAAGCATCTGACACAAACATAATTTTTAAAGAAAAAATAATATTTATTTGCAATATAAACAAAGTCCCAATATTGGATCAGTATATATAGGGTCACTAATTTTCCTTCATAACTCAGAAAGCAGAACCATTCCTCACTAACAAGCTCTCATTTGTATTAATCAGAAGATGCATCTTATTTTTTTCCTTTAAAGAATAAAGACCACTAACAGCACAGGAAGCCTTTACAAACCAGCTTAGCTGTAATGCAATACAGATGCACTGTCAAAAAATCCCTGAAAAAATAAATTCCTCCATGAGGTAAGATGCAATTAGGATATTCTCAATTTTCTCACTCACAAGCGTACGCCCATTCTCCCTTCCAATGACCCACGATCCCAACATTGTGGCAAACAAAACCCAACAAACAAACAAAAAACAACCAGAAAACAAGAAACAGAAGCTCATTCCAACATTCTGATAACATCTTTAACAAAAAGAACAGTTTCAGGATGTGACAGCGTCAAACATTCCTCCAGATGGAGATTTTTTTTTATTATTTTTTCTTTTTCTTGAAAAAAGTACAAAAAACTGGATATTTAGAAAAAAATCCGTGGCTTTTTTTTTTTTTTTCAGTTACATGAGAGTTAAAGTGGACAGGGAGGGGGGAGAAAGGAGGGACTACATTGCAGCCAATAAAGAAATCTCCAAATCCGTTCTGCCCTCCTCCCAGAAATTATTACCACTTCCTCCCCTCCCAGCTTGGTAAAAGGAGTTTGCCAAACACTAGCCAGAAATACATACAAGTCTTCTCAGAATAGAAGGCACGGCATAAAGTTATTCGAAAGAGGAAGAAAAAAAATCAGAACCTCTGTTGAAAGCTCCAATCATCTCAGAATTTGCCAGTTAATATATATATTCATATATATATATATATATATATAAAAAAATTCTCTGTTACAATGCTCTCCTCATCATTTCCACACCTCTTCACTCCCCTCACGCGCTCCGTGCGTGACGATTTGAGTCCTGTCCCGCCACACAATCCTCGCTCTGCTCCAGGCGCTCGCTGCATTCCCCCTCCGCCCCGCACACATGGGAAAGAATCCAGTGTGCACAAGAAACGCCAGCATCACAACTACCTTCTGGACTCGGGAAGCTGGAATGGTTTCGGGCCAGCTGGATGACGTTAAGTCAGTCAACAGGCAGCAGAGAATGAAGCCGGGCTCAGACATGCTTCTACCAACTCTGGAGGCTACAAGAGTTTTACCTCTGGCAACAGCAAACAGTGTTTTTGGCAGGGGTGGCATTAAAAAAAAAGCTTGCGGCTTAGTCACCTTGGCTGAATCAGTGCAGAGTTTGTGATTGTGAGTGCAGGAGTGGTGAAGGGGTTGCGTTTAAGCCCAACTGGCCTTCACACATAACAAAGCTTCCTACCAGATGCTAACAACAACAGCAGCAGCATGTATCTCTCTCTGGAGTACCCAGTAATATGCCAGGACATACCAAGGCTTCACAAAGTGTGCAAAATGCATTTGGTCAATATAAACATTTGATTAAAAAAAATAATAAATGATCAAACAAGAAACAGAATAAAATACTGGTTTTGCAACCTCGTCTGTACAAACAGTCAAGAACGTACATATTTAAAAAGAGTTTGAACCCAAAGCTCGAGTAAGATCTACCTTATTTTTTTTTTTAAATCAAAAAAAGTAAACTTGGGTTTTAAAACAGTCTTGGCCCAACACCTTTTGTTCAAGGTTTCCAAGTGCATAAATCTCCTCATTTTCCACAGCAAGCTAACCCCTGGTAGCTCTTCACAAGTGTGCGTGTTCTGACAGTCCCAATGCACCCAGGAAAGCGGTTATTGCCGGTGACAGCTGCGTTCGAAACGCTGTAACATCGCCCGTGTTAAATAACCCCCTGTAAAAACACTACCTCTTCAAACCACTTGGATCAGGATACTAGTGAGCGGCATTAGCCTTCGTAAAGCAGCGATCAGGCACCTCTGCCCAGAGAAGCTACTCATCTCAGAGCTGCCTGGCAAGACAGATATTTTCGTAAGAGTTGAAATACTCAAGAGAAGCGATTCGATGCTCGAGTTCCCGACCAGGCAGCGTCCTCTTCATGTGGACTCCAGAGTGTTCAGCTGGAACAGGTTGTGGTTGGTGGGGGTGGTGAAGTAGAGCTGTTCACTGGGTGAGCGGTTGTCACAGGGGCTGTTGAGTCCCAGAGTTCTCTCAAAGTCCAGGAGTTGGCCCATGAAGTTAAAGTTTGGGGAAATGTTGGATTTTTTCCTTTTCACAAAGTCATAGGCATCGTTCAGGGACAAGTTGAGTTTTTGCATCAGGTAGGCGACAGTGACTGTTACAGACCGGCTGATGCCAGCGAGGCAGTGAACAAGGATCCCACACTTCTTGGAACGGGCCTCATCTGAAACGAGACAAGGGGAAGGGAGAGTCTATTATTCTGCACCAAAAACGCCTGGCTTCGGAGCAGGGCCGGGTGGTAGCTGCAAGTTCCTAGCACCACAATGACTGCCAGAACTGGATCCCCTGCCCCTAGTGACACCATCCCATGTCCCTTTGACACCCACATCTCTCCCCACAGGGCTCCTGAGATATTCCTGCTGCATGGCAAAGCTGCACTTCCCCAGCAAGGCCAAGCATCTCATGTGCTTGAGAAGTATGAATCAAGTCTTGCAACACATCCCTTGCCTAGGGAGCATCAGTACCCTCTACTCGAGAGAGCTGAAGTAACCCACGAGAGGCAGATGGAGCTGGAGACAAGAGCTCCAGGGAGATGCCGGTGGGTGGGCACAGCACACCCACCTCAACACCAACTAAACCAGGGAAGGCTGTGCACTCAGGGCAAGGCTGCAGCCCAGCAGCACGTGACCTATTCTCTTCTGCTGTTCTTGTCCTCCTTCAACTAGAAAGTTACATGAATGCAGCCAATGCCAATTTAAGCAGAGTCTGAAGTGCAGGAACTTCCCTTATTGTGAAATTGTTCTTTAGGATCGACACAAATGCACTTCAGTACAAACAAACGCTTGTGTTGGAGGAGACTCTCAGGATGAATGGTAGCGGGAAGCAGGAATGCAGGCTGGACCAAAAAATGGCGAGAGAACAGCGGCGAAATTTCCCCTCCCTTGCCACGGATTGAAAAGCACACACACACTCATTGTCTCTCGCACAGCCGGAACAGCGTGATCCCTTTATGAATTGACATCTCAGTGCTGAAAGAGGGACACGCCACTGAGAGCACTGAATGCACGCAAGTACCCAGCGCTGCTTTTACTTCTGCGCAGCCCTATTTGAAGTCAGTCATTTGACTGAGAGCTTGGCGGGGAGCGAAGAGGTGGCAGGAGAAAGAGGATCCTAGGGCAAAGCCGGAGGTAAGAGACACTCTGGCACCGTAAGTGCAGGGAAGGGCAAAGAAGATGCAGGCAAAACAAAAATCCAGACCCAAGCCACAACAAGTTTTCTGACCAGCCTCCAAAACCAGGCAAGAATTTCCAGTAGGGTGGGCAATCACCACCCAGTGTACCCAGCCCTCCTCCCCGGCTCTCCTGTTCAACATTTTTCCAGACATTTTTGCCTTTCATCTGACCTGCACGGCATTTCTTGGTGTTTGGTTTTAGAGTGAGGTAATCCTCCATTTCCTGTCATTAACTGGAAAGCACAAGCTTGGTGTTCACAGAGACATCGTGTTCACAGAGACATCGGCTGACTGGAGCAGACAGATCCCAAATGCCACATGTCAGCAGGGACACTGTACCTCATCCCTGAGGTTTAACAACGTGCTCATGCAGGAAGTGCAGATGGGACATCAGACAGGTCCCTGTTGCCACACTGAAGCAGCGGCTTCTGACCACAGTCATGTTACTGGAGGGCAGAAGC
Organism: Callaeas wilsoni; assembly: GCA_013398955.1. NCBI lineage: Eukaryota > Metazoa > Chordata > Aves > Passeriformes > Callaeidae > Callaeas > Callaeas wilsoni. The sequence goes on from VWPU01013766.1 coordinate 327,153, forward strand.
TGGGGGCAAAGGAGAGCGTGTGGGAACCACAGTTTCTGACAGCTGAAGAACAGCCAGGGATCCACCACTGCTCTGCCTCATTTCAGGCCTTACAGCACAGCAAGCACAAGCCATGGGGTCTGAAATGGGCAACACCGAAAAGGGCTGTACAGGCTTCAGTCTGCAGGTAAAGGGTCTCCCTCTCCTTTACCTATACACGTGCTTTTAATCAGACATGAAGCCATGCGCCTTTTAATAGTTAATGGTGATATTACTGCCTGTGCCAGTCACCCCCATAAAACAGAGCTGATTAGGCTAATTAGCAAATAGTACAGGTCAGGCTGGAAGTGTACGTCCCTGTTCAGCCCAACACACGCTTCCCACAGAATAAAAAGCAATTCTCAAAGTCAAGGCTGGCCTGAGAGATCTTCCTTCCTGAACCCCACCAACACCAGCCAAAACTGTTGCAGAGGCTGTCTGCAGAGCAGTTTTTCCATCCGAACTCTGCAGTATAATTATAATCACTAACTCATTGTGTTGACACTTACCTTAGGAGAAGTATCCATACAAGGAGTTAGTTATGCTAGGGTGACTTACAGCAAGATCCCAACTAGACTAGCAAATCCCCTTGGGAGAAGAAAACACACACACACACACACACTCCCCGATTTTAACCACATTTGGGGCTAAGGAATTGCTGGCACCAGTCACACTAATGCAGCTCCCATGAACACTGATCCCTGAGCAGAGCAGGCAAAGGAGCTCCCCACTGCCTGGGTTCAGCCATTTCACACCAGTGCGAATCCCCACACAAGGGCGAGAGGCAGCAGGGCCAGTCCGATCACCTGCAGGTAGCTCGGCTGAGGTGCTGCAAGCGGGCTGAATTTTGGAAGGAGAGGCCTCCCTGAACCCAGCCAGGGTGACATGCACCAGGTATGCCACCTCACAGCATGACACTCCGCTGCTAAGCTGATGCCATGCCCCGGAGAGGTGAGGCTGGAGACAGCAGCAGCCCTGGGAAGCGGCACACCACATTCCCAAGCAGTGAGTATGAAAAGAGATGTTCTGCCAACTACCTACCAATGAAAGCAATGGCCTCGGGAAAGAACTGTGAGAGGTTCTGGCTCCAGTGATCTGAGATGGGGATCTGCTTGTACTTGAACTCTCCATCATGCTCAAACATGTTTGGCAGGTTAGGAGTCACATTCAGGATGTATTTAATGCCGTATTTGCCCAGGACGTCCAAGTTGGTCGAATCTTTGGCACAGCCCAGGTACAGGTAAGGTAGGATCTGGACTGGAAAGGCAGGCTGATTGTTAGGGATGGGGCTCCCGTCCGACTCCGTGGCACTGCTGGGTTCCCTGTCGGATTCGCCATCCGAGCAGTCGGAACTTATCCGCAGCCCTCCCAGGCCAAGGACCGATGCTGGGGGAGAGTTGCTGGGTGAGGAGCTGTCAAGGTTTGTCTCGCAGTGCTCAGAATATTCAGTCTGAAACTTGTTAAAGCCACCTGGGAAGGGGGAAAGGAGAGAGGGAAGGGGAGAGGCAGAGAGAAAAAAAAGATGTTTTATTCTTGAGAATGGGAAATCCTTCTACCTGTGAATATATGTATGTTACTAAGAAAGTCTTCACCAGGAAAAGGTTGGTATCCCTTCAACTTCACACCAAGAAAAGCACTTCCCTGCTCCCTCATCTTCCCTGGGTAGACTGATACTGAGCAAACAGGTCCCAGGAGACCAAAGAGGGGTTCTTACAAAGTTTAATATTGCTTGTGAAAAACAGGGGCCAAACATCAACCATGAAAGAAAGAAACATCCAAAAATAAAATAATTGTCAAGACACAAATCTTGCCTTGTTAGCGTCTCAAAAATATGGGTCTGGGGCAGTTTAGGCAGGAACTACTATGCCACTTGGACAGAAAAGTACAAAAGTATCCGTGTCTGAAAAGACAGACCAGGGACAACCACCACATACTCACCCCAGGCACTAAAACCCAAGCAAATTATTCATCTCCGAGCAGGAAAGAAGACCCTAAGTTTTGCCACAGAGTGATCCTCACAAGTATTTTATCACTACAAATAGGTTTTGCAACAGAGCAGTGTCACAGATTTGTTCTTCACCCAAACCACAGCAGGAGTGCAGAGGGATGAGACCCTTCACGTCTGCCCCTAAGTCTTTTTCTCCGGCTCTTCTGCAGCTTGGGAAGGAAGGCAGAGGCAAGGAAGCAAAAACCCCACCGATCTACCTCCTTTCCAGGCAGTATTAAAGCGGAGCTCAGCCATCGGGATCTGACACTGACAAATGGTTTAATTAGAAAGGGCTCCTGGAAACTTCGTTAGTGGGTTCGGCGGTTGTGGCGGGGTCACTGAGCAGGACAGACAGCTCCTGCCACATCCATTCATGAAAAAGGCTCGTCCTCGCCCTCCTCCTCCCCCCGCGCCGCCAGACAGCGCCGAGGAGCCATTTTGGAATTTTAATTGGAAACATTTCCCACCGAGGCTCCCGGAAAAAGGCAGAGAAAGGGGCTCAGCTCCTCCCCTGCCCATCGGGGAAAGCTTAGGAGCAACTTCAAAGCCGCTCCTTCCTGCTGGGCATGAGGACGACGGGGAGAGAAGCAGGAATGCAAAGCGAGGGAGCAACGGAGCCCATGGGGAAACCCCCAAATCGGGATGGGATGATGGGATGGGAGACTCGTCTACGGGCAGGGATCGGAGAGTCGAGGGGGGAATGGGATCAACCCCTGTGCTGGCCCCCTACCATGTTTTCGAAGGAGGCGTGTGCGGACTGCGCAGTCCGGAGGGCTGGTCCCCAAATATCTGCCTGTCCCCCTGGCACCCCCCCCCTCCACTACCAGGGGCTTCCCCGGCTCTCCAAAAAGGATCTATCAAGGAACAGCCGTGTTTTTTAAAGAGCCGCAAGTGGCAACTTTCTTGACCGCTCTCCCCCACACACGCTCCCCCGCTCTCCTGTTATTCCTGCCTCAAACCCGCCACCCAGCGACCGGACTGGGAGCACTGGGAGGATGGGAAGGGTCCCAGCAGCCCAGCTGTGGGCTCTGCTCAGCCCGCTGCAATATTTCAAAATGGCAAAAAAAAACTCAAAAAAAACCAAAGCACCCCCAGCCCTCACGGACTGGAGTGTGCGGGGTGCGGGACTCGGCTCCCCCGCAGCGCAAATCCCCGCTCCCCATCGCCCGGCCCCGGGGGAGCAGCCGGGCTGCCCCCTCCCAGACCGGCGGCATTGCGTGGCGAAGGGGGAGGAAAACCCAAGCGCTCACTTTTTGGTTATTATGGAGGGAGGTAAAATAAAAATACGAGAGGGCTCTCCTGCCCCTCAAAATCCGGCCATCCCTTCCGGAGGGGCTGTAGAGGAGCCTGGGGCCGGCGCGGGGAACCCCCGAAAGGCTCCCTCCGAGGAGCGGAGGCGAGGGGCGCCCGGCGCTGCCCAGCCGGGATTGGCTTGGGACGGGGCAGCGCTGGAGGGGCCGCGCCGGCGGCGGGGCTGGGGGGCTCCTCCCTCCGCTACCGGGGAGGCGACGCAGGAAGAAGCGGGGCGCTCCCGGCCGCTTCCAGCCTGCGACCATTTTGTGCGGGGGATTAAAGAGGGATGCAGATGAGGGGGAAAAAAACCAGAAGAGAAAAATAAAAATAAATCAGGCAGAAGGGATGAGAGAAGTGAAAGGAATGAGAGGAAGCAAAACAAGCCAGCCACCTCCGTCCGACCAGAGGATGGGCACCTCGGGGATGCAGCGGCCGACCAGGGGCTGCGCAGGGGGACACGGACAAGGGCTGCGGGAGCGGGACGGGGCTGGCGGGAGGGCGAGGGGCACCTCACCTTTCAGGTAATAGGCTTTGCATCCGTCATCGCGCAGCTTCTGGAGCAGGAGCCCCAGGACGGAGGTGGCGGCACCGCTGTCCTGCCAGTCGGCGGTGGCCTCATCGTAGAGCAGCACGGTGTCGGCCTTGCAGCGCTTAACGAAGCGCTCCTTGTCCTCATGGTTGGGGATGATGGAGCGGATGGGCAGGTTGCCCTTCTTGAGGCGGCGCAGCATAAGCCCGGGGATGGCCAGGTTGATGGCCGTCTCGATGTGCGAGCTCTCGAAGAGCTCGTGGGGGCGGCAATCGAGAAGCAGCAGCGAGCGGCCGCCGCCCGACTCCAGCTCCTCCTGCAGCCACTCCGCGCTCTTGCACGGCATCGCCGCAGCCATGGGCGCCCGCGGGGAGCTCCCCCAGACCTGCGTTTTCATGGGGCTCGGCAGCGGCGGCCGCCAGCGCCCGGCCCGCCGGCCACCCACGCGGCGTCCGGACGCGGCCCCGCTCCGCTGGGTCGGTCTTGCGCTGCGCCGGACGCGGCTCCGCTCGGCACGGCCGTGGGTGCGCGGTGT
>VWPU01013767.1:0-33328 GCA_013398955.1 Callaeas wilsoni
CCTTAAAGCTCATCCAATTCCACATACACACCATATGTACTTGGAATGAAGCATCATATTTTGGTAACAGACAATATGCTGTTTCCTAATGAAGTGCACGGAAGAGGGATGGATTACACCATTGCATATTTTGAGGTGCAAGAACCATTGGTGAAGGTTTCTGGCAACAGAAGGTGCACAAGTATATTGGAATACAGCTTGGAGGCTGGGCCAAAGACATCTCTGATAGAACTCCAAATAAGCTTAAAACAGCAATAGATCATAGAATCACAGAATTGTTTTGGTTCGATGGGACTTTAAAGATCATCCAGTGCCATCCCCCTGCCATGGACAGGGACACCTTCCACTATCCCAGGCTGCTCCAAGCCCCATCCAGCCTGGCCTTGGACATCTCCAGGGATCCCGGGGCAGCCACAGCTTCTCTGGGCACCCTGTGCCAGGGCCTCCCCACCCTCATAGGGAACAATTCCTTCCCAATATCCCATCCAGCCCTGCCCTCTGGCAGTGGGAAGCCATTCCCCCTTGTCCTCACACTCCAGGCCCTTGTAAAGAGTCTCTCTCCATCTTTCTTGTCAGCTCCTTCAGGCACTGGAAGGAGGATAAAGGGGCTTGGAGAGGTCTGTGCTCCTAAAAACCGATGGTTTTTGTCTTTTATGACTTTACTCCACACTTTCTCTGTATCTTGCCCACAGCAAAGATCTCCTCATGTCTTGGACAATGCCCTGATCTCTCTATTTCAGGCAAATTATTTATTGCATCCTTCCTCTTGAAAATCATTCTTCTGGGACTGCAGGACCACTAGTCCCTCCAAGCTTGTGGTATCCAGCACCTCAGCAGCCCCACAGACTTAATCCTCTGCCCTCACCAGACAGACCTGCAAACTCAGGATTTTCTCCAAAAGAATTTCCAGGTTTTTGGGAATGATCCAGCTCCACCTCTGCAGTGCACACATCCCACTTCACTTCATCCTTTCGCTGATTTTCTCAGTTGTGCAGCCACCAGAGGTGGTTTATTTTTATCAAATAACCACAACACTCTGGAAGCCAATGCTCTATCAACAGACTAAAAAGACTCTTTGCATCGAGGCTCTTTTCTGCTGCATGCTCAGTCTGACAACACTTTCTATGAGGGCTAATGCTAAAAAAAATAATAAAATGCTTTCCTCTATTTCAGCTTTTATTGGCAATCCATTCTCATTAAGCCAAACACATTTGTCTTCATAACGTGTACTTCACAATTACAATATCAAAGGGTTTGTATCTACATAATAAAAATGATCTATAGAATAATACAAGGGGAGAACATCGTAACATAATGTTGTTATTAATGAATCCAATGGGACGTAGGAAGGCGATATTCCCATGGGGAACCTCCACGCCCTTCACTGCGAGCTGCAGTGGAGTGTGGTTGGGTCTGGGATCAGCACTGGGAGGGCACGGAGGGCAGATGGGAGTGGGATTAAGGACAGTTCACAGAGGCAGAGGGAAGCAGCTCCGAGCGCTGTGTTAGCAGGGTGATGGCTCAAACACCTGCGGGGTGAGTCCAGCCCCAGCCCCGGCCTCCTCTGCCAGTCCTGGGCACCAGTGGGGCACAGATACCTGGAGTCCCAGATCACAGACTGTCTGCAGGTGGAGAGACACACCAGGATCACCCAGTCCAACCGCAGGCCCTGCCCAGACACCCCAACAATCCCACCCTGTGCCTGGGTATGTTGTCCAAATGCTCCTGGAGCTCTAGCAGCCTCGGGGCCGTGCCCATTCCCTGGGGAGCCTGGGCAGTGCCCAGCACCTCTGGGGGAAGAACCTTTCCCTGATCTCCAGCCTGAGCCTGCCCTGGCCCAGCTCCACCCGTTCCCTGGGTGCTGTCCCTGTCCCAGAGCAGAGATCGGAGCTACCCTCGGGAGGAGCTGCAGCCCCCCCTGAGCTCTGCCCTCATCTCCCCCAGCTGAACAAGCCAAGAGCCCTCAGCTGCTCCTCCTGTGGCCCCTCCAGATCCTTTCCTATCCCCATGTCTATTTTGGAAGCTTTTTTAACAGCTTTAGATCTTTCTGATACTGCGGTGCCCAAGCTGCCCCCAGCACTGCAGGTGAGGCTGCCCCAGCCCAGAGCAGAGCAGGACAATCCCTCCCTGGCCCGGCCGGGCCTGATGTCCCCAGGACACGGTGGCCCTTTGGGCTGCCAGGGCACTGCTGACTCGTGTCCAGCCTGCCCTCACCAGAACTCCCAGGTCTCTTTCTGCTTTCCTGAAAAGCCCCCTCGGTGCTCTGCAGGAGCTCTGGGTCACAGTCAGCCTCCCGATGGAACATTTTAGGGGTGCAAGTCTGAAATTCGGGAGCAGGGGCTGGCAGAGCCCAGGTGGGTGCTGATCCCCAGCAGCGCCTGGCACAAGGATCGGCTCTCCCAGAGGCAACTCAGACACTGGAAAAAGCTTTTCAACAATCAACCTCTTTAATTCCTTTGTGTCTCCCAGACAGGATTCAGTAGAGCACCAGTGGGTTGATTAAGCTACATTGTACGAGATTACAAAGAACAAGGATAAATAGAAGGGGGAGGTTCCCGCAGTCAGCAAAGACATTTTGGGCCACAAAAGTGGGGGAGGAGGAAATAACCCTGAGCAAGAAGGCAGGAAGGCAGAGCTCCTTTGCAGCACATAGGGAGAGACTGCAGAGACTCAGAGCAAGGGGGAGGACATTCCAGAGGCACCTAGCAAGCAAAAGTCATCATAAATAAAAATTATAATAATTAGTATTTTTAATAATAGCAGCAGTATAAAAATGGGGTGGCTGGGTGAGGGGAAGGTGGAACATGAGGTTTAATTCAAAACTGGTGTTATTTGCCCAAACCTCTGCATTTCCAAGTGCCCGAGGTGGGAGCACAAGAGCACTCCCTTGTCTGACCCAGGCTCAATATTCCCAGAGCCAAACACACAGAAAAGGAGCTGAGCGTCTGAGCCAAAATTTGTCATTTAGGAGATGTGCTCCCATTTGTTTTCCACCGAAGTGAGAAGGCAGATTTTGTATAAAAGGGCACATTATTGACTGTCATTGGCAGCTGCTGGCCAGCTCCAGGAGTTTAACCAAGATACACGGCTGGCTGCAGCAAAATGCAGCTGCACAGAGGGCCTGGGATTTTTTTTTTTCTGAGGCAGCAAAAATAATGATGCTCAGAAATGCAAAAAAACCCACCCAATACTATCAACATTTCAGAAACAGTCCCTAACTGGAAAAAAAACCCTGTGAGATTAGGCAGGCAAGGCAGTGACAGCAGCTCTTCTCGATAACTTTGACATGCTGCTTGTCGTCCTGTTTTTTCTCCCCTTCCTTCTTCAAACAGACCAACACAAACAGCATTTGAAAACAGCCATTTCAAACCAGGAGCTGGAATTTTGGACATCAATGATGTCAAACTGCAGCAATCCAGTGCTTACAAATAAGTTCTCGCCTTGTGACAAGAGAAAACTGATTTTTGCCTACAAGGTGCTTGTTGAGGGAAGCGCTGAGCGGCTGCGGCTCCCTCCTTGCTGGCTCTGACACGAGAGCAGAGTGTGGATATCAGGGAATATCCTTCAGATATCAGGGAAAGGTTCTTCCCCCAGAGGGTGCTGAGCACTGCCCAGGCTCCCCAGGGAATGGGCACGGCCCCGGGGCTGCCAGAGCTCCAGGAGCGTTTGGACAGCGCTGCCAGGGGTGCCCAGGGTGGGATTTGGGGGTGTCTGTGCAGGGCCAGGAGCTGGACTGGATGATCCTGATGGGACCCTCCAGCTCAGGAGATTCTGTGATTTCGTGGAAGTGAAGTGCGTTGCCCATCACCAGCAGTCCAGGCAAGGGAGAAACTCAGGATCAGAACCCTCTGCTTGGGAACACAGCTCTGGAACTGCCTGCTTTTCACCATATTCATTTTATTGAAAAGGGAAATTTATATAAATAGCCCTCCCTCCCAAATTCTGTTTGTAATCTCAGTGAATAACTATTGCTTTAGGAGGGTAGAACTGCTGACTCCTTTATTTCTGAAAAATGTATTAGAAAACCTTCTCTTTATAAGAAAAAATGAGAAAAACAAAATCAATAGAGTATGAAGGAGCATGAAAAATGCATTTTAGAGTCTCTCTTTTTTTTTTTTTTTTGGTCCAATGTTGCTTTCCTGTAAAGCTTCTCCAGAAACACACATTTAAATGTAAATGTTCTGAAAGTAAATGGGTAAGGATGGAAAAGATGAAGAGGAATCGTGAGCCACTTGCAACAGCTCCTTGGGATAAGTATTGCAATAAACAGTGACAGGCCAGGACGGCACACGGGACTTCCCTGGCTGTTCCTATGTCAGTGTGGATGTGTTCCTGCTGGAAGACAACAGCCAGGCTCTGCTGCCGCCCAAATCCCAGAATCAGATACCGGCTTTGGTTGGGAAGGGACCTTAAAGATCACCCAGTCCCACCCCCTGCCATGGGGAGGGACATCTCCCACTATCCCAGGTTGTTCCAAGCCCTGTCCAGTCTGGCCTTGGACACTTCCAGGGATCCAGGGGCAGCCACAGCTTCTCTGGGCACCCTGTGCCAGGGCCTCACCAACCTCACAGGGAGGAATTCCATCCCATTATCCCACCTATCCCTGCCCTCTGGCAGTGGGAAGCCATTCCCCCTTGTCCTGTCCCTCCATCCCTTGTCCCCAGTCCCTCTCCAGCTCTCCTGGAGCCCCTTTAGGCACTGGCAGAGGCTCTGAGGTCTCCCTGGATCCTTCTCTTCTCCAGATGAGCACCCCCAGCTCTCCCAGCCTGGCTCCAGAGCAGAGGGGCTCCAGCCCTGGAGCATCCCCATGGCCTCCTTGGTGGCTTCCTTCAGCAGCTCCAGATCCTTCCTGTACGGAGACCCCAGAGCTGGAGGCAGCTCTGCAGGTGGGGTCTCACCTGAGAGAATCAAATCCCTCAGCTCCTCATGACTACAAAGCTGCGAGTTTGGGAGACCACATTTTGAAGCTTTTGGGTAAAGCAGAAACTCACAGTTCATGGGGATGGAAAAGAATAAAATCCAGGGAGCCGTTCCTCATGACAGGCAAGAAAGCAGAAGGTCAAACACAACAACAAAAGACCACCCTGTGCTGTAATTCACAGATTTCCATCGATTTCCCTGAGCTGGACAGGGATCATCGGGTCCAATATTTGGCCCTGCACAGGACAATCCCAAAAATCCCACCCTGTGCCTGAGAGTGTTGCAAACACTTCTGGCTGACCTTCAGTTGCCCAGACAGTTTTTGTCCTTCAACAGAGCAGGTCAGAGCCTGGCGTCTCCCCCCACCCCCAGCACCAGTCCAGTGCATCCCCAGCCCTGGCAACCCACGATCCCTGAGCATCTCCCAGGGTCATCGCTCCAGCCCTTCCAGCCCTCATTAGCAGGAAGGAGGGGGAATTAACCCCCCCAGCTGCTTGGAAGGTATTATACCAGATCTAATTTCATAGACGCTGTATATAGGCCACAAGCCTATAATCAGAATAATACAGATGTGAGTTACAGATGTTCCCAGCGCCAGCCCGGGTGCATCCTGTTAGAGCAGTGACTCAGTCTAGTGCTAAAGCTGAGCTAATACCAAGCTCCTGAGAGGATTAATAGACATTAACGGGGCATTATCCAACCATTAAACACACTTGGGATCGTGCACCGGCCGGCCCTAATGCTTCCCATGGCACTGGTCATTCCCAGCAAGGTCAGGGAATGAGCTCCCTGGCTGGCACACAGCAGCCAGCGAGCTGCTCCTGAGCAGCAATCCACACTCCATCCATGCCAGCATCTCCTGGAGAAAGGATATCCCCCAGAGGGCAGGGATTTGGGGGATCCCAATCCCAGGAGTGCTGCCTTGCTTCTGTAATGTCAGACACCTCTGCTGGAGCCGGCACCAGGCCTGGGGGGAAAGGGAATTGTTGTTTTTGGAAAAGACAATATGCTCAGGTGGTGGCAGCTCTGAGGTTGGCACAATTCCTGTCCCACCTGGCAGCGACAGGCTCAGACTGAGAAGATGAGAGGAAACAGCCTCAGGTTGTGCCAGGGGAGGTTTAGATTAGGTATTAGGAAAAATTTCTTCCTGTGATGGATTGTCAAGCATTGTAACACTGCACAGGGATGTGGTGGAGTCACCATCCCATGGAAGTGTTTGGAAAACACGTGGATGTGGCACTTGGGGACGTGGGTTAGTGGTGAACGTGGTGGTGGGGCTCGGTTGATGGTTGGACTTGATGATCGTAATGGTCTTATCCAGTCCTGGTGATTCTGTGATTCCCTGACCACCCTGGATGAAAAGAGTTAGACACCATTTCCCTCACATCTCCAGGAGAAAGCACAGAAAGCCTGTTCCTGCAGAAGAAAGGGGAGTATTTTCCTTTGGAAACAGAAGCCGTGGTAAAGGCAGAGGACAGAAGATGGGAAGCAGGGACTGTTAAGGCCGTTCCTGACTCATTTTCCTCATTGCTACAGTAAGGCAGAAGGGGCTTCCCAAAGGATTTGTTCATAAGGCTCCTCTCACGAACAACCCAAAGAATTATTCCCCACCCCAGAAGCAGCACTAGACCAGCTTTGCAAGGCACAAGCCTCCACATCTCTCCAGTAACCACAGACCACAAAGAAACCTTGTAATGTGAGAACTGAACCACCCGGACCAAACACTCAACACTTCACCTGCTGGTAGGAAATACCACGGTTCAGTTCCATCAGAACTGGAGGCACAACATGAAACTTGTAATTCCAGAGCCCAAACAAGCACTGCTTCAGCAAAAAGGATGAAATCTCATCAGCCAGCAGTGGGAACAGACTTGTATTACCCTGGTTTCCCAGGCAGGAGGGATGTGCCTCGGCCAGCACAGAGCACCTTAAAGAAAAGAATCTGAAACACTCCATGGCCAGCAATTGTCCCATTGACCGCTTCACCTGGTTTATCATCACACACTGCTTCTCCCTTCTACCTTTATTCAGGTCTTTCAGCACCTATCTCGCAAGATTTATTGACTGAACATCAATGAGGTTTTCTCTTCCTTACTCGGCTCTGAAGGAAGGGGGAAAAAGAAAACCCTCTTGAAATTATTTGTATTCTTCCATATAATACCTCTTTCAGAGACCCATCAGAAAAGTCCTTTACAAGCGAGGAAATAGCCAATATTTTAGAATCTGCAGCGAGGCGCTTCAGCTAAGCTCACTTTATTGTAAAATTAGATGTCATTGTGAGAAGTACCCATATAAATACAAGTGCAAAGGGCCCTTGTGCTAATGCGGGAGCCAGGGTAACAATGTGCTATTTCTACCTGTCTGCAAAAAACTTCCCTTGATAGCTTCGCCCATATAATACACAGCATATTTACATCCAGCATTAAATAAATATTATGCAAAGAGTACCGTGCTCTAATATCCAAACGTATTTATGGAAAGCTAAATTATATTGCCGAGTTTATTTTAGCCCTAGAAAGCCCCGTGGGGAAAAGATATTGTGCATCTTAAAAGGTAAATGTAAGCTCTTCAAGAGAAAGGAGCCATTACTGGAAGCAGCACATTGTACCTGGGTAAATCTTGGAGCAATTACACAGCAAAGTTTTCTTTGATGAAGCAGAGATGTGATGACATGTAATTACTTTTTCAATGCTGCACTGTGTGTTTATCAAAATGTTAATGCAAGCATAATAACAGGCTGTATGTTTGTGCCGAGAATGTCAGAGCCTCCAGATGTCAATCACATCTGAAAATAAAATTGCGAATAAGTAGGAAGGCTTGATGGCACAAGTGACAGCGCGGTCCTCGGGCGGCTGACAGGCACTGGCTCCCTCTCCCTCGGCGCTTTGTCACTGTAATGCACCTAATGGAACAGAGATTCCTTCTATTAACCCAAATGGAACAGGCTGGCTCCAGAGTGAGCTAAGCCATGCATGGCCACGGACGGAGGGAGGCTGCTAATGAGCACTTCTGTAGGCAAAGTTTGATGGGTTTCTCATTTCCGCCGTCCCTCTCGCTCTGCGCAGACCGGCACAGACATCACCGGGCTCGTGCTGCAGAAAAACAACCTGGAGCAGCAGCATTGCAGGTGAGGATGGAGGATTGGAACCTGGCAGACGAGCCCACAGCACCCCGAGAGCCAACTGCACCTGCCACAGCATCCATGGGGCGCTGCAGGCACCGGCTCCAGGATCCAGTCACAGAACCATGGAATGCTCGGCTGGGAAGGGACCTTCAACCACCTCGTTCCACCCCGCTGCCATGGGCAGGGACACCTTCCACCAGACCTGGCTGCCAGCCTGACCTTGAACACTTCCAGGGATGGGCAGTCCACTCTGGGCACTGCTTCTCACCACCCTTACAGTAACAAATTTCTGCCTAATATCTCATCTAAACCTACACCTCCAGCTTTTCTGTCTTTTAATTGTCCTATCTCCTACAAAAATTTGCTTTTTTTTCCATAACAAGGAAAAAACCAAGACTGGAATGCTTTTACTAGTGATGAGGTGCAACACCTGGATTTCCAGCTCCATCTCACACTCACTGCCATGCCAGGTGTCCAAGCACATGCTGGAGGGAGAGCCAGGCACAGCCTCGGAGCCCAACCAGCAGGATAATCAATAGGATGAGTGGGCAGAGAGCTTTGGGCAAACATGCTAATAAAGCCAGGGAAGATAATGCCAGGATGGGAAGAATGCTACCAGGCCTTCCCAAAGCTCCCCGCCCAGGGAAAACGGTAATCTTGGAGAGCAGAGTGGCAGAATTTGGGTCCAAACATCTTGAAGGCGGCCTGAGCATCTTGGAAATACAGCTGACAGTTGCTTGGCAACTGCGGTTACAGAAAGATTTTCCAAGTAAGCAGCAGGCTGAGGGAAGTTTAGCATCACAGGCAGTCAATAATCCCAGTTTGTGGCGGGTAAGAGGAGCGCGAGGGGAATTTCTAACAACCCCTTCCCCAAAATAGCGCAGACACCTCGTGGGGATGCATGTGAGGCCGTCTGATCAGGAGCAAGGGGAGGCGGTTGTTGGGACAAGGCAGTGACAGACAAGTTGTGTCTGTCTTTCCAAGAGGCGACAAGAGAACCCGGAGCCAGGATGGGACTCCAAAGAGGAGGTTCTTTGCTCTGCAGACCCCCTCCCCTACCTGGTTCTAGCTCAGTACACTCAAGAATTTTGGATTTCGAGGCTTTTTACATCAAAGTAACCATGAGCAAAAGCAGCGTTTTGAGAGCAGGAGGCTCCACAACAGCTCCTGCCTTTCAGGAGGGATGGAACAGTCAGTTGTCAGCAGGAAAGCATCCAACCAGCTCCGTAAGAAACGGAGACAGCACTACTGAAACCATCAAAACAACCAACGAGTCTCACTTGAGCAAATAAAGTGAAAAAAGGGGGAGGAAATAGCCAAGCTCACGCATTTTCCATGGTATGCAGCTTAATCCTCAACAAAAGAAAATAGGGAATAACCACTTGTTGAGGGAAGATGTGCCACATGCTGATTCCAGGCTGGACAAAGCACTCAAACATTGGTTTCATTTATCCTTCCAGCACGGTGACAAAATTGCTTAGCAGAAAATTATTGCCTTCAGAGGGCTGCTGGTGACGGCTGACTGAGCTGATGATGTGGAAATCGCACCTCAGATCAGTATTCAAAAAACCCCAACAGAACGGAATAATAATAAAAAAACCCCAAACCAGCCTTTCCTCTCCCCTCTCTTGTTTCTCCTCCCCGTTCCAAGAGTGCTTGGCCACAGCCCTTCGGTGGATCCCTGCACTAATTACTGGGATACTTAACCTTTGTATTGGCCACTCGGCAGCTGAAAAATGAATCCTCCTTTTTTTTTTTTGTACCCTTTTTTAAGAGTAGCTTTGGGAGCTGCCAGCAAACTGAGTGTCATTTGGACACTGACATGAAACTCGGAGCGCCGTAAGAATTCACCGGGGCTTTGCGAAGGATGTCATCATCATCATCATCATCTTCAATGCCACCTTGGGAGCATCCAAGTTAATGTTTGGAATGCTGCTTAATTGGCTCCTTGCAAGTGGAGCCTGCAACATGACAGCCTCACTACCCTGCCTAAAAATAAAGGATAGAGCTTTTCCAACGAGGCGCCTCTGGGAAGCTGCAGCCAGCGCGAGGGATCTGAGATGTGTCTGACAAGGCAAGATCTCGCCTTGCTCAAAGCAAGGGCCTTACAATGCAAAATGTATTTATATTTTGGTGCTGCTCTCCAAAGCAGGTGTTAGATAATTCAGTAATTAGTATGCACATCTAACTTCATTGCAGCCTCTGTTGATCTCTCAATTAGAGTTAGCTGGGTCCTCTGAAGTTTGCAGTAGTTAATTAGAGCATTATTGAACAGCCCGGCTCTGCGGGAGAGCTCCCCCCGGCAGCTGCTGGCTCGGCCCGCACGGTCCCGACCCCCTCGTGTCCGGCTGGAGGAGTGGGAATTCTGAGCCGCTGCTGTGTGCATCCCCTGCCACAACCAGCCACGTCGGGGGTTGGAACTAGATCATCCTGCAGGTCGCTTCCAACCCAAACCGTTCTGGGATTCCGTAAGATACCCTGAAAAGCTCTGCATGCTGCCATTAATATTTGGGGGGAAAAATGGGGTAAAAAAAAAAAATTTAGTCCAGCACCAGTGAGACCAATGGGGAATAAAAAACCCCATCCCTACAGCTTTCAGTGCAGAACTCAGACCTAAAAAGGCAGGGAGCACAGAGAGAGGGAGTTTAACAGTGGGATGCAACACAAAACAAAGTTCGAAAAATGGACAACACACACTGGAGCTGTTTTCATATAATCACAGAATCACAGACTGGTTAGGGTTGGAAGGGACCTCAAAAGCCCATCTTGTTCCACCTGTGCCATGGGCAGGGACACCTTCCAATATCCCAGGCTGCTCTGCGCCCCATCCAGCCTGGCCTTGGACACTTCCAGGGATCCAGGGGCAGCCACAGCTTCTCTGGGCACCCTGTGCCAGGGCCTGCCCACCCTCACAGGGAACAATCCCTTCCCAGTATCCCATCCAGCCCTTCCCTCTACCAGTGGGAAGCCATTCCCTGTGTCCTGTCTCTCCATCTCNCGGGAAGCGAGTCCTTGTGTCCTGTCCCTCCATCCCTTGTCCCAAGTACCTCTCCAGCTCTCCTGGAGCCCCTTTATGCAGTGGAAAGGGCTCCAGGGTGATCCTGGAGCCTTCTCCAGGCTGAACAGCTCCAGTCTGTGAGCCTCTGAACACCTGAACAAACCACAGCCAGCAGTTTGAAACCCAGTTCCCAGTAAAAAATTGAAGGTGTCATGTCAGCTCCAACACCTGAAACCTGTTTTTGAGAAGCTCCTGATAGTCACTGAAGTACAGCTTAGCATTTATCCTATAAATATTAGAGAAGGTGTATGTGTACATCATTTCACATTCCAGAGCAAGCCTGTGAACTGAACTTTAGGGAAATCCATGGGAAGAATACATGAAGCACGGAGAGGCGCACGATGCAACATGATCAAAACAAGGAAGTTTTTCAAACACTTGTCTCGAGCACAGCTGATGATTTTTACAAGAGCTTCCTGCAGAAATGCCGGTCTTCGGGGACTCGGCAGAACGTATTGTCCAGGTGCAAGGTAAATAAACACCCTAAGAGGCAGCGCCCACGGGAATCTCTTGGGGACTCCAGAAATTTCATTCCGGAGGACTACAGTCTTTGATATGGGTGCAGAACAGACGTGGGGCTACAGCAACGCTGCCAAGCGAGACCCAGAAACCCAGAAAGCAGCAAAAGGCAGAGCTTTGAGGCAGCAAAACTCCTGCAAGCCTTGAGAAAAGAACCCGTGCTTGATGCACATCCCCAGCCAAGCTCTGGGCCTGACTCCCAGATTCCCAGAATCACCCACAGGATGCCGCCTGTGGAGAAGCCCCATTAGCACGGACAAAAGGCCCACGTGGCACATTAGGAGCTCCAACACCTGCTATCAGGAGCAAGTTCCTTTCCAGGTGGCTTTATCACTGACCTGCAGATGGAGGTGAGTTCCATGGCAGGCTCTGAGCAGGGCTCGGGGAGAGGCATAAACAAAAAGCCATGTTTTGAAAAATTAAGGAAGCAATTTAGAAGTGGATAATTAGATCTCCTTTTCATGCTGCACTGGGAAAATTAAATTACTTTTTTATGAAGGTATGTGTATCAGCTCTGAGAGCATTGTAGGGAAAGATTATTTTTCTAATATTCCTTCTCCCTCCCCCCCGCCCCAATTCCCCAGCTCTCTGCTCCTCGCGCATCCAAGGAAGTGGCACTTGTAGCCTTCAGCTGTGGCAGGCGTTCATCTCCAATAATTGCGTTTGCTGCATAAATTGCCAGTGACACGGAGAATAAAATTAGTTTAAAATGAACCCAAATGGCAAATCTCAAACAAGTATCAGATGGAAGAACTCATTAATCCTCATTTCAAAATGGGCAGAGTGGTGGGGCGGCCAAGCTGGCCCCAAGCCTGATGGGAGGGTGGGTTCTCTTTGGAGATGGTGGTGGAGCTCAGTGAGGTGGACCAGACCTTAACAGATGTTCTGGTTGATGTGGAACTGCTGCCTGTTGAGGCACTGATTTCACTCTGCTTAAAAAACCCTTCCCACAACCCCATGATGAAGAAGGGGCAGGTGAGCAGCTCCACCCTGCACTGCCCAGCTCTTCTCAGGAGACAAGAAACTCATCCAAGCCCCTCAACTGCCCATGAACCACGTCCCACCAGGCTCCTTCTGCCTGGCAACAGCTCCTCGGAGGGAATGCTACAGCCTCATGGGGATGGACACTCACAGAATCACAGAATTGTTAAGGTCCAGAAAGAACTTTCAGATCACCAAATGCAACTGTCAACTCAACACCAGCACCACGTTCACCCCCAGACCCTGTCCTCATGTGCCACATCCACGTTTTCTGAACACTGCCAGGGATGGGGACTCTGCCTGGGCAACCTTTTTAGTGCTTGACAACCCTTAGGGTGAAGAGACTTTTCCGAATAATCAATCTGAACCTCCCCTGGCACAGCTTAGGGTGGCTTCCTCTCATCCTATCATTTGTTACTTGGGAGCAGAACCTGACCCTCACCCAGCTGCCCCCTCCTGTCAGGGAGTTGAGCAGAGCCAGAAGGGCCCCCCTGAGCCTCCTCTGCTCCAGGCTGAGCCCCCCCAGCTCCCTCAGCTGCTCCTGGTGCTCCAGCCCCTTCCCTGGACACGCTCCAGCCTCTCAATGTCCTTCTTGTTGTGAGGGCCCAGAACTGGACACGGGATTGGAGGTCACTCAGCAGTGCCCAGTGTCGAGGGGCAATCACTGCCTTGGTCCAGTGCCCACAATGGGGCTGGCACAGCCCAGGGGCCATTGGCCACTTGCCCACCTGGGAACACCTCCCTCACGTTCAGCCACTGCTGACCACCACTCCCAGGTCCTTCCCCAGTGGGCCCTTCCCAGGCACTCCACGCCAGCCTGGAGTTCTGCAGAGGTTGGTGTGACCAAGGGCAGGACTTGCACTTCACTTTGGACTCACACGCACTTTGCTCTCACGCAGAGTTTTGGTACTGCCTGGCCCTGGGCAGAGATCCTGGATCGTGTCCCCGCCGTGTCCGTTCCCCACGCTGGGTTGCTGAGCTGCTTTTGCTGACTTTCTTTAATGAGGTTTATTGTTTGCGCTGCATAATTTTCAAAGGCATGTCACCCACTTGGAGATGGCCCTCAGATCTCCAGCTTGGGGAGGGGGAGGGTCCTTTGAAGCCGCAGTCATTAATTCAGGAGCTGGTTTCTGCAGTTAAGAGCACACGTGTTTGAAGCACACAGAAGCCACCGTGGAGACATCTGAGAGGTGTCCCATGATACTGCACATTAGACAGAGCGATTATAAAACTGCCAGGCCTGCCGTCCTTCCCTGCTTTGTAACTTCCCTCCAGATATCAAAAAAAAATTGTCTAGAATATCAAAATATCGCTGTCTGGCTCTGATGATGATCTTAGGACTAAAGACCACAAGGAACAAAGATTTCACTTTAATTATCAGCAGATCCATTTCTCCTAACCCCGTTGTTGAAAATGAAAGAAAACCAAAACAAATCACAAACAAACAATAATAAGAAAAAAAAACCCTCTCAAAACTTCACACAGGCAGCTGGGAAACTGAAGTGGTGTGAAGCTGAGAAGTGAAAGTGTTCAGAAGCCAGGAATTCAGGAATTCAGACATGCACAGTTTTGTTTTTAACATTCTCGGTGGCTTTCCACCCCTTTACTTGTAGTTCCAGTAGAAAGAAAACTGTCCTGGTCACACCGACGCTGTTCCTGACATTGCCACCCTTGGTCTGCTCCCCGAACTCCAAGCCTGCCTTCCTGTATGTGTGCCACTCATCAGCAAGGCAGGATGAAGACAAAATTATTCTCTTTATTAAGAGAGTAATTGATCACCTGTATACATGAAAGTACCCAGAGCACAGACTCCTGCAGAGATTATTCCTTGGTCAACCCATCTCTTATTCGTAGCCTATCCAAAGGGACTGGTCTTCCAAAAGTTTTAGCTTTGGGGAGAGGACTCAGAGGTGCTTGGGGATAAAAGTCTCAGCATTTCTCTAAATTTTCCCTTTATTTCTTCCCTTAATGCTCTTTTTATGAGTTGCACCAGGGAAGGTTTAGATTAGATATTAGGGACCATTTTTTCAAGGAAGGAGTTGTCAAGCACTGGCACAGACTGCCCAGGGCAGTGGTGGAGTCACCAAACGTAGAAGTGTTCAAAGAACAGCTGGAGGTGGCACTTGAGGCCATGGTTTAGTGGTGAACAGAGAATTACAGAATTGTTAAGGTTGGAAAAGACCTTCAGGATCATCGAGTCCAACCTGTGACCGATCCCCACCTTGTGCCCAGCCCAGAGCACTGAGTGCCACATCCAGGTGTTCCCTGCACACCTCCAGGGGTGGGGACTGCACATCTCCCTGGGCAGCCCCTGCCAAGGCCTGAGCACCCTCTCCATGGAGAAATTCCTCCTGATGTCCAACCCGACCCTCCCTTGGTGCAGCCTGAGGTTGCTTCCTCTCATCCTGTGCTTTTCGCCTGGGAGCAGAGGTCTCTCCCATGATGGGATTGATGGCTGGACTTGATCTTGGAATATTTTCACACACAGACAATCCTAGGATTCTGTGATTTGTTGCTGGCAGCATAGGTGAAGGCTCTGACCCCAAATCCATGACTGCAGCCTCATGCAAGGACCATATTTTTGGCAGAGCCACCACCACCAACTGCTGCTGGAGGAATTCCCCTGCAATTCCCCCCAGCTCTCCCGCGGTTCCGCCCAGACTCCAGCAGTGGGAACCCGCCTCACAAAGGGCACTGGAGAACCCAACAGCCACAATCCCCACACAAAACCCCTCTTTACATTCAGCAGACAGCAAGAGCCACATTAACAAGCTGCCAGCGACGGGAACCAAGCTGCTGCTGCTCATTATGGCAGGAAACTTCTCCCCCTCTTCCAACACGGCGCAGCCTCGGCATTGCTGGCCCCGGTATCACTCAGGCATTTATTTTTATGTACCTCAGCAATATGTAGCAATTAGCAGAGGTAACACTAATTAGATGTTACATTGTAATGCAAGTCCCTCTAAACTTAAGTCATAACACACCTCGCTCCTAATGACTGCAAGGTCATTTTGGTATTCCGCGTAATCGCTTGGATGCAAATGAATCGTTTGCTATGCACGGGAACATCCCGGCTTTTCCCCGGGTGGTTTTCACCATTTACCGGTGGACACTTGCTTTAAATTGCTGCTGAGCCTAATGTGGTCTTGAAGAAGCCACCTAAGCACCCCGATTAATTGCAGCTTTTTGTGGCTCCCAAGAAAGCAAGACCCCATGGCAAACCTGCTCCAAGGGCAGGGAAATGCTTGTTTGAAGGGATTAGTTTGAGATTAGGATGGCATGAGACTCCAGGAGACAGAAAACCTGAATTTCCTTTGTGCCTCGTAATGGAAAAAGCTGGAAGACAACAGGCTTAGAGCCAGCTTAGTGCTGTTCCTGTGTCTTTTCCATCATCTATGTCCTAATCTCCTTAGGAGCCAGCACGGCACCACGCCACGTCAGGAACCCACGCTTTGATTCCCTCAGCTTCCCAACCTACAGCCACCACCAGAGCTGAAAAACAATGGAAATGGCGGCATTTAGCAAAAGTAAATTCATGAAAAAATTTGAAAACAACATTCATGGGCTTTATAATTAGCTTTTTAATTAATTTCCTATTCTCCTCTAATTACTATGCTTGCAAAGAAAAATCTGAAGAGCTATAATTGTGTTACTAAAAGCAACTGGATTATTCCAAGACTGAAACCATGCATGCCATAGGCAATGGGAATAATGGGAGGCCCAGGCTCGGACCTGTTGATTTGGGGGGACCACCACGGTCCCTGCACAGCTGGGCTCTGATGGGATCCTGATGGGATCTCACGGTTTGGAGCACAGAGCACTGCTGCTGGGAATTCACCCAGGAAAAGGCACTGCCCAGCCTGCAAAATGTGCAAGAACTCAGTGCAGGACAGACCTCACTTCCAAGGACTTTCCTGAAGCAAAACCAAGAAGAAAATCTGCATCCTTTCTTCAGTACAGAATGGAAACAGAACCCTGGAATCTTTTGTGTGGGAAGGGACCTTAAAGCTCATCCCATTCCAATGCCCTGCCATGGGCAGGGACACCTTCCACTATCCCAGGTTGCTCCAAGCCCCATCCAGCCTGGGCTTGGACACTTCCAGGGACCCAGGGGCAGCCACAGCTTCTCTGGGAAACCTGTGACAGGCCCTCGCCACCCTCACAGGGAGGAATTCCTTCCCAACATCCCATCTATCCCTGCCCTCTGGCAGTGGGAAGCCATTCTCCCCGTCCTGTCCCTCCATCCCTTGTCCAAAGTCCCTCTCCAGCTCTCCTGGAGCCCCTTTAGGCCCTGGAAAGGGCTCTGAGGTGTCCCTGGATCCTTCTCTTCTCCAGGCTGAACACCCCGTCTCTCTCAGCATTTCCATGATGGGAAACTGCATCAAACCAGGAGGGAGGGAAGAGTGCAGAGAGGTTTCGAACCACTGGCTGGAGGCTGGGTATGGCAGACAATAAAATCAGAGTGAACAAATGACTCATGACTTATCTCCTGAACTTTGGTCACTCACTAAAAATCCAAGGAGAAGCCATGCTGGGATGCATTTTCCAGGCCCCCAGAATCAATGCCTGCAGTAACTAAAGCACTTTAGCATTAGCTGGAAAAAGCTGCTACCACTCCAGGCTCTGCAGTGTTCAGTCTTTAAGCTCTGAGCGTTCCTTTCTGCCGGAGTGGCCGGATGGATCCGGCCTGGCTGTTGCCACGAGGGTCACAAAGTCCAGCAGAAGCTGGAAGCATGTCCGTGCATAAATCAATGGGCTTGAACTTGCCGAGAGAAATTTGCCAACAAAGAAAAACACAGTGAAAGCAGATGGAAGAAATCCTTCGACCCCGACTACAAGTCCCTGGAGCACAGGCTTTGTGATTTTAAAAGCAATTTAGGCAGAATTCCCTGCCTGTTTGGATAGGAAGGCAGGGCCAGGTAGGCAGCTAAATCCCTCAGACCACTTCCTGCATCCCAACCCGCGTCTTTAGCATGACTTAAGCCAAGACTCTGCACACTGCAAACTCCAAAGTAATCATGCCAGCAGGATTTTGAAATTCAAAAGAGCCCTTTTTGCAACCCGCCGAGCTGAGGGAGTTCAGAGGTGGCTCCGTCACTGCACCGAGGTCTGAGCGCCGAGGAGAGGGTGCTGCAGTGGATTTGCTGGTTGAGAGAACCGTCTATTCTCATGCTCAGATAATGCAGAAATAAAGTGCATTTGTAACAGACAACAAAAGGATTATCCTCCATTCATTTCAAAGCACCTTTCATTCCACTCAGGGATTACATTTTCCTTTACTTATCTTGCAAATGGTTTTTCATAAGAGCGCGTGGCTTATGGCAAATACCAAACTGTGGTTGGGACAATGGGAGTGTGTTCTGCAGGAGAGAGATCCTGCTCCCAGCACAACTCCCTGCTGTAATCTACTGCCTCACAAGGGCCACTCTTCTCAAGAGCGGAGGCGGATCAGCTCGGAAACCTTGGCACACTTCAGATTTGGGGGAAGTTTCTTACGAGTGGAGCTTCAGCACTCACATCTTGTCACTGGAGGAGAACAACGGCGCTTCTCACTTCTGCCAGGTCCATCTGCCCAGAATCTCAAAGCACTTCTGCAAACATGAATCCCGTCCAGTAAACAAAATCTAACCCTGCATGGCTTCTTGGCTTGCTGGAAAGCAATTGCTTCTGCATTTCTCCGTGTCCGGGAAACCAGTGCACCACGGCAAAATTGAAGTGCTCCCCACACATGGGAGAATCCAAGGCAGAGACACACGAGAGCCTGCTGCAATCACCACACGTCCCCTATTCCAGTGAAAAGCCACAGGCCAAGAGGACTGAGATGACTCTGCTCCAAGAAAGACTCAATGCTTGAACCATCAACACCAAACTAAGGACCACTGGCAAGAGCTGGTTCCTCCAGGATCAGAAGTTCCTGTCTCATTCACTCAAAAACTTGAGATTTTACAAACTATGAGAGAAGTTTTCTTGGTCTCAGCCCAGACGTGAGCAGTGAGTTGGGAATACCAGAGCTGGGCTCTGCAAGCCAGGGGAGCAGGTCAAGGGAGGTGCAACTCACTGGGTACAACTGTCCTGCCTCTTTCTGCCTCCCATTAATGCAGAATCCAGAGTTTCTCACAAAAAAAAAAAAATAACCTGGGGATGCAGCGAGCAGGTGCTGCCTGTAAATCAATGACTCTTGGAGAGTTATGATGGATTGGAGCTGGGGAGGGGACACCTTTCCATGCCTAAAAGACAGATAGTCCCTGCTTGCTCCATCTTAGCCTTCCAAATAAAAATGGAGAAGAACACAGTGCTTGCCATTACGGTGTCACTCAGCCAAAACATAACCCCCCACATTTGTCAGCCCCCCCCGAACAGCATTCAGTTATCTCTCCTGTCCTGCTGTTCCTGATAAAGTAAATTACAGCACCATCGAGGAGCTGTAGGAGCAGCCCTGCTCTCCACCGCTGCTCCCTCATGATTTATTCCCCGTGGTCACCTTCCGAACCCCCAAAATGCAGGTGTGTATTTCCCTGTCCCCAGAGAGATAACAGGGCCACAGGAGCATAAATACCACTGCTGGGAGGATTGGATTTTCCCAATGGAACGTGAGCTGCTCCTTTCAAAAAGCAAAGGCAGCCAGGCGCAGCAGAGTTGCACAGGGGGCATGGAACTAAGGGAAAAGTGGGAGAATGTCCCACTGCTGTGGGAGCTGGTCCCCACACTCATGCATTGATGCCAGCAAGCCCAGCGTCCCCAGTGCAAACCGTAACTGGAGGGCAGGAGCTGATGCACAATTGGCCCCGTTTGCCTTCTCATTGATCAGCCACTTTCAGCTCTGTGTTTATGGAACTCTTTGGTCTCGTATAAGACCTATGGGGCTCCCCCTTCCTCCCCCTTCTTTCTAATGGATTGAAATTTTTAAAGGAAAAAAGAAATCCAGACAATACGACCACACTCTGCAAATCAATGCATCTTGTGGATAATAATACCCGAGATTTATGTAACACTTAATGTTTGCAAAGTGCCTTGGAAAAAATAAATTAACCTGCAGAACTGCATTGCAATAGGGAAGTGTCATCATACAGCTGTGCCGTGGGGAGGAACGGAATCACAGGGATTCAAACAAGGAAAGTTTGAACTGATGCCAATGTAACCACCGGCCTGGGCTGTCCTGGGGACCCTGCATCGATCTCTGCAAGTTGCACGAATTAAAGATTATGCTACAGATGCCTAGTGACACTTGTTTGAGTCAGGAGACCAAGGCTGAAGGCAGGAGACCAAGGTTTAAGTCTTGCTGAAGACTAAACCCATGAGAAAACACCCAAAGCACTGGAGCCCTTGCATGGCTTAACACATCCCCGGGCCATGGCCAAAGTCAGGGCCTCGTTTAAAACCATCCAGGCCTGGGACAAGAAAAATGCCAAAGGTGGCTTGGCTCCAACCCTAAAGTCGGAGAAAAAAGGGCAGTAAAGTTGGGGAACAATCTGGAGAGTCAGTCCTATGAGAAGGAGCTGCTGAGGGAGCTGGGAAAGGGGCTCAGCCTGGAGAAAAGGAGGCTCAGGGGGGACTCTGTGGCTCTGCACAGCTCCCTGACATGAGGGGCAGCCGGGGGGTCGGGCTCTGCTCCCAGGGAACAGGGACAGGAGGAGAGGGAACGGCCGCAGCCTGGGCCAGGGGAGGCTCAGGTTTGAGATTAGGAGGGATTTCTTCACTCCAGGAGTTGGCAGGCCTTGGCAGGGGCTGCCCAGGGAGGTGTGGGGTCCCCATCCCTGGACGTGTCCAAGGAACACCTGGATGTGGCACTCAGTGCTCTGGGCTGGGGACAAGGTGGGGATCGGTCACAGGATGGACTCGATGGTCTGGGAGGGATTTTCCAACCTCAGTGATTCTGGGAGTCTCTGAAGGAACGACAGACAAATACCAGCACAGAAGGTGCTCAAACCATCCAGGCTGGTTCCTGGGCTCACCAGGCAGTGGTGCAGCAGAAACACCATCCTGCACCTTTGCCAAAAGCTGGCAACTCCCTCCAGACACACCTGTACCTACAGGAGCAGCTGGAGCACCCACAGGTGTCCAGGCAGGTGTTCCACACTGCTTCATGGCAAAGTCCTGACCTCCTGGACGGAGGCCGAGCCCTGGACCCTGGAAGGGGCTCTAAGCTCTCCTCAGAGCCTTCACTTCTCCAGGCTCTCCCAGCTCTCCCAGCATTTCGATGATGGGGAACTGCCTCAAAGCAGGAGGGAGGGAAGAGGTAAAGATGTTTAACAACCTGGCTGCCTCTGTGCCCCCGTAACTGCGACCCAGTGATGATGTGCATATCCCAGGCATGGAAAACCACCACATCCCTCCCTCCTGTGTGCAGAGCTCCCTGTCCCGGGAGAGGCAGCAGGAGAGCCCTCCCATCTGTAAACGCGGGATCAATGTGCTTTGCCAGAAGATGGATTATTTGTGCAGATGTTGGTGCTCTTCAGAGCAGCTTCCATGTGAAGGTGAACAGAAGCACAGCACACTTCAGCAAAAGCTCATTTAATTCCCATCATTACCAGGTCTCTAATGTATAATTGATCCTTAGCTCGTCGGATAACTCCGGCTCCAGCAGCTGCAGCTCCAAGGGATGGAGTCCTGCCTGCACCCAGGAGAGCCCCAGAGAGCACAAACCAATTCCAGTGAAACAGGAAAGTCACGGCCCAAGTGCAGGACAGCTGGAATCAATACACCTCCCGTGGCCCTGGGGCAAAGCCTCTGCTCTTTCCTGCTCCAGCCCCACACACATTCCAAGTGCAGAGCACTGATGCGAATGGAGGCTCCCAGCCCCGTGTTCCAGGGAACTGCATTTGGCTCTGAATTGGAAAAATTAGAATTGAACCTTTCCCAGGGTTTTGCTCCTCAGTTTTGCTTAAAAAAATCTGTCTGCTGCTGAAAGCTACTTGGGTTTTGGTTTGTTTGGGTTCTGCTTCTGGCCTAATCCAAGAGTTCTGTATGCTGTAACCCAAGGCTAGACCTATCCTCAGGTGGAATTAAACCCAAGCAAGGCTTTTTGCTCAATTTTGATGCATGAGCACAATGCAGGCTTGGGATGCACCAAAAATTTCAAGGTTGGCTGAGCACTAATAACAGGAGGTTCGTAGACTCTCCCTGCTCTGATGGTATTGATGGAAATCAAATCCTCCAGAAGCCAAGAGCTGCTCCCAGCAGTGTCCGCACATAAAACACATCCGTGGACTCACTCCTGGTTGTTCTTTGGCAGAGCTACCGAGAGCTCTGCAAAGGAGGGTCTGTCTGTCACAAACTCTTTTAGAGGAAGGTTCCCGGCCTGCTGTTGTTGACCAGCACTGAGAAATCCCAGGATTTTCTTCCTGTCCTTCTGGCTTAGTCGGGACTCACCCACAGTGCTGCATACCAGGAATGACTCTGCTTTCCTCACGGAAAATGAAATCGTAACTCGCTAATCCTGGAGCGAAGCAGGTCGAGGGATGGGTGAGTTGAAAAATACCCCAAGCCTGGCACTGTTTGTGGAGCAACAGGAGCCACGACGCCAAAACACCGTTGCTGCCACCTCCCCCCAAGCTTGCTCCCTCCAAAGGATGAAAAGAGCAAGTAATTAAACAATGGGTTTGCCATAAGTGCTGGACTTCAGAGGCTGCTTTTCCCTTTCTTCTTTTTTGTACGAGGAGGAAAAGGGGAAAAAAAAGATTTAAGATAATGGCCTTTTTCTCTTCAGAATAAATTAAGCTCAAAGATAGAGAATCCCATTACTAATGCCTTTTAGCAAAGCCCAGACATTCTTTTAAAGTCAAACTTTAAAGTCTAACGTGCAGTGATCTCGTTGAAATCTTTCCTGTAATGATATTTAAGTGATGGCCAAGTATATCAGTGGGTTCAGGAGAAGTGCTGATTGCATATCTTCAAGGGAATGAGGCACTGCAGAGCTGTGGCAAAGGGAACCCATGCTGCTGATATAAAAGTTGCCTTTAAAACTACACACACACAGTCGCTAGTAACTAATTATTCCAGGAGTCATGACAGAAGAAAAGAAAAAGGTAAAGAAATCAAGGCAAAGGATCCGCCTCGAGGAGGGGAATGTGGGACACGCGGCTCTGATGTGCGATAGGAAAACTTGTTCCCATCCCTTCTGTGCACCCTTCCTGAATTTAATATTCTTTTCAAATTCTTCTTCCCTTTTTGGAGCAGGAGGAAAGCTGACAAAAGCACGATCTTCACATCTGCTCAGGGAAAATAAAATATAAAAGATAAGGTGGTGATGGGGGGAGGCTTGAGATTGCTCACATGGCTCCTTAAAAGAAGGCCACCCCTTAGGAAACCCAACAAATGGGTGAGGGATCTCACCTCACAGCACCTGCGTGGATTTGGGGGGCACAGGCTCGGGTGGCCCCTTGTGCTGCAGGTTTTGGCCCTTCTCCAAGCCGAGGTTTTGCACCCTGACCCCAAAGGCCAGGTTTTGCTGCGGAGACAGCAAAAGGCCGGAGCCGGAGCGCCAGAAGGAGACGTTCCCTGTGTGGCACCGCGCTCCGAGGGCACCGGGAATTTATAGCAGTGCCTCCAGCGCCGGGGCAGCCTCTCCATCTGCTGCAGCCTCCGCAGCTGAACCACTGCCCCGGGCTGGGCAGAAAGAAGAGCCCCGTGACTTTAGAGGAGCAGCAAAGGGGGAGGAACTCCCTCTGTTTGCTCTCCCGAACCCCTTCTCCAGCCAGACCCCCCAGGGGCTCAGGGCGCTGCTCCTGCCCTGCATGAGCACAACTTCACAAGAAGGGGAAGGCGGCGGACACTGAAGAGACCAGAGCTGAAAAGCACGAGGGCAGCAGCAGATCTGGCCAGGCAGGCTAGCTGTGCTGCCTGAGTGCTTCCCAAGCACCACTCCATGTGGATGCAGCTCTGACCCACACGTGCCCCCTCATCCTTCAGCCTCTCTAAGCCACGGGCTCCAAAGTTACGGCCGAAAGCTTTCAGGCTAATCCCACCTTTAGGAAACAAAAAGGCAGCAGTGCTTTAGTCCCGTGTCATACATAAACATCCCCCAGCAGCTGCAAACCTGTGTTCCCTTGGTGCTCTCTGTAAAGAAGCTGTTTGTGTTTAGGCAGCGTGGCAGGAGAGGTGAAAAAAATTCCTGTATGGACACGGGGGTGAGGTGTTACCACCTGAGCTCCTGCAAGCAGGTTCAAGCCCTCCCAGAGCTGCTGAGGTCCTCTCTCACCCATTTCAAAGCTGTTTGCTGCCAAAGCAATAGAAAAATGTACAAAAATCACTCCACCCATACCACATACCCTCATTTCTTCCCCTAAATAGTTTTGCTACCTGGACCACCCAAACACAGACCCAAAAATGGAGCAGAAATTTAAACGGCACCAAACATCTTTAAGCCACTCTGAAGACAGCAGAACATTTCAGCGCAGTCAGGAATCAGCACCTGCTCGAGCATCCTTCGGTCGCCACGGAAGGGCTGCGGAGCAGCCGGGAGCTGAAAACAAGTGACAGCACCTCCAGCTCCTGGCCTCTCCTCCAGACGGATTCATTACCACCTCGCTGCCTGAAGGCACACGCAGAGGCCTCCCCTCCATTTCTGAAACAAGCTTTTGATGCGAGGAATTACAGTTTAAAGGATATTGAACATTAATGGTCATTGACTGTGCATTTAAGGGGTAAAATAAGAGCAAGTCCCTCTGGCAATTACCATTCTCCAAGAACTTCGGGCTCTCCTTTTTCTGTTAACAGTACAGAGATCAGACTTACACGTTTATTAAGAAGAGGCCACTTATGTTCTGCTTGGCACAAACACGCTGTCAGCAGTGGTGTTTAATTAGGGATTACAGCCACGGAACTGGATAATCAGGCCTGCTAATGAATCAGGAAGCTCAGTAAAGTGCAGAGATAAAGATTTTGGCTGCTTTCCTTTACCTATCCCCGCTCCTCCTTCACCATATCCTGCTCCTTCCACCTAAAATTGCAGGTTTGGAGATGTCAGAGCAGAAAGACAAAGCTTTACCCTGCAGGGCAGCCCAGGTGATGACAAAAAGCATCCACAACATCAGTAAATATTCACAGTTTGCTCTGAGATCCCTAAATAAACAAACAAACCCCATCATTATTGCCTTGCTTCCAGGGGGGCCCGACCCAGAGAGATTTGTTTCACTTCTGCAGCGCTGCCAGCAGGAAGGTGCAATATTTAAGGCAATTTTTATTGGTTGGACACCGAACACGGGGTGATACATTTCAAGCCTCATTTGGCACAAAATTGAAATGGTTTGAGTCAACATTCAAGGTAAACGTCTGCATCTTTATGGCCAAAGGCCTCAAGTTATTATTATTTGCTTCTCTGCTGGTTAAATTCAGCTTTGGTATGTTTACTGCATCATCCTAAACTCCAATCAGACTGATTGCTGGCGGGGATATTATGGCTGGGAAAATAGGTCTTTTGCTGAGGCAGTGAGAGGGTAACAGACTTCCCTTTGCAAAGTCACTCATAAATAAGAGGTCATATCTAATAATGTTTGCTTAAAACTTCTTAGCAGAGCTTCTGTTCTCAGACACCGCTGGCTTTCTAGTTTCAGCTTTAAATAACTACATGGGGATGGATTTGCTGGTTGAGAGCAGAAATAATCCCCATCAGCTGTTCTACCCCTGGATGTGCACAGGGCGATGGGGATGTCGAGAGAATAGTGAGGAAAGGGGAAGGAAAGTTTATTCTAGAAGGCAACAGAGGAAAAGTTCATCACCCAAAGCCTCACAGAGCTGGTGGCACTCACCCCTCCCCCACCACCCATCCCCAGCTACAAATCCATCCAGGCTGGGGATGAAGGGATGGAGAGCAGCTCTGGGAAAAGCAAATTTCTCCAAAATACACAAACATCGCGTTCTTTGTGTAGAGAATGGTTCGGGTTGGAAGGGTAATCAAGTCCAGGAACTGAGTCCTTTGTGATTTCACCAGGATGTGGGTATTGAAAACCTTCTTTTGGAATAATCTGTAGGAAGTTTAGTAAGATCGAGTGCAGGCACTGCAACCCCCAGGATCAATCCAGGCTGGGGATGAAGGGATGGAGAGCAGCTCTGGGAGAAGCCCTTGGGGTGCTGGTGGGTGAGAGCTGGACAGGCCCTGGCCCAGAACCCCCCTGTGCTGGGCTGATCCCCAGCGAGGGCAGCAGGGGAGGGGGGATTCTGCCCCTCTGCCCCGCTCAGGTGAGACCCCACCTGCAGAGCTGCCTCCAGCTCGGGGCTCCCAGCACAGGAAGGACGTGGAGCTGCTGGAGCCAGTCCAGAGGAGGCCACGGAGATGCTCCAAGGGCCAAAACCCCTCTGCTCTGGAGCCAGGCTGGGAGAGCTGAGGATGCTCACCAGGGGAAGAGAAGCTTTGGGGTGACCTCATTGTGGCCTCCCAAAACCTGAAGTGGCCAGAAAGAAAGATGGAGACTGTTTACAAGGGCTTGGAGTGACAGGACACCAATTTTGGACTCTACCACTCCCTTCCACAGCCCTGGTCTGGCTCCAGTGACCATGCCAAGGCTGATGGATGACTGCTGTCTGCAGGAGGTGACTTTCTAAACCATCACTGAGCCCCTGCACTCAACAGTGACATCAGTCCTTAATCCAGCACGCACCTCTGCAAGGGCTGGGACACTTGCAGGAGGTATTACAGGCGGTGTTAGAGGAAATTTTTAGGATATTCACTCTACAGGTACATGGCCACAGAGTCCTATCAAAGCCAGGAAGCTGAGAGGGGATCTTGGATTTAGAAACACACATGTGACAAACTGAAATGGAAGCAGAGCACAAGGGCCAGCACCCAAAGCTTTGTCATCCAGAAGAATCTGCCATTAGAATGACATCCCTGAATTACTCTCTGGCATCAGGATGGGGATGGAGCTAACCTGACTTGTGACAAGCTCCTGAGCCTGGAAAGGTCGAGGAAAGACCCTGCTGAAAGCTTCAGACTGAACCCAGCAACCAACACACTGCCTGAGCAGGGAACTGCTAAAGAAACAAAGGCCCGGGATTGGCAAAGCCCTTCCGAGCAGAGGTCGTGGCCAGGGCCTGGGGGGAAGCTCGTGCACCAAGGCAGGAGCACGAGGGTGGGCACTGAGCAGCTCCTGGGGAAGGGAGGGGAAGGGCCACTGAAGCAGTTTCCCGATGCACACACATAAATGTCATTGAGCAGCACGGACATGAACCAGCCCTGACAGATGGAGCCATCCTGGTTTTTGTTTGTCTCCAAAGTTGTCAGTTCAGGTCTCCAGGTCAGAAATCATTTTATCTGTTAAACCATATGCTTTGTAGAACAAACCGCCTGGCAGACTTCAAGGCATATGTATTTTAAGGAGCACGGTAACACGATGAACATCACCAGACACTTGCTTCCCAGTTGTTATTGCTGTGCTACAGACGAGGCTTTTCTCCTCTTGCCCTGACTGTGGCCTGCAAATCACTGGGAAAAAGAAAAACACGACTTCACCCCACTTCAGCTTAACCATTTATGAGCACCCTGTTCTAGAAGTCCAGTAAAGAATCATATAAAGGCCTGTGCTGGAAGGGACCTTAAAGCTCATCTCATTCCACCCCCTGCCATGGGCAGGGACACCTTCCGCTGTCCCAGGCTGCTCCAAGCCCCGTCCAGCCTGGCCTTGGACACTGCCAGGGATCCAGGGGCAGCCCCAGGTTCTCTGGGCACCCTGTGCCAGGGCCTCCTCACCCTCACAGGGAAGAATTTCTTTCCAGTATCCAACCTCAGCTTACTCCAGTCTTTACATGAACAGCAGCCTTTGGGGCACAGCAGCATAAATCTCTCAGGAGCCCATCCCAGGCCACTCTCCCACTGCAGGAGCATCAGTTATCACAGCCGAGGGTTCTCTGCCTGCAGCAGGAGCCTTGGTTTCACTCCAGATGACACAACTACATCTAAACTTCAGGTGAGGGGAGTTTTCCAAGCCTCAGCTCTCAGGGGATGATCACTCAGGCTTTGTCTCTGCAGAATCTGCAGAATCTTTCTCCAGAAACCCCACTAAAAGCAGATGGAATTTCCTGCTTTGCATGACCCCCATGAACACCCAGCAATACAGCCCTGCCTGCATTGCTTTTCCTCATGCCTCTCTTTGTACCAAACACCCCCTGCTCTATTTTAGGCTGCCCTAAGCCTGCAAGGGCCAAGCCAGATGCTGTTTTCTGCCACTGCCCACAGCTCTGACAGAGCCCAAGCAACAAACTCCCTCTCCCCTAAATGCAAATAGATAAAAATAAATGATAGACAGTCTATCAAACCGATTAAGCCAGACACAGAGAAAGCATCCCCAGCAGTCAGGTTCAGGGCCATCGTCTTGAGCACTCAGATTAAATGTCCAGGAGACATCTCCAAGCACTAACTCACTGCCTCAGGGTCAGGGGTTCAACTCACTCACAGCATTTGGGGCAGGATACCAGATGCTGTTGAAGGTTCCTTGCTGAAATCATGTTAAACCATCTTTATTTTTCTTCAGCCAATAATGCAAAGTCTTTAATCCCAGCTTGTGGACAGCCTAATTAAGCAGCATGCGGAGAAGGTTGGATTCTTATCTGACAAATAATTAAAGCTTCCCACCCAGCCCAATCCCAGTCCCCTCTGGCAGCAGAGACCACTGTGAGCAGAACCCAGGTTATCACAGCTGGACACGGGGCATTTATCATCCTTTGTCCAAAGACATGGATCATGCTGGATGTGGATGAGCCTGCCCGGAGCTCACGGATCCCCCTGGGGCTGCTGAGGGAGCACGGAAGGGCAGCTGCTGCTTCTCCTGTGCTCGAGCCGTGGTGACAGGGAGCTGCAGAGGCAGCTTTTCCATTGGGACGAGCAATTTCCAACCATTTGCTACTGAAAACCTGGCTTTGACTGAAAAGCTGGCTTTTCTCTAAAGAAAAGATTGGCTTTTCCCACCAAACCCCAGAATCTTCAGAGGGAAACCAGTGACAAGCTGGACTTTCTTTTGTCAAAGAGGCAGCAAAATCCTGAACTAATAAGCCAGGAAGGATAAACTGCTCTGTTCTATCCCCAGGACTCCTAAAAGCTTCACCTCCCATCCACTGCCTCTCACCTTTAGACACCTATTGTGTCTTTGCAGTGAAAATAAAGGCAACAAGAAAGGCTCAGAGCACTGGAGTGCTGAGTATTGCTGTAAGAGGGGAAGAAAGGCACCAAGAGGGCTCGGCCTGGCTGCCCGTGCTGGGGCTGCCTGGGGTGGCACAGAGCAGCTCTCAGGGCTGATTTCTGAGCAGAGAAAGGAGAGTTTGGAGGCCAGCACAAAACAGAGACTGCTCAGGAGATGGTCCATGTGGGATAGGGCTTGGAGCAGCCCGGGCTGGTGGGAGGTGCTCCTGTCCATAGCAGGGCGTGGGATGAGATGAGCTTTAAGGTCCCTCCCAACCCAAACCAGTCTGGGATTCCATGGCCTGTACTCCAAACCCAAACACACACAGAGGTGCCTGAGAACACCAACACTTAGGGCTTTGGCAGGAGTACTTCGGTGCCTCGCTGTTATTAAAGATCCAAACTCCTGTAGAGCAGAAAAACAATGTGTTTCCCCCCTCCCTGTCCCATTAATTTCGAACAGGCCCTGCAAATAGAAACATCTTTTTCCCTGCCTGTCCTCACCTTGGACTCTCACTGCTCACCCAGATCCATTTCTAATCCTCACTGTCAGCCCCTGCGCTCTGCCAAGACTCTTCTTGCTTTTCCCTAACAGCACTGATATTTTAGTACAAAAAAAGCCCAAACAGAAAAATTTCCTCTAGTGGAAAGTGCCCATGGCAGGGGATGGAATGAGATGTTTTTATGGTCTCTTCTAACCCAAACCATCCTGTGGTTCTACAGGAATAAAGTTAAGGCCATTTCACATGTGCTGGTGGACGTGAGATACAAAACCTTTCCTCAAAAATGACTCCTCAGCAGCTGTCCAGCCCACAGCCAGCCCCGAGGAGGGGCAACAGGACCATCCCAGTGATGCCTTGGAGAGGCTGCCCTGGAGCAGCGGCTGGGCAGAGTGAAAGGATAAAGGGCAGGGATGTATGGAAAGGCCTTCCCAGGGCGCACCTTGGGCAGTGCAGGCGTCTCGCAGAGACTGCACCCAGGATGGACACAGCCACTTGTTTTTGGGACAGATAGAAGTTCTGTCCATTTGCAATCAGAGGTTAATTGTGCAATTCCAGCTTCAGGCAGTGCAGTCCCATTCTCTCAGTTTGCTCCTCCCCATCTCACTTTTGTTTCCATATCTTGTGCCCTGAGACGGTGAGGTGCCCTTGATTCCCAGGCCTGGAGAGGAATTGTTGTGTCTGACCAAAAAGGGAAAAGCAGTTGCTCACACTCTATAGGGAGCTCAGAGTTACACACTAAAGAATTGCAGGATTACAAATATATGAAAATATAAAAGCTAAAATCCTAAGGCATCAACAGGAGGGTCTGCTAGCACCCAGCCCCGGGAACACAACAGGTCCAACATAAAGGTGGAAAAGCCCTCTAAGATCTCCAAGTCCAACCATCCCCCAGCACTGCCAAGGCCACCACTAAGCCATGTCCCCAAGGGCCACACCTACACATTGTTTGAACATTTCCAGAGATGCCGACTCCACCACTTCCCCGGGCAGCCTTTTCCAGAACTTGACCACCCTCTCAGTGAGGAAATTTTCCATCATATCCAATCTAAATCTCATCAATCCCGTCATTTTGCACTTGCAGAGACACGCCAAGTCTATTAAGTGCCACCAGAAATGCCAGTGGCATTTAAGCACAGGCCAGCCGATGGTTCCCTGGAGATGCTGGCCCTTGGGAGCTCTGCCAGGGCACTCCTGCATCCCAAGGCAATCCATGGATGGGCTGCACAGCAGCCCTGCCAGCTGGGAGGGTCTCAATTAAGAGAACGCTGAACCAATCCAGGGAATAAAAGGGCCAGGACTGAACTCCAGGCAGCCAGCGAGACCCTTTGCCAGCGATTTGGCAGAAATCTGTAGGAGCAGATCCATCCAGGAGGCACCAGATTTCCCTGGCACACGGGGTAAGCAGTTTCTGCACTGCCGTGCCTGATCCCAGCAAGCTGAGGCTGTTTCTATGCACCCAGCATTGGCACTGGCTCTGAGAGGATGTTTCCCCTCTCTTTGCAGGCTCTGACGTGCTGAGGTTTTGAATTAATGACCGATGTGCTTTTCCCAGGGCGCTGTGGGGCGCTGGGAATGGACAGTCGGGAGCACTGGAAGCACACGGAGCAGCTGCCCCTCGGAGAGCCTCTGCCGTGGTGTGGAGCTGCATGCATGGGACACTGCATCCTGGGGACGCCCAGGGCTCCTCCCGACAGTTTTGGGACACCAAAGCGCAGAAGATCCATTTTTCCAGGAGCAGAGATGCTGCCCCTGGCCACAGACCCTGCGGCACCTGGGAGCACAGCAGCACTTGGGAGTGAGTCCCATATGAACGCTTCAATTCCACCTCAAAGCTTCCACCAAAAATCACTCCTTACACTCCATCTTAATCCCACATTATGGCTCTGATCCCAGATTAGTTTAATTCTCAGGGCAGAGGGATGGGGTCGTGGTTAAAAGCCAAGGCTTGGACACGGCTGCTCTGGACTGAGGTCCCACCTGAGCCATGGATTCACTCCATGACCTCAGACAAATTCTCTTCCATCATTAAAATGTGCTCGTGGTGCCTTGAAACGAGGGGATGAGGAGACATTTGAGAGCCACAGGCAGAGCACAGAGGTAAAGGGGGGTACCCAGATCCTGACAAACGCTTCCACAGGGAGATTTGGAATTTTCTCCAGCCCAAAATTCAAAGCAGTGCTTCCCCAAATTGACATTTTCAGGGAGCTCAGGTTTTTGAGGGGCTTGACAAGTAAAAAAAGTCAGAGAGGGGAGTTGAAGTAATTTTGCAAATCTGAGCTCCATTCAGAGAACACCTTCATCTTGTGAAGTGAAAGTATTTTCAACCCCCAGCATTCTCTATTGCCAGGAGAAAAAGCTATCTGCATTTTTTTAGTCACTTTGAGATTTAAAAATAAACATTCTGTTTGCAGTATACTCCAGACAGATCAACGGGAAACCTCACTTTGGTGAATATAAACCACCTGTATTTAATATCCAACCAGAACAGACCCCCCAGCCCTCTGGGACCCTCACCCAGGTACCAAACCAGAAAAGGCTGTAATTTCAAAGTGCTCTGCATTTTACCTCAACAAAGGTTTGTCGCTAAGAGACCTCCAGGAAAAACTGCCAGTGGGATACAGAGGCAGCCCTGGCCCCTCCTCCTGCAAAGGAAAGCAGGAAAAAAAAAAAAAGAGAGAACTTTGACAATCTCCTCTATCCCTAAAACCCCAGGCTGCAAGTGTGGGCACACCTGGAAGCAGCACAGGCACTTTGCTGCAGCCCAGGAAAGCCTCCGAGCACGGATTAACACCAGGGAACACGAAACCCACTGGAATGGATGAGCAAAAACCTGTCCATGGACATCAATCCCTGTGCTCCCGGGACGCTGAGGAAAGGCACATTCCCAGACCAGATGTGATTTCCAGCCACGGCGCTGGGGAGAGGGAGGACCAGGGCTGCCTGTGATGGTCCTGCCCCGCCCTGGCAGAATCTCCCTCATGTGGAGGGAAACCTGCCGTGCTCATGTCTTGTTCCTCTTCCTAAGCCATCAATCAGCGAGTCAATAATTGGTAAACATGCTCCAACTTTCAACTCCGGCTCCCTTGGAGGAACAGATTCACCAGCAGCTACTTCAAAATCCACTGGGCACCTCCCTCTCCGTTTCACATGTTTATCACTGTCAGCAAGCAGCTTCTAAAGCGTTTTTGCTGTGCCTTGAATTCAGTTGCTTCAAATTGTCTCTCAAGTATTGCATGTACGAGTTCAAAGCCTCGAGATGTTAACAGCAGCAGCACATCCCGGCATCTTTCTGTACTCTTACTGGGGAATTTTATTCCAAAGAACAGAAACTCTATTTCTTAACAAGTTTTCCTTTTCTCCTGATGTGAAGCTTTACGCTCCGTGTCTCCTGGCTGGGCTGGATCACTGGTCAAGGAATCAAAGCCCGGTTCAGGCTCCTCCAAGCCCTGGCTCTGCTGACACCACCAAGCAGCACTAATTGGGCAAGGTGAAACGCTTTGGTGCTGTCGGCAGCCCCACACACCACGAGCACTTTGCAGAAAGCCGAAGCTGGAAACCAGGCTGCTGCAGGGAGCCCCAGACAACTGGGGTTAGCAGGGGTCCCACAAGAGGGGAACCCACAGCAAAGCAAAGCTTTCCACAGCCCTGCAGAACTGTGCAGAGAGTCACTGCTGCCTGTGCAGGGGGACACACCTGAGCCACAGCCAGCTGGGAACACACACCTGGACTTGCCAGGAGGGCCCTGAGACATCGGGCCCAGCATCCACGGCCTGGGGAGGCGGGGATGATGGTCCTGCTCTGCTCTGGGCTGGGGCAGCCTCAATTCCAGTCCTGGGACAGGTTCGGGCACCTCAGCACAAGACGTAAAACTGTTAAAGAGCATCCAAAGGAGGGACATGGGGACAGGGAAAGATTTGGAGGGGAACAGAGCCACAGGAGGAGTAGCTGAGGGCACTTGGTTTATTCACCTGCAGGAGATGAGGGCAGAGCTCAGCGGGCGCTGCAGCTCCAATCTCTGCTCCCTGGGACAGGGACAGGACCCATAACAGCTGGAGCTAGGCCAGGGGAGGTTTAGGCTGGATATCCGGAAAAGTTCTTCTTCCAGAGGGTGCTGG
>VWPU01013768.1:0-127381 GCA_013398955.1 Callaeas wilsoni
GCAGCAGCAGCAGCCGCCGCCCGACATGAAGAGCTACCTGTGGTCGCGCTACAAGGAGGCCAAGAGGGTCACCAAGGGTGAGCGGCGCCCGCGGGCGGCAGCGGCGCGGCTCCCCCTCAGCGGGCCGGAGCGCCGCCGCTCCTGCAGGGAAGGGATCCGTGGTGGCGGCTGGGAGCGGAGCAAGGGCGAAGCCTGTGGGGGCAGCGGGAAGGGTCCGGGGGCGAGGCGCGGCTCCGTCCCGCAGCGGCTCCGGCGCCCGTGTGCTCTGCGCTCCCGTGGTGTGCCCAGGGCCGAAGCGGGAGCGCGGGGAGACCCTCACCCGCTGGGTCCTGGGGGCCGGACACCGGGACCGCGGGCTGTGGGGGCGGCCGCCCCTTCATCCTCCCGTCGGAGGGAGGGCTGAGCCCGGCGCACCATCGCCCGGCCGGGGCCGCGGCTGTTCGGAAGCGCCTTTGGTACAGCGCAGCTTGGGCCGGGCAAAGTGTCAGGTTTTGGAGGTGTGTTGCGTGTAGAAAAGCAAATGTAGAAAGAAAATCGAGAAGCTGGTCCTCTCATTGATGACTATTGTGTATATACACAACTATTCTGAAATAGGCTGCTCTTCCAAAAAGTTAAAACGCTGTGAAGTTTTGGATGACACTTTTCGTTTATGGTTCCATTATAAAACTGTGTGAGGCATTATAAAATGCTCACGGTACCTACATGACCCGGGGAAGCCCTGTTCTTCAGCCCAGCCAGGCAAAAAGCTAGGGGAGAAACGCTTGCTTCTGCCCTTGGTCGGATGGAAAGACTCTTACCAAGACAATACTTGCTTGAATATGTGGTCTTTTCTGAGAGCTGAAAGAAAAAGAGGCAGAGTGTGTTCTACAATACCAAGTGGAAGAGCATGTCCTCTAGCGGCAGTGGATAATGCTTTAGATTGCATATTTTGCCTTTAAAAAAAGAAATTATTGTATTTTCCTGCACTTAGGAGCCTTGAATGTGAAATGGGACTTCACAGTGCTGGGTGCAAACAAAGCATTTGTGAATGTAAAATAGCATCGGCATTTCAGAAGTGAAATTAAAAGCCATTGTAGTGATCTCAAGAGAGGTCTGTGGGCTTTGGAGGGTGAGATAAGGGATAGGAAGAAGGGAAGTGCCTTTCATTTTGAATCTATTTTTTCTTTTCCTGTTTTTGGAATTAACTTTCTCTTGTGCTAAACCACACCCAAATAATACTTAAGAGCTGAGGTAGGGTAATGTTGTGAGAAAATAAATTGGTCAGTGGGTGTGAGTTGGCGAAAGACGAGGCCACTGCTTCTAGAATATTTCAGGCTATTATATTACAACCCAAGTCACCCAAGGGCTTCAAGTATCTGATACTTCAGTTAGTTACGATATTGAGATGACCAAGCTCTCCTGATTTTTGCCCCAAGGTTTATAGCACTTGTGATGCTGTCTGCTGGCCAGAATGTCTAATAGCTGCCGACTGTGTATACTGTCTGTTTTCAGACAGCCACCAGTCAAACTATTTTTCAGCTGAAGTATCTTTTATATTTCTATATATAGCTACATAAATATCTTTATTTTTAAAACAAGTGTTGACTCACCAAGCTGCAAAATTGACATTTGAAAAAATACTTTATAATACAGAAATGGATGTTGTAATGTGATTTTGGAAGTTCATTAAAAACTGTGCTTATGACTTCAAGTTAATTGAATGCTCCATGGCCCTTTCTGTAGAGGAGGGGTATTTGCCTTAATCATAGCATGTCAAATTACATTTGATTTGATTTGATTGCTGAGCTTTACTTGAAGTTTGGAATTAAACTCAGTGAATTTGCTTTTTCCCCTCTCTTAAAAATTAAAAAACTTGGGTATCCGCTTCTGAAGTCCCCACACACCTACCTACCTTGTTGAGATGTTTTCAATGGTGTAGCACGTAGGGATCTGTCCTCAGACCGAAGGTGTTGAGAGAAGCTTGGTCAATTCCTTTTGGACCTACGTAGAAAGTAACCAAACAAAGCATATTCCCTTTAAACTCACCTTTCCAAGCAGAGATTTAAAATGAATGCTCCCCTTTTTTTTTCTGCTAGTAGGGAAGTCTGGAGTATGAAGACAGTATATGAGAAGGGAAGGAAGGAAAATGTGCTCGTATTTTATGCTGCCAGGAGAGCAGCATTTAACCTCCTAATGTTGCTCTTTCAAGTTTTCTAAACAAGAAATATGAACACTCCCAATGTTTAGTACTGACATTGCTGTTGGTCCTAAAGTTACTTAACATATTATGGTTTTAACTTCTCAGTATACTTTTCCATCGAATGTCAACAGAAACATACCCTTAAAATGGAAGTGGTTTACACACTCAGTGGGTGTGTGTGTAGAAAATAAGCAGAATATTTTTGGTTTTCTGATTCTCTAGGAGGTTAGTAAACTTAACAATGTGTATGTAATATTGTTATGTACACAGTCACATCAAGTTTGTTCGTGTGAGTTGGAATTGAGTAATATGGTAACCTTGAAATAAAGCAATATCAAATTAAAACAATATTAGTTCTGCTTCAGGGGCAGGAGCTGGACCAAGTAATGGGAGTAGAAGACAGGGCTTCTAGAGTAGTAATAGTAATAATAATAATAATATTCTTCAGTTCCAAATTTATTTTTGGAAGCATTAATACATGTGTTAATGGAGTTAGCAAAAAATTATGTCTGGTGTTCTCTGATAAGCAAGATGCCAAAATGCATCTTCTCCTCAAACTTGGACTGCAAAGTGTGCTTCAAATAAAAACTGTGGATCACCAAGATAAGTAAGGGACAGCACATTCAATACCATCATATTGTCAAGGATTAGCTGGTTAGTGTGAATTTGTTTGATAGTTTCCATCATCATTTATCTATATTTAGCAATTGCTAATGGATTTCTGTGTGTTTATTAAAATAAAACTGCAAGGCTGGAATAACTTTTTTTTCTCTCCTCTGTT
This sequence comes from Callaeas wilsoni, assembly GCA_013398955.1. Classification (NCBI taxonomy): domain Eukaryota; kingdom Metazoa; phylum Chordata; class Aves; order Passeriformes; family Callaeidae; genus Callaeas; species Callaeas wilsoni. The sequence continues at coordinate 2,961 of VWPU01013768.1, forward strand.
CACAGAGTTGGTTCCTTCAATTATGAGTAACATGCTGAATCCAGATGCTATTTTTTCAAACAATGAAATGAGCCTGTCAGACATTGAAATTTATGGGTTTGATTATGACTACACCTTGGTCTTTTATTCTAAGCATCTGCACACACTCATATTCAATGCTGCTCGAGACCTTCTTATTAATGAGCATCGGGTAAGTAAAATTAATGGAATAACAATAAATATATGAATAAAGGGTATAAGAAATCATTTTTGACTGAGAGACATAAATCATCTTTTCATGCCTCAGTCCTAGCTCGGCTCCCTTATAGCACATTTTGTACAACAGCTACATATGCACAACAGAAGCCCTGTTTTATTCTCAGCTGCAGTTTTGAGCAGAGAACAGTCTGTTAAGGAATACAGTTATATTTGTCTTATCTTTCGATGTGGGCATGTGGTTTGTTGTTTGCTCCTGATTGTCATTTACTGGAGTCACATTAATAAATAAGAAGCTTAAAAGTTACCATTACCGTGTTTTATCCCTTGCTGTGAGTGCAGCGATGAATTTCCATACGAAAGATTTTTAGCTGGCCTTCTTAGCAGGGCTTTGATTGCCCTGAGTGCTTGCCAGGTGCTCTGTGTGTACCTGGCATTCCGGCTGCCTTGGCTGAAGGGGCAGCGTGTGCAGTAATCAGAGCCTGGATACAAGGAAGCGTTCAGCTCTGAGCACTGCCCCCTTACCTCTCCAAGCCGTGTTCTGGCATTGGTGACCACTTGACATCCAGGCAGTTTGGAGCTGCTTGTTGTCTAGTTTGGGGATGGGAAAAGTTCCCGTGTGTCAGAAGTGGAGGGGGAGATGGGTGGCTTGGGAAACTGAAGGTATTGCTTCAGGGAGAAAGACTAAAAAAAATCTGTGGACTAAAAGAAGCAAAATTAATGAAACTGTAGGACTTGCAGGAAAGTAAAAGATAAAAAGTCCATGGAGTATATTAATAAAACCGCTTGGGTATTTTTATACAACCTAAATCCGAATGCGTGGTGGTATTCTACTTTCGTATTTGAATCTAAAGGTTAGGAGCTATATATAAACACCTATAAATATCCTTGGAAGAACAAACAAAACTTCATGGGTGCTACAAGCACACACAGCTTTATCCCCCTGCAATTTTGGCATGTCTTGATAGCAATTTCTGTAGGGTGTGTAAATATACTTTATTAAAGCTACATGGTTCTTGGGAAAACCCATGTTACTGTAGGAGTCAAGATTAATTCTTATAAACAAAGCTGCTAATGGTGTTCTGCCTTTACTATTTGAATGGATTTGGGTAGCAATAGCTTTCCAGTTTGTCTTGGTTAAAATCTCCTGACTTTTAATAAACAAAGCTGTAGTTACTTTTTGAGGCAGCATATTGCAATACATTGTCTCCTTTTGGAATTTAGAGGCACAGCAGTTTTTATAGGTGTTATCTCTGTAGCTGCTTATACTGTGTTTTTTTTTTTTTTGCCTTTACCATTAGAAAAAACCCTCTAGACAGTGTCCATTATGACTGTCACAGTCAGCCTAAAAGATGGCCAATTTTGCTCATGGCAGTGGGAGGTAATATATCAAAAATTGCTAATTTCATGCTAATCACAGAGGTGGCAGCAGGTGTTCTATGTAAGCTCTTGCTCCTGGGTTTATTTCTTTCCTGATGCACAGGACTTGTGCCTTTTTATCGGGACTGCTGTTTCAGTCCAGTTATGTTTGTCCCTACCAAAAGTGGGGTAAGCAAACAGTACCATTTTTATCATTTCTTTGTTTGGTTTGCAAGGAAGCTTTGATTTGTGTGCCAGGGTAAGCTCAATCTTTTCTTTGTATGTACTGACGTGTATCTGAAAAGACTACTTTCTAGTAGAATAAATTAAAGCAGCAAGTCAAGTATGAGGAAATTTGATAAAGTCAACAATAAATTTCATTGTACATGCTTGATGTGGTTGCTTTGGGGCACATGTAGTGCATGGTAGTTTTTAGCTGATCACATTCTGTATCATCCCCTGATGATTTCCCTGATAATTTCCCTTGTGTCTCTGCTTCATGTTCCCTGACCAAACCTAGACCTCTTCCATCCTGTCTGTAGGCTTTTGGTGCTGTTCTTCATTCAGATCAGTAGCCTGCCCCACGTTTTCTGGAAGTGGTAGTAGGGATGATGGGACTGTTTTCTTTAACTATTAATGCCTGTACTCAGTACAAATGCAATCTACAGCAGTTGCAGAGCAAGCCCTCTTCAGCAAGATAAGAACTTTGGGGGGAAATGCCAGTTTATTTCTTATAAAGTAGCTAGAGGCTCTGTTGAAGCTGTATAATGTACTTTTTCCCTGAAGGCTTGTAAATTACCCATGTATGTATGGAGACTCTTGTAGAGAAGGTGAAAAACAATGTCAGGTTCTAAGGCTGCTGTAACCTATGGGAGGAAAATGAAGGATTGCCTTTCAGTGGCTTAATCGAAGAAATTGTAGTTTTCTCAGGCTTTGCATTTCACCCTTTAAAAACAAGTGAACAAAACCCTTAGCCCAAGACACACACCTAACATTTCTTTTCATGGCAACCTGTGTTTAAAGCAGGACAAAATTGCAGTTGACTGAAAATGGGCTTGTACTGAAAAATGTTAGACTACAGCTCACACTTTATAATGGTGTGAGCTACCTGCACTATACGTAAAGAACCTGAGGGGAGAGCCCATGACAGACATTCAGTTCATGTGCATCTCTAAATGAATTTTTTTTTAATGTATGAAGAATGTATTAAGAATATGTTAAATTAACTTTTTTGAACAAGAGGCTAATGTCCAAAGGTAATCATTACAGACTACCTCGATGTCCAACTTCAGGTACCAGGATGGCCTTGGATTTTGGAAAAATGTTTGACTTGTCTTGCACTGTTCTTGTACATATGTTCCTGCAAATCTCACCAGCCTATGAAAAATTCTCTTAAATGATTAGAGCAAATGAGAAGCATAGAAAACTTAGACTTTTAAAATTCTGCAGAAAAAATTTTTATTTGTTTTGATTGTGGTTTTAAAATCGAATCATTGCTCTCTTTTCTTAGTATCCGGCAGAAATAAGAAAATATGATTATGATCCCAATTTTGCCATCAGAGGGCTTCATTATGATGTGCACCGGGTATGTATAAATAACTTTGTGATGAGTTATGTAGTGCTGAGAACCTAGCCAAAGAAAATAAAGGGAGTTTTTAAGCCTTCCAAATTTTCACTCTGCATTGAGGTGTAAGGATTTAGTTTTGTATTTTTCTCTTTCATAGCAAGCATTATTATTATTATCATCATCATTAATAAGAATAATTTTTTTTTTAAAACAGCTCTTAAGTAAAAAATATTTTGGGCATTTTGTCCTCATGGTGGGTGGGGAAAGACAGCTTAGAGTGCAACAGGATAAACCTAGGTAAATGTAATTGATAAAACTATTTTGGAATCTGCGAAGGAAGTTGAAGGGAGAGTGCTCAGGTATTCTTGACACAGGTTGTAGATAAAATTGCTTTGATTTTTGTAATTTCATGTCAAATAGTTGATGTGATAAAAACTGTTGTTTTTTTTTTTTTTTTTGACCTGCAAGGCATTATTAATGAACATTGATGCTTTTCATTATATTCAGCTGGGAACAGTTTACAGGTGGGTAAAGTTATTTTCTCTTTATAATAACAATGTGTGCTTTCATTTTTTTGTCTTTTAACTGCATTTGTTAGTGTACAGCTTGGATTCTTACCAGGAACTGTGCCCTGATGAGCACAGACACGAATGAGCATTGCAGCCTTGCTGGAAGGGGTTTTCTTTGCACCTCTGTGTGTACACACAGACGTGTACACATCTGCTGCCTGATCCAGCACAGCTGATTGCCCAGTTCAGCCCTGGAGAATTGGCAAGCTGGTTGGTCACATAGTGCTGACTCACTTTGTTTCCGGCTGTTAAATTGTGCTGAAAGACATCTAAAAATACCCTGATGACTTCTCTGCTGTTGCTTTCTATGTAAATAATTGTCACAGAGTGCCTGTTAGCATGACTTTGGTGTGGTTGTGGAGACACTTGAGAGGTCCTGCCGTGTTTGCACAGAGCTTTTAAATTTGGGCACATCAACCAAATCAAACTTGCACCACACTTGGTACCAGATTTTAAATTAAACAAGAAGCCAGACCACGTTTCTGAGTTATTGGACAAAAAGACATTTACCCAGCTTTATTCTGTTGCACTCTTAATTGTTTTCCATCACCCACCATGAAGACAAAACACCCAAATTTGGGTCCAAAAGGTGATGTGACGTGGAAATGATGGTTTTCACCACAAACACCTTCAAATTGTGTCCCCAAACACTGTACAGGCATGAGGGGAGCGAAAAAAAGAGACTGCAGGCTGTGAGGGCTGATGTCAAGATGATGTGTGGTTATACAGCTGCACTGTGAATGATGTCAGGACAGTGAGTCTCGTGGTAGAAGTAACCTACAGCTTTGCCTAGGCAGTCATCTCTGCACTGTGGTTCTCACATGTCCATTGTCCTCTGTTGATTTGTGCTTAAGTAGCTCCTGATGCACAAGTGTTTTCTCTAGCAGTATTCAAACAGCACTTGGCATAGCTGTCTGCAGACCAGAAGGTACCTCCTCAATTCTGACGGTGGTACTTGGTATCTGGTTTACATTTTGGTTGCATTTCTTTGTGCTTGCTGTCGTGGAGGGGAGATGCTGAGCTCTGTGTGTTACAAAACCCAAGTTTGCCCTGTTACAAAACCCAAGTAAACCAAATTATCTGCCCTGTTTGTGCACAAGACTGACTTCAATGCTGGAGTCCTGCCAGCAACAGCTCAGATTTGTGTCCCAGTTGGTGTGGGGACAGAAGTGCAGTAAAGGAGCTGGTTAATGTGGGGCTCTGCCACCACTGAAACCCTGAGGAAGTTCATGTATCATGCCTTTCCACTGCAAAGCTGGTGTGGACTCTAAGCACTGAAAACACTAGGCTTGTGAATTAATTTATTTATGTTTTAATGCCTGGCAACACTTCTTGGTCAGACCAAGAAAGGGAGACACTGAAATAACGGTCTGTCTTACAGGGCTGCAAAACACTGTAAGTAGGTTTGGAAAAAAGAGACCAGCTGATCTGGTTTTCATTACTATTTTTTTAATCTTAAGTGAAATATTAACACTTCTGTGGCCTCTGGTGAGGATGTTTGCATGCCTGTAGTCTTCTAGATGCTTTCGAGCAAGATGCTTGATACGGTAAACATTCATAACCAAACCAAAGCCTTTACTCTCTTAACAGTAGATAAACTTTTCTTTCCCATTTGTTGTTATATTTTAATGTTTTAATTATTTATTAGCCATCCTTCTAGTAATTTTACGTTTTGGGAAACTGAACTGTTCATACAGTTTAGAAGAAATTCTTATTTAGTTAAAGATTGTGTATATTTTTCTTTCACTTGAATCTTCAAGGTCATGCTGCGGAATAATCTGGTTTAAACACTATCATATCATCAATGCTGTATAAAAGAAAAGGCACTGTGAGGAATTACTTTGTGTTAAGAAACTGGAAGTTCTAACCACTTCTTGAAAAACCCCTTGAGGCATAGCTTTAATGGAGACTAATAAGCTCTTTTCTCATAAGAAAGTAAAGAGGACTTAAAATTGGAATGTGTTCTGTGTGCATGAGCCTGTTAAAATGTTACTTGTTTGGTAAGGAAATATGCTGTTTTAGCTTACAAACGAAAGTGTTCCTGTGACATTATTAGGGTTTTAATAGGATCCAGATCTAAGTGTTAATCTGTCAGAGTTTGGTGATTACTTGAAAACTTTAATCTGACTTTTGAACTAAAGCTAGTGTTGTTTTCCAGAGGCCTCAGTGTTGTCCCAGATGAAGAAGTCATTGCAATGTATGATGGTTCCCATGTCCCTTTAGAACAAATGAGTGACTTTTATGGAAAGGTAAAACCACAAATTGGTCTTTAAAACTGGTTGTTTTTTTAATTTTTTTTTAATTTTTTTTTTTGGCATGAGGATAGTGATGTTTAAATTTTGTTCTCATTATAGCTAGCAGTCATATTTTCTCAATATATGATTGACTTTAGTGCTATATGTGAAGTTTGCCCTCTAAAGTTACAAATGACTTTCCTTTCTCCTGCTTGCTGTAGTTTCTTCTCTGACTGTTCCTTACCAAGTCATCCAGAGTGGTGGAACATAGAAAATCAAGTGACTTGCTCAGTGTTGCACAGAGGATCTGATAAAGGCTGGGAAATGAACCATATCTGGTTCATGTGCTTTATCTCTTCCTGGTGGTCTGATGTTTTAGCTGGTGTAGCAGCAAGTAAATGTATGGAGGCAACTCCTGCATGCAAACTGGCAGAGTGACAGTAAGAGAATTTGACAAAAGATGAATGATAGAAGATGAAACTTCTAAGCTAAATCCTAAACTTTGTCAAGAAAGTTGATTTTTCCCTCTGGAGGGTTGCTTCCTCTTTCCCAAATGAGGAATGAAGCTGACGTTTTGCTAAAAAGCCAAGTTTATTTCACCCCTTTCATGTACAGATGTTAATTTCATGTTGACACATGAAATTAACAGCTGTACATAAAAGGGATGATATGACACATGAAATTAACAGCTGTACATAAAAGGGGTGAAATAAACTCAGCCCTTTGTGATGTGGAGCATTTTATTGTTCTTGCACTTGTTCTTGTTTTGAGGAGCTGAGTTTAGAATTCCTCAATCTGGTCTCTGCAGCAGTTGTGAATATCGCTCTGGCATTCCCAGTGGGATGCCTCGGTCTGTTTAGGTTTATACTTTCTTTGATCTTGGAAAGGACAGTGGTGAGACAAGAGGCAAGGGACACAAACTTGAAACACAGGAGGTTTCCTCTGAACATCAAGAAGTGCTTCCTTTGCTGTGAGGCTGACTGAGCACTGGCACAGTCCGGTTGCCCGGGGGGTTGTGGAATCTCCACTGTTGCCTACTCAGAAGCCATCTGGACAAGGTCCTGGACAGCTGGCTCTAGGTGGCCCTGCTTGAGCAGGGGGCTTGAACAAGATGACCTTCAGCAGTCCCTTGCAACCTCTACTGTGTTTCTGTGATCCTGAGCTGCTTGCTTTACCTCCCCTTCTTATCAGGAGGTATTTGGGCTGTATTTGTTGTTATATAATGGGATTTTGTGAAATGACTATTGCTACGGATTTTGCAGAATAGAAATCGCTTCCTCTCTTACTGTGCTAGTTATTGTAGAGCCTTACAACTTTTTATTATCTCATTTCAAGGAGGTAAATTGTTTTGCAATCCTAATTAGTATCCCACTTACTCCTTTTCTCACCAAACTCATAAGAAAACCTCCGTCCCTCATCCATCAGTGCCTTTTATTTGCAGAAGTGTAGACTTCTAGTGAAGGCCTTCTCTTGACTTTTAGCTGGGCACTGTCTTGATTTTATGAATTAAAATACTGCTCTTAAGAGTAATGAGTTGGATTTATTTGAGGAATTGATCACAACACTTTTGTTGGAGATTCTTTATTGAAGGTCTTAGTTGAAAAAAATCTGTAGCAATGTGAATTAGGATGGCAGAAGCTGAATATCTGCAGCTAAGCTGAAGTGTTTATACTGAACAAATGAAAGTGTTCTAATCTGAGAAATGCCTGACTTTTTTTTTCTTTCCTTCTCATCACTGTAGAGCTCACAAGGAAATACAATGAAGCAATTCATGGATATATTTTCCTTGCCAGAAATGACACTCCTTTCCTGTGTGAATGAATACTTTCTGAAAAACAACATAGACTATGAACCTGTTCATCTGTACAAAGATGTCAAGGTAGATGTCATGCTTTGAAGATTTAGATGAACTTGTAATTTGTGTGTCTTCTCTGTGAGCACTTCAGGAAGCTTCCACCTGTTGTGTCAGCCTCAGTGAAATACCTCACCTTAGGTTTTGTATGGAGTCCTCATGGGTACACAACCATAAAAACATAAGTAAAATTAAGGTAGAGTTTGGAAAAGAATCAATTGAAATTTGTTTGAAAGCTGACATTCTAGGGCTGTTGGTGTTTTTGTAGATTTGAGAGGTGAATAGGGGGAAAGTGAAGATCTTGTAAGGCGATAAAAGTTCTTTTGATTGCTGTTGAACATATCTTTTTTCTCACTATCAGGAATTCGATAGGCTTTAGGGAATGTAAGAGGCTATAGGGAATTCCAGTTTGGAGCTTCCAGTTTTACTGCCTCTACATCTTGGCTAGTATACAATCATTTGCTATCTTGGGCTTTTGGACTATTTTGCCTGTTTACCTCTCTTCCTCCTCCAGAAAAGCTCTAGTACTAGTCTAGAGTAATGTGACCCTCTTGATTCCTCAGGATGTATCCTGCCGAGGAGATAATTTTATAGTTATGTACCATAGAGAAGGCCAGTTCTTGTGGTTTCTGCTGAAGTGTGTAGAGAAATTTCTGTACTATTCAGCATTGCAAGTATTTTGGAAACCTTATAGTGGTATTTTTTGAGAATTTTGAGGACATACCCAATGTAAGTATCAAAATGGCAGTACCACTGTTCTAAACAAAGCTGGCTGGTGCAGAGCTGGCTCAGGAGAGCTGTTAAATGCCTCCAGAGTGCTTTAGAAGTACTTTGTTCAAACATTTAGCTTCTTTCATCTGTTCATAAATTTCTTATGTAAATAATCAGGGCATTTGTGAGTGATTGTAATCTAAAATCTGTCAGATGTACAACTTTTTTTTTTGTAAGAGGAAAGGAATGTGTTCTGCTCCAAAGGTCATTGGAAATCTGTGATGACTCTGCTTCTGCAGAGGGCTTTCACCCCGCTTCACCCTTCTGAGCAACCATTCACAGTTATGTAAAGCAGCCTCTCTATAGCTATATAGTTTTGTACTTCCCAAAATTATGAAGTTAATTTCTCAGAAGACAAGCTTAGTCTTTGTCTAGGGGTAACATCATATATATATATTTTTATATGTAATTATGTTGAACATTACATGGCATTTCTGTAAAATTGGAAGTGTTAAGAAAGGAGTTGTTTTAAAAACAAATTACTATTGCTGTGCGGTGAGCATGGATATTACACTTGAAAAGATTAAGTTCTTTACTGCTCATTGCTTTCCTTACAGGATTCAATCAGGGATGTCCATATCAAAGGAATAATGTACAGAGCAATTGAAGCAGATATTGGTAAGTACTAATGGTACTATCTATCAAAGCTTTTCTTACTGTTAATATATGATTTTTCTGGCTTCTGTATTTAAAGATCACAAATTCTAAATTTTTAAAGCTTGAAAGAGTTATTCCCACTTGTCAAATGTGTCTTTAAGTATAACCGTGTGTTCTGGACCCTTGGTTGAATGCAGAGAAAATTCTCATGAAAAGCTTTCTCAATTAATGCTGTGTTTCCCCCAATCCTCACAGAGAAATACATCTGCTATGCTGAACAAACTCGTGCAGTATTAGCAAAGCTGGCTGATCATGGCAAGAAGATGTTTCTTATCACAAACAGTCCCAGCAGCTTTGTGTAAGTGAGCAGTTGTTTGCTGTTTAAAAAGGATGGGGAAGATGAGGTTCTCTACTATAATTCGTTTTATTGCACAGGCAGCTGCACTTTGCTACACTTCATTGTTACTATCCCTCTGTCCTTTTTAGGGACAAAGGCATGAAGTTCATCGTTGGCAAGGACTGGAGGGATCTCTTTGATGTGGTCATTGTCCAGGCTGACAAGCCAAACTTTTTCAATGATAAGCGAAGGTGGGTGTCTAGTCAGTAAAGAATGATTCAAGCAGCTCCTCCATATAAGGCTATAGAGTGTGTTATGAAATATTTTCGTTTGGCTTCAATGTAAAATGAAATAATATTTGATGAAATCCTGTGTAAACCATTACAAAATGCAACAACACCCAATGCTGAAGTCTAAATATTTACCCTTTCTTGGCTAAGAAAGTTCCAGGAGCTGTCACAGGTCTACTGGAGCGACTTAGAGCCACAGAAGCTGTTTTTAACATCTTATTTGCATGTTGGTGAAGTATGCTTCTTTCCTAATAAACCTGAGAAATCTTGGTGCCTTTCAAATCAGACTCTTATCTGGAAATGTCTTCCATTGCTTCTCCTTTTCTTTTTTCTTTTTTTTTCCTTTTCATGACACATGATGTTTAAAAGGCATCTGTCTGACTGACAGACTGGAATATTTGGACTAGTTGTGATTAAGTAAGCACCTTTCTAATGTGTATGCCCTACTTTTACCCTTGAAAAAGACCTGTTCCTTTATGAGTGCTTATGATTTGAAAATGAGATAGAGGGAGGTGGGATTATTTTCCCTTTACTTTTTGCATATAATTTAAAAAAGAACTTTGCTGTATGTCTTGGCCCCTGTCCTGTGCTCTCTCATCTTCAGTTGTCCAGGTGTACAAAATGAGGGATTGGGCAAGATTCTTACATATCTTTCTTTTTATGTTCTCTTCTCCTTAGTGTCAGACAATTCATGCTGTTTCTTCCCCTCTGTCTGGGGTCCCTGCCCTGCTTCTCAGCAGTTGCTCTCAAACTGTGATTATAAATGTCATAGGTGTACTGGAGAGATACATTGCTTGTCACTGGTTAAAGTGGAAGTTCTGGAATTTTGCTTTTTCTCTTACAAAATTCAGATGCTGGAGAGATTTTTTTTTTCCTTTTGAGAGATGAATATTTTAATGTTAAGACTTTAATTTCCTAAGAAGTGACAGAATACCTACAGAAACATAACAATTGCATATCTATTCTAGACCATTTCGAAAGGTGAATGAAAGGGGAGTCTTGCTCTGGGACAAGATTCACAAGCTGCAGAAAGGCCAGATTTACAAACAGGTACACTTTCAATAGACTCTCTCTGTTCAAATTTAATACCTATTTCCTAGAATCCCAAGCTTCTTTGGATATTGTCCATTATATCTGTCCGTCACAGATATAAAGGCTTCTAAAATGCAGATGCATTCTTTGAGAGTTGTTTTAACGTCTGAAGCTGTACAAATTCATTGTTGGTGTTGTATGTCCTTGCCTCTTGAAGTGCTACTATCGCTGAAATCACCTGTAAAATTTGGGATTCATAGTGTATATAGTGAGGACAAGATTTGTGATATGAAAATACTTTCAGTGGTGTACTCAGTCCCTTTTCCGTGCCTGTGAAGGTGCGAATCACATGCTGCTACAATGTCCATGTCATTATTTCTGCAGGGTAACTTGTATGAATTTCTGAAGCTTACTGGCTGGAGGGGCTCTAAGGTTCTCTACTTTGGTGACCACATATACAGTGACTTGGCAGTAAGTAGCTTGCTTTCCCAAAATCAGAGAAAAGATGACGCTTTTTGTTAGTTTTCCTCCCCAGTTATTCAGTGTAACATACTTTCATTTGAGATTTTAAAATACAACAAAATTTGATAGTTAAGCTATATTGCCTTTTTTTTTTTTTTTCCAGTGAAGAGCACTGGTGCTGTAAAATGCCAACCATATTTTCCACCTGACTTGTAGCATTGAAGTTGTTTACCAACTGTGGTCAGGAATGTGTGAGGCTGTATTCTTGATCCAGATACTGATTGTGTCAGGTGTAACAGAGTAAACACAGATATCCAAATGTACAGGATATGCCTGACCTGGATAACAGCTGAATGAACTTTTGTTTTTAATGCAGGAGGCATTCTTCCTATCACTAATAGTAAATGTTCTTCCCAAGATCTTGCTCTGATTTGTATCCCCACTATGCAGGCATTTTCTTGCCACCTTGTGACCAAATGCTCTGTTAAGTGTTACTTTAGGGTACATGACCACCACTTGGCTCTTTAGTAATTGATTTTATATGAATGCCTGGGTGTGACTTTTGCACTGCCAAGCTTTGGTATCACATTTCAGCAGCAGCAGATGTTAACATTTTTCCCTCAGTCTGCTTTTAAAAAGTACAGTAACTTTGGGTGCTTCAGAAGACTGAGGGCCAAGAGGAGGATGCAGCTCTGTTCTACTCTGGCACAATGGAGAAGAGAGCACAGGTGGCAACTGCCCTGTGTTGTACCTGTCAGGAGGAGCTTGAATAGCTGGGCTTCTGGTTGTAGCCTTCTGTCAGCGGGATGTGTGGGTAAACAGCACAAAGCCAGCACACAGTTCCTCCAGGTACTGCCAGCAGCAGCAGAGCTCTCATCCACAGAGGAATTTCCTGCTGTTTGTTTTAAACCTAGTGAATCAGTGTTTATTTGCAAATGGTTGTGTGTTCTTCATCTCTCTCTCTCCAAAAATGTAGGATTTGATGCTTAATCTGAAATTAAATTCTATTGTCCGTTGGCATGGTTAAGTCCCACTGTTTTATACTTCTTTTTGTACATAAAAAACAATTACATTAGTGCCGCTTTGGGATAAACAATATTCAGATTCTTTTCTTGTAAGTAGTTCTTTTTAAGACTAATATCTGTATTTTGTAATTCTTGGTAAATAGGACTTGACCCTGAAGCATGGCTGGCGCACGGGTGCGATTATTCCAGAGTTACGATCGGAGATTAAAATCATGAACACAGAGAAGTACATTCAAACCATGACCTGGCTGCAAACCTTGACAGGATTATTGGAACACATGCAGGTTTGTGCTCTGTGTGTGTGTAATTGGCTCTGTGGAGCCAAAGGGATCCAGCTAAGTTTCTGAATTGATGTTGCAAGGGCTTTCAGTCTCACTGAAGTGTTGGTCTGTAGATAAATGCAATTACTTTTGTGGTTAGTTAGTAGGAGTTTTCTCAACACCCTTTCTCCACTGGTCAGCCTGGATCAATTCCTGCTTTTGGTTGTTTAAAATGCATGTGGATAACTTCTGGGTACGGATCTCTGAAGTATTGCTCGTGTCCTGTTGGCTGATAAGGTTTATTAATGGGAAGGCTTATTTATCCTGAGTTACAGGTTATCCATACTTTACATTTCAGGTTCACCGTGATCCTGATTCCCAAGTGATTTTAGAAGAATGGAAGAAGGAAAGAAAGGAAATGAGGTAAGACACAGGAGATGAAGAATTTGCAGTATGCTTTGGTAGCCAAGGATTCTATGTAATGTTTTCCACAGTTTTCTTTGGAATTTCTCTCCATCCCTAGTTTATATTCCCTGGTAGTTACAGATCTTATAAAATGTTTTAAAAGTAATATTCTACCTGTCTTTTGTGCAGCTGTTCTCCCCTCTGACACTTGTGCATACAAACCCTTTTCCATGTTCCCTCTCTTTAGAACAGATGTAACTTTTCTGAGTGAAAGGGTAACATTATATCACATCCCTCCTCATTTTGGTTCTTCTGCCTGTGTTCAGCTGTCACTGTTGATTACACAGCTTCTGCGTGAATAAAAAATGTATTTCTTTGTCAAGATTCAGGTCATTTTCCCAGGTTTTTTACATGATTTCTGCAGATAATATGTAATACATTTTAGAATACATGGAAACTGGGCTCTACACTGGATTGAATTTGTCACAAAGATAGGTAAAAGATTAGTGCTAAAATTCCTAACAATCTGTTATCATGAAGGAGTAATCCCTAATGCAGGGTGTGTGAAGTGCACAATTTTCAAGGCCAGCAGCTGTACCACCAGCAGCCTTCCCCCAGAAACATGGAAATAAACAAAATGGGAATGATACTTGGCAGTGACTAATGACCAGAACTTAATTCCAAGATGTGTTTAAGCTTTTCGTGTGCATTAATTCAAATCTTTGCCTTTTCTTAAAAAGTCTTTTATCTTTGGAACATTGGATGTCATTAGGACTTAGGTAATGGCAAAAGTCTTCTTTCACAATCTCTAGAAAAGAAGGCTTGAGGTGTCATGTTTCTGCAGTCAGATACATGACATCAGAAACATGACATCTAGTGGGAGAGGTATGAAGCTCTCCACATCTGTGATTTCTAGATCTGGATTGTATATATGCAAGAGGTAAAAAAACTTCAGTGGCACATTTTAGTCTTTTAAAGAAGAGTGGCGAGAGAATAATGCATAGAACAGGTTTTAGGATCTGCTCACTTCAGGTTATGGATGCCAGCTGGTGAAGAGATGTGTGCAGGACTGTTCACTTCGTTGTCTTTGTTTTCTCTTTTTGGGGTACAGGGAGATGAACAGGAATTTCTTCAATGCACAGTTCGGAAGCATATTCAGAACTGATGAGAATCCAACTTATTTCCTGAGACGTCTCTCTAGATTTGCAGATATCTACATGGCATCACTGAGCTGTCTCTTGAACTACGAACCCAATTACACGTTTTATCCAAGAAGGACTCCTTTGCAGCATGAACTTCCTGGCTGGTCAGACCAGCTGTGCACTGGTACATTCAGAATACCTTTCCTACAAGAGACAGTTCAGATCAAATAAGCTCTTGGTGGCTCCTCTCTAAAACGGACAAGTATCTGTTGGTTTTTTGGAATGTACCTGTATTTTATTTAAATCACTTCAGTCTGTTATCTTGGTTTATATGTATTACATACTTACTCTCATAAGCTTTGTAGCTGTTTTTCTCCTCTCCTCCTCAGACATGTGAAAACTCGTCTTACACACAGAAGAGATGATGGACTGCCAAAATAATAGTGGGCCAGGAGGGGAGGGCACATCTGAGGGGAAGGACTGCTGGTGTTCTGGGGTGGTTATTTTTGCTTGTTCATTGGAAATTTGGATCTGCAGCCTTGTGGTTTACAAAGAAATACCAAGACTCTCTCTTCTGGCCCTTTTCAGCACTCCAGCTGGAGCCTGTAATGGATCTTGGCATGGAGGAGCTTAAATCCAGTATTAGTGATTCAGTGATACAAATTAGTAACCAGCTTAGGGTGAGACTGAGAGGGATGGTCACACTTTGTACCTCTCCTTGCTGCTGTAGACGGAGCCTTACTTGTGAGGAGCCAAAGGCTGGAGTGTCCTGGCTCTGCTGCACTGGGCTCAGGCTCTTGGGCTCTTCCTCCTGTCTGTGCAGTTTCTGTTCTTCTCACATCTGTGCTTGGCTGCAGGTGGACCTGAGTCTAAAACTGAAACTTGCAGTAGCTCGGGCTGCTTCAGCTTCCTTCTCTTAACTTTTAGGCACCTTTTTTTTTTTTTTTGAGTTTCAGAACACTTCAAGTATCCACTCTCCAATAACAAGGCAATTTTAAGAGTTTTGCATTTTGCGTTTCGAAGTGGAGACAGATCTCTCTATCAGGCTTTAGTTTGATCCTAAATGCTGCTTTTAAAGATTTTTAACAGTGTCTTATTCCAGTGGTATGCAATGTGGCTTTGCTGTTCCCTAGGAGAGAATGTATTTCATATAGCCTTCAGTAATGGACTTCTACAGTCAGAAGTAAACACGCACAATGGGCAAAGGACTTAGAGGAAAAATTAAGAAATGAGAAAGTGAAACCCAGAGTTTTCTGACGACATGTTTTTAGCTCAAGCCCTGAAAGCTAAAATAGGAGGGGTACACATTTTGAATAAAGAAAAATAGTTTTGGTATAGATTAGAAGTTTTATTAAATTACTGAAGGTAATGCATGAACACAAACTCTGGGTAGCATATGTGTCTAAGATTTGAGCTGAAAAATGTCTATTTTGCACAAGGAAAACATCTG
Organism: Callaeas wilsoni; assembly: GCA_013398955.1. Classification (NCBI taxonomy): domain Eukaryota; kingdom Metazoa; phylum Chordata; class Aves; order Passeriformes; family Callaeidae; genus Callaeas; species Callaeas wilsoni. Next base: position 18,508 of record VWPU01013768.1, read on the forward strand.
TAGATGTATTTCCTCAAAGAGGCACTTTATAGAACTGCTATATTGTTGTTTTTAAATAAGAATTGTTTCCTTTCTCTGAATCCAAAGGAAATGTTTGTTTTTTAAGTGGTGCTTCCCACCCCAGCCACTTTAGAAGGCATAATATGATTAATATTTTTCAAGTTTTAGTTCTTAAAGGCTTGGTTTTTAAAAGCATGTAATTAACAGAACATAGAGCATTTGGTATTCATTTTGGGATATCACTTGCTTTCTATCATGATTGTCAGGCAAACAAACTTTTGTTGACCAAAAGTTTTCTGGTTTGGTTTGTTTGTTTTTTGTTTTTTTTAACCTGTCTGTATGTGCAAGTACCTAGATTAAATTTCATATACAGTATGTTTTAATGTTTTAAAAAGCATGTTTGCAAAGTAAAGAATGTATTCTAATTTAGCCTGCACAATTTTATAAGTAGTTTTCCTGTATGCTTGAAATCAGTACAAAGTTCTCAGAGGTGGTTTAGATTTTATGATTTTCCTATGCTCCTATTTCAAACTTGACTGAAGTGTGTGATTTAAACACTCCCGTGTTTAAACAGATGAATGTACGTGAAATGAGTAAGTTCATCTGACTCTCCTGCTCATTTTGCTGGAATAAAAAGATAAAGTGTTGCAGGAAATTAGTTTGGCTGTATCAGGAGATGACTTGGTGGGGCTGTGCAAGAAATATTTAGCATAACTTGGTAATGAAATACGAAGATGGGAATATCCTGATTTGCCTTCAGCTCTTTATCCTAATGCTCAGCTTCAGCTGAGCTTGGTGTTACGTGTGTGTAGCACCTCTTATGCTCCAGAGATTTCAATGCACTCTTTAAAAAAAAGACCCACCCAAACCACTGTGCATTGATCCTGTGTTAAGCAGGAACAGTTTAATTGGCTTGGATGGTTATATTAGGCACATAATGCATGTTTTGTTTCAAGATTATTTTCTTATCTCACCCTTCCTTTCTCTTAACTTAGAAACCAAATTTCTGTACCAAGCTATGTTGCAACAGCCAGCTGAAGTAAAATGTTTATATTGCATGACTTATTGAAATAAACAATGTTGCATGAAAAAAGTTAATTATGGATGGGTTATGTTTCTTTAAAATAACCCAACTATATATAATATAAATTTAAGTAAGAATATTCAAGTGTATTATTTATTTTTCAGTGCTAAAATGCTGCTTTTTAACTTTTAAAAATATCTTGCATTTTTTTAATGATTTCACCTTGATGTTCTCTGCATTACTTGTTTTAACCTTATGCTACTGATTTCAAAGTGATTTTTAGCCATGTTTAATGGGCAGTGTCTCTATATTAATTTTGAGAATATGGTTCATTTGAATGCCAAAGCAAGAAGAAATTTTTCTTCTGGTCTATCAAAACCACAGAGCTGAATAGCCTGTCAGTAAAAGAAGAATGTGATGAATTGTGGAGCTTTTTTTTTTTTTTGTGATAAAAATATTTAATGATTATTACAAAAATAAATGCTTAGACTTTATCTTCTGGTCTTTGTGAGCCTTAATATTTTGATTGACTGGGGAGAAAGAAAGAACATGAGTTGTATTAATTGCAAAATTCTGTGGGGAAAACTCTCCTAGATGTGTGTGTGTGTGTGTGTGTTTAAGTGTGTTTGTGTTCTAAATTTTCTAATGTCCGTGAAAACGAGCAGGCTTGTGTAGGGGGACAGGGGGAGGAGTTGAAGAAATTGATTGTCTGTTTGTTTCATCCAGATGAATATGTGTTTACAAATTATATTCCCTTCCTTATTCTTGATAGCTGCATCAACAACCCTGGATTTGCCCCCTGTTTTTTTCTGAGGGAAGGCCTCCTGGGGTACTTCCCAGAGGTAAATAAAGCTTTCCTGGGCTTCCCTCCTGCCCCTACACATTGGGGGAGGGTACTGCTGCCAGCAAGAAAACCTTTCTTTTCTTGCTGTTTTGTGGTTTCTGTCATGTTCTCACATTATCATGATGATATTAATATTTTGGTGGAAGGAGGTGACAGTGAATCAAACTCAAGTTTGGTTCATTTCTGACAGTGTGTGGTGACAGTGGCAGCTGTTCCTGCTGTGCTTGGTAAAAACCACAGTATGTGAAGGAGCAGCTGCCGCTGTTCCTCTCAGACCTAAAGAACTGAATGTACACATTGCATGGCAAGGGCATGTTCATCTTCATAGTCCGCTTTTCACAAAAATGGTTCATTCGAGTGCTTTCGTATCACCTGCATTTCTTACTAAAGCTGCCTCAGCTACAGCTTCCCTTTGTAGAGTGAGGTGAGATGTAAACCAAACACCAAGCCAAGCTGAAGGAAAGACATTGAAGCTAGAGGAGGCAAGGGGGACAGACAGGATCGTTGTGTTTCCTGCTGCTGAACATCTAACAGGAAAGTATACCAGCAGAAAAATCCCCTCAGTTTAAAAATAGAAGTTTACCACATGTTCTGTTTCACACTTGCCTGTTCTAGTTGTAACTGTGCCAAAATGAAAGCACAGGCCTGGAGTGCTAGAAAATTTAGGATATTTGCCAAGTCAGCAGCCCTGTGTATTTGTGGCCATTTTAAAGTCTGTGAAGAAGAATAAAAGCAGTTAAATAGCAGGTGAGTGAAAATCAGCTGCTTTTCCCAGAGAAGTGTCTGCTGCTGGGTAGGTTAGTTGAGACTCAATTTTGCATTTAGCACTCGTAGTTGGTACTGCTCAGATTCAGCCAGCACTTCTGAGGTTGGTATCTCTGTAAGCTATATAGACTGCATCTTAAACAAAGCTGTGCTCTTTTGATTTTTAATTTGTAACAAGATTTTATTCCCTGTAATGTAGGTACTCTTTTTTTTCACGGTAAGTGTAGATAAAAGTGTGTTTATTAGCTGACTAATGCCAAATTCAGCCTTTAATTCTGATCATGAGGACCACTCATCACAAGCTGTTGGTCATCTGAATCCTATAAAAGAGAATAAAAACAAAATCAGACTTGAACATTGCATTAAGAAACAAAAGTATCTTTTTGGCAAATTTGTCTGTACAGATGGCAGAGTTGGCACCTGACATTTTTGCACCAAACATGTCCTTTTACTGGATGCAAAACGATGCATTTTGATTTTAGACTCTGCATGTACTTGAGGGTGCAATCTTTCCTTTCCTTCCCTGGGTTCCCAGCTCCCTCCCTGCTGTATTTCAGATTCTTTGGAGCGCTAGCGTGGCTCTCAGCTGCATTTGCAGCCAGAAGACATGAAGACAGAATTAGAAGGCTTTTAAAGTTTGTATAGACCTGTCACTGTCATCCAGTTTAATTCAGCTGTCTTTGAAGGTGGACTTGAAATGCAGCTGTTGACCACAGCTTCAATTTTACTACAGGTGAGGCAACCCAGTTTCTAGCAGGGAGTAGACAGGAGAGCCAGGAACTCAAATACTGGTTTCTTGAATTAAGTTCTCTTTTCCAACTAGACATTCTTCTTTCATAAAGTCATTCCCTCTTAGCACTATATCAGTAGTTTCTCAATGTCAAATCAAAATGAACACTTACTGAGAAAAGATCGTAAGTAGGTTCTGGTGAAGTCAATGTTGAAGAACTTTCATATGAGGGGTTGGTGATATTTGAAGGCTGTGACTTGTCCGGTGATGTTGTGTCAGTGTCATCTTTTGCCTACAAAAAAGCACACAAACTTGCTTAAATTTCATCCTCTTCCTCCAGCACATTGTGTGGCACTTGAGCTTCACTACCAGCTGGTGCCGTGTTGTGATTGAACTGGCATTATTGCCTAAACCTGTCTCTGGGCGTGAACTGTGCTTTTGGTGGTTGTATTATCTCAGGTCACTTAACACTGGTTTCTCTTTTCCTTTCCCTTCTTATTTTTAAGCCTCATCAAAGAATGGGAGAGGAAGTGTGGTGCTGAAATTGTGCTTGGGGTAAAAAGCACCTGGTTAGTCCTGAGGGCTCTCATCGCAACTACATAAAAATACAAGTTCTGGCTTGTATTTTTACAAATACAAGCCCCCTGGCTCTTGGCTACTGGGTTTTGTTTTTAGGAGATGATTCACGTTATATGCAGGGACCAGAACAGGAAGGGATTTCTGTTCACTGCTAGGTAGACCTTCGTTTGGGTTTGTTCTTGAATATTTTGTAACATTTTTCTCACCCCTTGTCTCTGTAGCTTGGCTGTTATTGACTGGTTTTGCATCTATGTGTTGCCAGCAAAATTAGTTAAGAGAAATCAAGCATGAAAGTGCATCAGTATAAAAACCTGCACTTTTCAATCCTACAGGCATTTCAATTTGTTTGTCTTTTGAGTCTGGTCTTTTTCCTATCGCATGTTTCAGCCTCCAGAACAACAAAATTAATAGCAATGGAGGAGAACAGGTGCTCTTTCTGTGGTTGTAATTCCCTTCTTCCCTAAGAGTGAGCTTTCTGGGGAGGCAAGGACTTCTGCACTGCTGTGGTGTAGTTAAATAAGCTTTGGGCCAGTCCTGGGTGTTGGAAGTGTCTGTGTGAGCAGACACCGGGGTGGAGAGGTCTGGGGCAAATGTAAGCTCATGGCCAAGGCAAGTGTGTGAGCCTTCCCCACTTTCTCTGTGTCTCAGTCTGAACAGTTCAAGTGTAAAGTGATCGGGAATGTTTCTAGCTTAAAATCCCTGGAGAAACTGGAGGTTGTGAATCTGGGAAGTGCACTGGGTCTGGGGAAGTGTCGTCCACCCCCCGCTTCATGTTCCCACCTGCCACGTACCTTGAAGTGCTGGAAGGCTATGTTTTTCTTCCTGAACCTGAGGTAAGAATATCCAATAAGAGCCACAATTCCGGTAACTAGACAGATGCCAAAGAATATTCCTGTCCCAGTACTGGCATGGAGAGGAGCCTGGAACCAAGGGAAAGGGTGAGTGAGCTATGGGTGGGCGTTGGTCAGCTTACAGCATCCAAGCACATGCAGTGTCCCTTTGAGATATGCTCTGGTCCTGAGCTATTGCTGTGCTTGTGCTTCCTGGTGGGTGTTCCCTAGAGAGATTTAAATGTGGCCTTTTGATAGAACCATAGGACTGTTTATGTTGAAATAGATGATCGAGTCCTGCTGTTCACCCAGCACTGCCAAGCCCATCACTAAAATTTGCGGACCAAGGAGACAGCTGCATAACCTTTGCAGGAATTCATGCAGGCAAAAATATCTGTTTTCAAAACACCTCGTTGTTTTGGATAGGAATGAATGCCAAGGCAAGAGTAAACAAGGTTCCTTAGAAGCTTGAAAGGTCTTTTCGGAAGAACTAAAATGGAACTTTTAGAAATTTCTGTTACACATATGAGGTCCATTATTATATATAAAGAAAACTAATTTATAACTGTGGGAAGAAATTGTTCAGACAAATATTTTTGGTATTATTGGTACCTTGTTTTCAACTTCTAGTTCTCTTTGAAAGTAACCTTTTAAGCTGAAAGCTGCATATATGTCAGGGAAACTGGGAATATATAAGACACAGATACCTCTCACCACCCCAAAAAACGACATCACTGTGTACTTACAGGTTCTGATGGAGCCTTTAAAGGCTCTGAAATGATGTGGATTATCCCGTTGGAAGCAATTATATCCCACTCAACGATAGCACTTCTGTCCACATATCGGATCTCGCTCTGCCAGGAAAAGAAGGAATGAGAGCTGAGCTTTGACCCTTCTCCCTTTGGTACTGAAATTAACATTAAAATGATTTCCCCACCTCAGTTGCTGACACCCAGAGAGAAAAAGCACACGGGGGCTTTAGACTGCTGCCTCCCTGGACATCAGGCAGGGATGGCCCCTAGCTGGTCACGGTTCTCCTGTGCATGAAGTAGCCGTCATCATTACCTGCATGTTGCCTTCAGGCACTTCTCTGTCCTTTATTTTTTCTTTTCTAACTGAAGATTTGTGTGATCTTTGTGAAATTGCCAAGCTCTGCCTAGACGTGGTGTTATTCCTGAGTGCCAGGCAGCCACTTCCACTGTGGAGGATGCCACTTGCCACTCAAGTTTGCTGGCTGCAGTTTGCTTGCTGTGAGCAAGGCTGTGTTGGTGTCTCTTGCCTCTCCCAGAAAGTTACCAAGAAACTTTACAAATGCCAACACCCTTTTTTTTAATGATAAACTGCTGCTCTCATCTCTTCACCTATCCCTCAGACATCTCCCATAATCCTGCCAAGCTGAGAGAAGAGTTAAATGAAGCCCATATCCTCATTTTTACATTCCTGAAAGCTGCTTCAACAGCTTCCTTTGGGTTTTGCAGGTAAGAGCTTGTCCATTTGCAAGCTTGTAAATTTGCAGTTTGCCAGCTCTTCTCCTGCGGTCTCTGGACAGGAAAGAGCCATCTGAACCTTACCAAAATGCCATCCAGATCAGTGTGCCATCCAATTACAGGGTATAGCATGAGAGGGGGAAAAGCACAAAGACGGGAAATTTATTACAAAGGTACCTGATCAGCAGTGGGGACTCGATGTTCCTGGCCCCCAGTGTTTGTAATGAGGAGTTTTTTCCCTAGACAAGTTAGAAGGGTGGTTCCATTGGTCAAGTCCTCATAAAACATTATATTGGCATTAGATAAATGATACTCGATGTCTCTCCCAGAAAGTGTCTGCAAATGAGGGCAAAATACAAGGAGTATTAATGGATCTCATCAATCCTTTGGGTTTGCTAGTAAGCTACATGCCTGTGACCTTTTTTGCCCCATCTGCTATTAATGCTGCAGCAAGTGCAGCAGCATTAGAGGTTATTTGGAAATCTGCATGGGAACAGTGGGACTTTCTGTCCTTGCTGGCCTCCGATGGCTGCCTGGAGCAGGCAGGACCTTAATTCCAGTGGGACAAAGGATTTTACTCCTCTGTAGGATGACCTGAAGTAATGAGACTGAGAGATATTCCAAACAGCTTGAATATGTAAGCCAGTGCATAAACCCTTGATACAGTGTTTGATTGAAGGAAGGAAAGAAAGAATAAAAGAGGTAAGCATAGAAATGAAGTTAGGAATGGATGCCTTTAATGTATTTGTAGGAAATACCAAAGGTGTGTACTGCTTTCTTCAAATAACTGTGCTTGATGTTACTGAGCCAGAACAGACCTCATCTCAGGCAGACTCCTTCATAACAGGGTAACTAAAATCCCTGATGGAAAAGTCTCTGTAGTGACTTCAACACTCGATAACCTTGCACCCCTAACCATGGAAGGGAAGTGGAAACAAAGAATTAATGTCTTTTGTGAGCACAATTTAAATTATACGGGGTTACACAGAAGTCACATCATGCTAAGATTATTTTTTTTAAGCTTAAATTTATATGGGATGCAGGAACCCTTAATAGCTGTTTAAAAAGTGTTATTAAAACAAGGAAGGAAAAAAAGAAAAAACCCCTGACCTCATTTTCCTTTAACCCACTATCGTTTGGAGCAAAGAGAGTGGCGTGCACTGACAGGTCTGTGAGGTACCGCAGGAACTCTCTCCCCTTCTTAGAGGTGTTGGAGTAAGCCATGATGTCCTAGGCGGAAACAAAATCCAGCTTTACTGGAGAGCAATTGCGCGCTCCTGTGCAGAGAGCGGAAAACATCACACTGTATAAATTACAACAAAGGAACTCTGTTATTAGCCATGAATCAGCTCTGGAGTGACTTCGCAAAGGAAGTTTGTATTCAAAATGCAGCTCCAGCTGCTGATTTGATGAGTACATCTTTAACTGATTTGCAGAAGCTGGGCCCTTGTTGTCTTTGAGTCTGCTGATACATATAGTGCCTTTCTGAGTAGTGACAAGAGAAGAACTCTTAACATTTTGCCTTTTCCCAGTAGCAATTCGATCAAGTTCCAAAGCACCGTGCTCCTTGTGGTGCTTAAAAAGTTGTGCAGAGAGTCTCCTTTAAGCTGAAGCTGCACCAGGCTTTTAATTACAACAGAATTTTAGAACCCAGAAACCTCTTTGGAGCAAGTAATTAAGAAAGTAGTAACTAAGTTCTGGTTTGGATTTAGACCAGATTGGTGCAGATTTAGACCGCTCTGCCTTGCTTCACTGGTGTGTCGCTATTGCCCATGTTTGCTGGGCTAGTAAAGCAAACCCTGTACACAACACTCAGAGCCTGCTTTGCTCCACTCCCGCCCCAGCCTTGGGTCCTACCGACAGGAAGTTTGTCAGCGTTGGGAAGGACATCAGCACTTGCAGCAAGTTCCCACTACAGGAGACGCCGTCCCCCACGTAGCCTGGCTTGCAGGTGCAGTTCACCTCTAAAAGGTACAAACATGGAGAGCTGTATGGGCAAACATATCCTAAATCTTTCCAAGGAAGATTTAGGCTGCCCTGTGCCTGAAAATCAACTTGTAAGCGACAGGTAAGGTTTTAATTTAAAGTTAAAAAAGAGGCAGTCTCTTGCAGTGTTACCTAGCAGCCCGTGACTGATGGAAGGAACCAAAATCTGGGCTGCTGCTCCCATTTGCACAGAGGGATGAGGCAAAGGACCCTCTTACCTTTCTCCCTGTAGCAGAAAACATCCCAGGTTTCACTCAGATTGACTCTTCTCCCGTAGTCCACGATGCCGACGTATCCGGAGCCGCAGTTTGGGGAGGAGAAGCCGGTGGGGTAGCCCACTCTTTCACCATCTAGCCAGCCAGCAGAGCACAGGTGGTACCTCGCCTGGGGTCAGCACAGCCAGAAGGGGAAAAATGCAGGGGAAAAGCTGAGTGGTGGGGCTGGGGAACTGCAGATGGAATGAACAGAGCCCCTGGGGCATTCAGGCAGCACCTGCCCTGCCAGCACTCCTCCTGTGGGTCTGAACGGGCTCTGTCCATCTGTCTGTCCTGCAGCCTGCCCTGCACTGAGCTCTGTGCTAGAGGGGACCCACCGAGCCTTTCCTGGAAAAGCGTCCCTGATCGGAAAGTTGGGCACTATCAGAGGTGGATGTGAAAGCCAAAGCTGATGTGCAATTCCATGGTGTGCCAGCCCACCTTTTGCCAGTGTGGAAGGGGCTGACAAACCAACTCAACGTAGAAAGCAAGTGACCAGGAGTGCTCGAGCCAGCCCCATTGCTGACTCTGCTGCTTGGAGGGAAATATTTATATTACAGGGCACAGGGAACCTGCAGCTCTGGCTGTAATCTGAACCTCCTTGTGCAGTAGCAGGAGGTCGAGGTACAGGCTGTGGTCCAGCCTCACATTTTGCTGCAGGTGTCTCTAAACTGTGAGTGTCTTTCTTCCTTCCATAGCTGGAAGGAGCCAGAAAGAGACAGTCAGTCTGACTCGCTCTTCTAAAGCAAGTTTTGCAAACCGAAGTTGAGATGCTCATCACACTGACATCAGCCATGTGTTGTCTATAGCGTGCTCAAGGAAAGCAATATGGAAATGGGTCTGTTAACAGCATATGAGAAAAAGATTCCTGGAGGCTTACTTTAAATAAATAAATTAAGCATAATTCTGAAGTGCACATTTCTTTAAGATGTGTTAATAATAAAAATCCCCTTGAAAATACTCTGGAAGTCTGACTCTACCTCTCACCCCAGCATCACTGGAAATAAGAAGTTGGCAAGTGATTTCAGTGCTGTGTGAGCAGGCACGAAAGCAATAAAGAGTCTGAAAACTGCTCCCAGCCAGACATACCCTGGGACATGGAAAGGAGGGAAAATGATGCTTATTAGCAGGGAGCAGCCCCCTTGCTCCTCCCCATCCATCTACACTGTGTCTCAGTCCTCTTTGGAGATCTCCTCGCTCAGCGAGGACTGCTCACCTTCTGTGCGTACAGCAGCTGGTTGTAGGTAGCGATGGTGGCCGACTCATTGGCACAGGCCTCCTTGGCCTGCCTGTAAGTCATCTTGTACTGCCCCAGCGGGGACCGCAGGTGGAACACCCCCACCGTGGTGTCTGCAAAGAGAGAGAAGGGCCAGCTCCTCCTGAAGGGGTTTCCGTGTTATGGTGCAGAGTCAGCTGTGCCCTACAAATACCCGTGAATTCTGTGCAATGTAACTAGAAGAGATTGATTCCTCAGGGGTGACGTTCCTACCTGGACTGCCCTCACACGTTGCTTCTTGGATCTGGCATCGCAAGGCGCGTAAGCGCTCATTCCAACCCTAATCTCGTTGTTTCACGGGGACGGGGCAGAGGCCTGAGTGAGCTTACGGACCCTTGCCACTGGCCCCGGGGCACAGGGCTGGTGGTGTGCAGGGTGTGCCCTCCTCACCTTGGAAATGCAGATCGGCACAGCTGGCGTCGGGGTGGCACTGCCCGTTGTCCTGCAGGCAGCGGTCAAGGGGGAGCTGCATCACGGAGCAGTTCAGCCCATCGCCAATGTAGTTGCTTTTGCATTCGCACTTACGTCTGTCCTGCTCAGAGAGAGAAGGAAAAGGGCCAAGACAAGCATTTAGCTGACCTAAGACTGGTGTTTCAGGCAACATTCTGAACCGTTGGGAAAATTTCACTTGATGTATGCAGGAACGGACAAACAAAAGTTGCTATAATAACTAAGCTAAACATTTGCACATGTACTTGTGTGCTTTGCTGAATTAACACCAAAGCATAATTTCATCCACAAATTTAATAACATGCATTGGAGAGTTATGAGACACGTAATTCACAAAAATGGATGGCAAACATATCAAAGTGATGTTTAAATGACTGAGCATGGAAGAAAGAATGGAATTTAACAGCCCACTGATAGTAATAGATGAGAACTATAAACCAAGCAGGAATTGGCGACATCCAGGGATTGCAATGGTTGACAGCTGGAATGGATTATCAGCAAGGCTTTTCTAGATCACTCCTGGAAGGCAGCTCAGGCAAGACACCAAAATGGAATAGAGAAGTGATCCTGCAAGCACCAGGACAAATGCTGGATCAAGTCACCTGCACAGCTTTTCGCTAACCGCACTATGTGGGTCATGGAATTTGTATCATGTGGCTGCAGAGCTTTTTAAGTTGAGTTCAAGCAACCAACAAGTGACACTATTCTCCCAGCTGTCCCTTTGTTTAGCTTCCAAAATGTATTTAATTTTAATCTAACAAATTCCTATTGCAAATAAGGCTATCCAGCTAGGGGGAGCTAAGAGTGGGACAGAAAGACTACATACACCAAATATCCTGTCTTCTGTGTTACCCCATTCCCCAGGGCAAAGCTGTCAAACATTTCTCACCCTTCAGCTGAAAGCATACCAAACTGATGTGGAAAGTAGGTCGGAGGTAAGTAAAGGCTGTTTTGGAAAACAGGGATTTGGAGAGGTACAGAGTGTGATCCAGCCAAAGGAGACTTCTGCTGGCACCAGGGAGAAATGCCTCAGACTTCCCTGCTGGGGACTGAAATCATTCAACTTACAGGTCCTATGACAATGCAAATGGCATGCTCGTGGCAGCCTCCGTTGAACCCATCAGCACACGGATTTATTGGAAGGCAGGTAAACCCATCTCCCTTGTATCCCTTCTGGCAGCTACAGAAGACTTTCACCCCGTGCTGTGTGCATTCGGCCGCTTTGTGGCACCCACCGTTGTTTTGTTTGCAAAGTTCTGCAGCTGCAGGGGGAAAAAACCCAAGTGAGTAAAGTCTGCTCTTAAAGAGGATATTCTTCATGAAGGCAAACCACTGCCAGTCCTTTCACACTAAAAATACTAGAATATTTGTTTGGGAAAAAAGGAGCTGTTTCTGTTTCCTGAGGCATTACTGAATTTCTGTAAGTCTATCCCTTAGGGCTCTGACGACCTTGTCAGGATGTTCTTGATTAAGGAGATATGGTACCAACTCTCATATTTCTGGCCAGGTTGACTTTGGAAGATGTAAGACACCTGCTGAGAAGCAACAACTGCATCCACAGTGATGTTACCAGGGAACTGCCTTGCCTACAGTCATCAAAAAAATCATAATAATTTTTGTTGTAAAAACCCTTTGATATCAAGTCCCACTGTAAATCCTCTGAGGGAAATCCAGCTTAAAACCCTACTGCCTTCAAAACTTGACTGAAGTGCACTTGTTGCCCACGCTCCTGCTTGGTAAAGTCAGGAGGAAATCAGCCTTCTGATTTAGAAAGGCCTGAGCTCTGTATAGCCTAAATTTGTTTCACTTGCTGCACTGTGGCAGGTTTTAGGTTGGACAGGCAACATTTCATAGCGGGCAGTAACTGCATTCATGTGTATGCTCCAGAGGGAAGAACCTGCCTTCTGGCTGGGAGTGGGGGTGGGAGCTCACCTGTGCATGTGATCCCGTCCCCGTCGTACAAGGGCTTGCACTGGCACGTGCCATTCTCCGTGCAGACGGCGTTGGCTGAGCAGCTCGGGGAGCACACTGGCGGCAGAGCTGCAGGGAAGGCAGGACAGCCGGGATGAAAGAGCTCTGGTACCACCATGCCCTTGCTTCATGCACAAGGAGAACCCTTCATACCAGTCTGGCTAACTGGAAAACTTGTAAGAATTTTACTTTTTGACTGCCACAGCCCAAAGCTCCTCCACAGGGGAGGGAGGAACTCCTATTGCCTATATCACAAAAGAGGAGACAGTGGGGTGAAGGGATTTGTCCTCAGTCCAGAGCAGAGTCCCTAAGTGTTCTTAGCTCCTGACATTATTAACCCTTTCCCTCCTATCTATGGGAACCTTCTGTGGAACTGCAAGTACTTTCAACCCATAGCTCCATGGGCTGGGTCACCAGAGAGATTGGTGAGAGCAGGCAGAGACCTAGCTTGGTTTCACACAGCCGGCCAGTCCATCCCGTTTCACAGAAACATCGTCCTGTCCCTGAGTATCCTTCGTCACACTGCCCGTTGTTCTTGCATTCACAAGCTGGAAAAGAAACACAGAGGTCACTTGCAGAGTGGGAAAGCCGTTCTCTAGAGAAACATCATCATGTCAGTTTACATACAGTATTATCCAGAAATAATTTAGATGAGTCTAACTTCATGGTATTTCACCACGAGGCCAGTCAAGCAGAGACCAGACTCTCCAGAGCGGTTGAGCAATCTTCATCCTTGGAAATTTTCAAGTCATGACAGGATAAATCCTGAACAACACGAGCTCAGAACTGACCCTGTTTTGAGAAGGAGGTTGGCCTAGAGACCTTCTGAAACCCCTTCCAACCTGAATTATCCTGTAGTTCTATGATTTTATAACTGGCATTTGTTCAATGTGCCTCTGAACATGAAAATGGGTATTGATCTGCACATTGCAGTGGAGTAGCAAACTCCACGAAGGACTGTGGCAGGAAAGAGTTAATGGCTGAACTGAAGATCTGGACAAATCAGTCCTAATGAGCAGCAGCTGTTAATTGTGGGGAAGCCACAGAAAAACAAGGTGTGTGGAGGGAGAGTGGGTGGCTGCTGTGTGGGAGAAGGTCCAGCTGAGCAAGGAAGCCAGACACCAGGTTAGTGAGCTTTTCTGTAAAATATAGACAAGTTACCTCTAATTTCTTTTTTTAGGTTTCAGGTATTTTTATGGCTAAAAGCTTTTGGATTCCTTCAGTTCCTTTTATAGGTGAGACTTTGCTCCTTCTGCCCTGCAACCTCAGGTGTGATGGTCTGATTTAATCTATAGGTGATGTTTTTCCCGTCCTCTTTGGGGCCTGTAATAGCTTATATGTTAAATCCTTCTTAAAGAATTATTCATGGCTCTCCGTCTTATAATGTAATGCTGCAGCATCCTTTATGGCCTTATCCCTCCTGAAATACTGCTGTTTAAAGAAGAAAACTATGTGGGATTGGTGGAATTGATTTTTTGAGTACCTGTCTTGCTGTGAAGGAGCTTCACTTGCTGGCTTTTTTCATTTCATCTGCTTAGTTAATTTTCTGGCTGACTTAAATCTGTATCAAAAAGAAGGGGCTATAAGCTTTTTTTTTCCTTAAATTTCATAATCTGGTTTCAGGCTAATGGCTAATAGCTTTTTTGCTATGGTGTGCTATAAAGTAGATGCATTGTAGGTAAGCATAATCCTGCTATCTGTGTCCAAGCCTGTTGTCTTGCCTATACTCCCCCATCCTGTGTGCCTCAGGAGCAGTGCAGGTGCACAGGGTTAGGATGGAAGCATTAATGTTGTAGCTTCTTATCTGAAGGCTTTGTGTCAGGAAAACATCTAGGTTTAGAGGGAGATAGTGATCCTGCTTCCCCTTAGTTCACATTTAAAACCACAGAGAGGTGGATTTTGTGAGCAGTTGTTTGGCTGTCTCTCTTCACAAACTGCCCTCATCTTGGTGACCTTTTTCTTCTCTGCAGAAGTAGTGCGTGGCCTCGGCCTCCTGCATTCCTTGAGGAACCACGTTGCTAAAATGCTGTCTTAAGCTTTACGGGGATGGAGGAGAAAACTGTGCTGTAGCTAAAACCATGTGTTGCTGGAGGCCCTGCTTCTGTTCTGGTACTTATGCACCATGCAAGAGTAGGAAGTCCTGTGCAGACTCAGCTACGTAGCCTCTGCATCACCCCCTCTTCTCCTTCTCCCTTCTGAGACCTTGTGCCATCCCCTGGTGTGAGCAGGCACCCAGGAAAAATGTTGGTGTTAAGAGGGAAGCATTCCTTGGCTTACTTAGAAGCTTGTTGCAGATAAAATAGTTTAGGCTTGACATGGGCATCGGTTTGGAAAGGGAACTTAGACGTACGCCTGCAGGTGAAGCCGTATCTCCCTGGCAAACACAGCTCACAGGATGTCCCGTTGAAGCCACTGTTGCAGTGGCACTCTCCTGTCCCCGTGTAGCCATCGTCACAGGAGCCGTGGCCGTTGCATGGGGTCTCTGGGCCCCCTGGGCAAGCTGAAATATTGAAAAAGAAAAGTGTCTCTTTAGCTCAGGTGCATGTTTAGTCATTGTCACTGTTGGTTATCTACTGTTCTGTAAAAATTACTGAGCAGGGAATGCCTGTAAATTCATCTCTGTTGAGGTGTGTAAAAAGTGGCTGTGACACTTATGACTACTGCAATCCTTGTGCTCTAAATTCCTTGACACGCTTTCACAGCTCCTATCAGAAAGGTCTTGAGGATCCTTCCAGCCCTGACTTGTGGATGCTGGTATCTGGCTGCTTGCTCATTCTCACCTGTCTCGGAATGGCACTGCCCAAATCGAGCCTTTCTTGTGTGGCTCTATGTGTCTATGTGTTGTCAGGGCATCCCCACAGGGCAGCTCAGGCTGAGCTGGCCAAAATTGCGTGGGATCTACATATGGGTGTCTGTGAAACTGGGGCAGAGCAGGCTGGCAGGGCTATGTGTGCCTGGACCTGTTTGCCAGCAGACATCCTGACCTGGATCGTGGCCCCGTGTGCCCTGGTGGGAGTCTCAGCACTGTTCCCCTGTGTGGCTGGCAGGTGAAGGAGCACAGTTTGGAAGTGTCTGCTAACAAACAGCTGAGATGAAGCCTCCCAAACTGTCTCCACCTCTTCAGAACCACAGCTTCTGAGCTTACTGGGCTGATGAGTGCACTTGCCTGTGGCTGAGCAATCATGCACTGATGCATGCTCAGGTGCGTGCTTGTGTTGCTGTGTGAATCTGAGTCTGTGTTTAAAGGATTCTCAAGTGGTGGCTTGCTCTGTAGGACAGCCTTTACTCTCTGTAGCATTCACCTGCTACTACCATGGAGTTTAAAACTTGCTCTAAATGTGAAGAAGAGATAATCTGAATTGAAAAAGCAGTTAATGCTTTGTGTTCTTCAGCTGTTGCAGCCAAGTGCCCTCGTCTTGCAGCTGATCTCTCCTCATGCCCCTTAGCCCAATTGTCCCACTTTTGCCTGCTGGGCGCTACATAGCTGTACTGGGGAGGAGGAGGGGCACAGGCTGGCCATGTGGGTGGGAATCCTACCTTGGCATTCTGGCCCGAAGTAGCCCTTGCAGCACTTGGCTATGTGGATGACCATGGAGCAGTTCCTACGGCAACCATCCCTCCGCAGCCCGTAGGACTCGTAGGTGCACCAGTGGATTCCTTCCTGCGTGCCACAGGTGTCAGTGCAGAGAGAGGAGGGGGGAAAACACAGGAAAATGAGTGCTGTGTGGAGGTTTGGTTTTTGTTTTTCCCCCCCCCTCTTTAAATCACAGTTTCTGATGTACATTGAATCAAAATGTGATGTGTGAAGAGTGTGAGACCCCCACCTCCTCTGATCCTGACATGCTAAACGCTGCTCGTGAGAGTGCAGGGGCTGTTCTGGAGTCAGCACCTTCACAGTGGATGCTGTGTGAGACCAACAAGCATCCCCCACCACCAGCACCTGGGTGTTTGCTCAGGGACAGCTTTGTCACTTATTAGTGTGGTAGCACTGCCAAAGGTTCTCTTTTTATTTATTTTAAGAAGCTTTTTCTGGTTTGCTGTTACGAAGTACAGAGAAGAGCAGGTTAGAGTGCTTACATGTGAGATGTGAATGTATTACCTTTGGTTTTGTCCCTGGAGGGCATTTAGAGTTACTGAAACAGCTAGCACAATGTCCCTGGAAAAGGAAAAAAAAAGTATATTAAAATAATGGCTACAAAAGGCCACTTGACTTGGAGAAAAAAAAGTCTGTTTTATGGGAGCAGAAAAGATGAGCAGAGAAACGGTAAAGCTTATTGCACTTAAAAAATTAATAGAAAACTCTGGAGAAACAAGAGAGGACAGTGACAACAAAATAGTTGCAATAATATAGTGCCACAAAAATACAAGAAAATAGTTTTGATACCAGAATAAAAGTTCTGAAAGAGGAAACTCCTCTGGGTTTTAAAAATGAGGGTAGAGATGATGAATATTCTTCAAACAAGTATTGATGTGATCTGTATCAGATCCAGATGTCTAATTTGGAGTACAGAAAAATGTTTACTTCTCATGAAGTACTGACCACATCTGAGGAAATTATATCTATTTAATTTCATTTCATGAAATCATAAACAAAAGGCAACTTGAGCAGATGGGATATACACAATTGTTGGTTTTATAAGTGAAATATATGTTCTGATAAGGTTTTTTTTAAGACTGACTGCCTGAAAGTTTTTTTACTTCTAGGAAATTTTTTCATACTTTCAAATTAAACTGAAGTGTACTTGGTCTTGAAACTGTTTGAAGATGATTTTCAAAATGTCCCGTTTGTGGGACCCATCAAAGTTCATAGAGGAAACTTCCTCCACGCTAACTGTGCCTGTTCAGGTGTGTTAAAGACAAGAAATGTCAGAGAATGAGACAGAGTAGGCAATTCTCTGTCTTGTGTCTTTCATACCCTGTGCTGCTGGAGTAGCAATGCTGTTCTTTTGTAATAGGAAACTTTGCAAACGTGATCTCTATGGACAAATTTGTAGTGTGAACTTCCACTAATTTAAAAGCACGACAGAGAGAGTTGTCCTTGCTCAGATTTTTGCATGCATGTGTAAGGTGCTTTTTTTGGTGGTCTTAACAGCAACCACTTGTCCTGTGTGCTGATCATGTGAATAGAGAATTTGTTGTGCGCCTCTCAGGTGTTGTGCTGCACTTCCTAATCTCTCTCTAGCCAGTGTGGCAGGCAAAGCCAGCCTGCAGCAGTGGGGCTTTGCTCGCAGGCGTTCCAGAGCTGCGGGGAGCGTTCCCGCAGTGACGGCGCGCATTGGCCCTTGGGCTGCTGCTTTCGGGGTGAGGGATCCAAAAGGGGCACTAACCATGAACTCCACGGTGAGGAAGCTGTCGCAGCGTCCCCCCAGGCTGGGCTCTGTCAGCAGGCAGTCGATCCCGTAGGCGATGCCCCCGTCAAACTCCAGCTGCCGCTGCACCACCTTGCACTGTCCGTCGTTCAGGAAAAGGGAGCCCTGGGAGAGGTGGGATGGGGGGAGTGGGACATGGGAAGTCATGAGCTGCTCCTCCTTGGGTTCCTGCTCTCTGTAGGAATGCACTTGGGGCAATGTGGTGTGTCAAACTACGCTGTAAGTAAAATTGATGGCTGTAGGGGCTCAAACCCAGTTTTGGGGCCTGTCTTCCTACAGCTGAATGCTATAACCTCATAGATGGGCAGATCTGTGTCTGGAGTACTGTGTCCAGCTCTGGGGTTCCCAACAGAGGAAGAATGTGGACTTGTTGGAGCAAGTCCAGAGGAGGGCCATGAAGATAGTCTGAGGGCTGGAGCACCTCTCCTATGAAGACAGGCTGAGAGAATTGGGGCTGTTCAGCCAGGATAAAGAAGGATACAGGGAAAACTTAGAGCACCTTCCAGTCCCAAAGCAAGGATCTAAGAGAGTGTAAGAAAGAAATTTTTTTTTTTTTTTTTATGAGGGCATGTTATAATAAGACAAGGCATAAAGGTTTTAAATGGAAAGAGAATGGGTTTAGATAGGATGTTGGGAAGAAATTCTTTACTATGTGGTTGGTGAGACACTGGAAGAAGTTGCCCAGAGAGCTGTGGAAACCTCATCCCTGGAAGTGTTCAAAGCCAGGTTGAATGGGGCTTTGAGCAGCCTGGTCTAGTGGAAGGTGTTCCTGCCCATAACAGGGGGATTGAAACAAGATGATCTTCAAGGTTCCTTCCAACCCAAACCACCCTATGATTCTATGATATCTTTCTTTGCTGAAGAGGACAGAGTGTGTCAGTCCTATGTTCACAGGTTTCTCTTATGTGTATTTAGACTTAGATGCTTGCCAGGTATGATCTGAAACATTTGCAAAGAAAAATGTGACATTGTACTGGTTTAACAGGCTACGTGTGTACCTTCAACCTGAGCTTGTAAGTGCTTACACACCAGAGTTTGCATGCTATCTTGACATGACTTCCTCCTAACTTGTCTCAAACCAAAACAAATGCAGATGCTGCGTTCGTGGGGTTCAAGCCTGGTGTGGTCTTAGTGGTTTTCTACTGGTGTTTTATTGTGGAAGTTAAAGTGTGCTGGTATTTCAGTTTCAAGATAACTGAGAGCTGTTTTGAACAAATAGCATCTTACAACAAAGCAAATGACAGCTCCAAAAAGTCCTGCAAACCACCTAGAATCTGTTGGTGTGTCTGTTGGAATGTAGCAGTGACGACCGATGAAGTTTTGGTGCCACTGACCCTTCCTGGGGGCTGTGCAAAGGCACAGTGTGGTCTGCAGGAGCAGATCCTGCAGCAGAGGTGAGGGATAATTGTGCCAGCAGAGCGAACACTTACTATCTCCCCGTTATCCCCACAGCTCACACTGAGGTTGGAGCCCTGCAGGGTCTTCAGTGAGGTGGAGCTGGGGAGCTGGTAGGCCAACACCTGGGGAGGAAAAGGGGAGATACATGTCTGGGCTTGCATGTTTTGGCTGTGGCAACGCTCCCAAAAAACAAGGGCTTACCGCAGCATCACGGACTATGTGGTATTTGAGGTACTGCACCAGTTTGTCGGTGTTGGACTTCTTGAAGAGGAAGTCCTGCTGCTCCTGTGGCATCCCACGGATGGCTGTGTCTGTGGGCCAGAAGAGCGTGACGGGTTTGTGAATCGGATCGTTGATCAGCCCAAGCAGGTTGTTTTTCTGCAACACAGCAAAAATTGGGGCAGAAGATTAATGCTCTGTCCAAAGAGACACTGACCCTGTGGGGTGAACGTCTGGTGTAACTGGGGTGTAGTGCACTGTGGGCTGCCTGGTCACCAGCCTGCAAATACCCTGAGTTAAAAACCAGATGCATGAGTTGAGATTGACATACGGTAGGACAGAGCTGAGTGGGGAAGGGAAAGGTGGCTGTGGGTCTGCTTAGCATCGCACAGTCTCTGGGGAAGTGTGACTGCTGGTGACCAGGGTTGCTGTGCACTGTACTGTGAGTCCTTTGGTTCTCCTGAACAAAATCCTGCCAGTGATGCCATCTGCTATGTGTGTGCTTTTGTCTTCAAAAAAAATTGTTAGTAACCTTTTCCCAATGGCTCCTGTCTCTCGTGTCCTTACCTCTAGCAAAGTGCTGAACAGAATGTACCCATGTTTGGCTGCAACCATTTTAAGACTTTCCTATAAAGAAAGAAAAGTGAATAACTTACCTAAGAAATACATTACTTGAGTATTAAAAAAACTGATAAGGGCTTGCTTTTCCCTGTAAGTCACTTTTTGTTATAAAATCAAAGCTGCTGCAAAAACCCTCTGCAGAAATCCTCTTATACTGTTCTTACTTTATCTGTAATTCCGGTGAATTTTAAGTACAATATTGAATTTATTCAGCAGTGTCACACAATGTTTGTATAAGGTCTTTTTAGTGTCCCTTTTTTTTGTTGACTTATATGATTTTATATATCTGACAGGAACTGTGGAAAAGCCCCTGGTTTGGGAATGATGATAAGCTGCACATACCTTCTTGAAGGGGAAGTCCTGCATATGTGATGGGACCAGAATTTGGTTTATGACATGGATCACACCATTTGTGCCCACAGCATCACTGAGTATAATTTCAGCTTTGTTGTTCAAAACCAGAGAGTTCTGAAAAGGCAACAAAAACATTTTTTCTGTGAAACCTTGTGGGAAAGTGAGGCTGATGCTGAACTGCTTTGATATAATGAGCCCAGACCACCTTGTCTTTGCAGCAAACAGCACTTTCAGCTTTAATAAATTGCCCTTTGCTTTTTGACTCTCCTGATGCTCATAAAGCCAGAGTTTGAGGATAAAATAGCTTGTGTCAAAGCAAGGGTTGTGCAACTGCACTCTTGGCATACTGAGTGCTGAACACTTCAGATGAACAGACAATCTTATTTGAAAGTAATTTATTTAGTTTTGTGCATCAGAGGAGGAAAGGGAACCATTGGAGTTTTTAAAAAGGCAGAATGAGAATGGACTGTTTTACTGTTGTGTTCCCTGTCTCTCCGTGTCTGGTTACCTGGGAGTAGCTGATATGTATTGGGTCACCATGGAGAGAGGTGATGTTGGTGATTGCTGCCAGGTCCTTGTACAACAGATTGGCACAACCCACCATGTGGTACCGGAGCACTTGAGCCATCATTCCTTTGGCAAGCCAGTCCTTGACCTGCAGTGGGAAGTGGAGGAGTGGAGAAGCAGCTGAGCGAGGCATCTGAAGCCAAAAGCTGGTGGCCAGCTCACCCACTAGCCAGGCCTCTTCACTTACTCGTGGGTCGCTGTTCAGTACGTCTGTGCGAGGGACGAACAGGGTGAAAGGGCCGGGGCCTGCGATGTCTCTGATAGACAAGGCCTGCCAAATTTAAGAGGATAAAGCAGCAATGAGTCAGTGCATGTGATGCCACACAGTGACAGGGACTGTCCTGTGGAGGGGAACATGGTTCCTGCAGCCCCACTGCTGCCACACGTTTAGTTCCCTTCCCTGCAACACAAGGGTGAGAAAAACTCCTTGTGGGGACTTTGACTCCTAGCCTCATCTGTCACCTCTGCTCACAGGTGTTAAATAGAAGATTTTTCTTATAGCCATGTCTTTATCTCCTCTGCAAAAACAACAAGAGATGAGGGAATTCAATTAATTACTCTTAGGAGGACAAATGGACCTGGGCTATTGCAGGCACTTTGGAATGACCACTGACAAGATAATTGAGAGCTCTCTTAGAGCAAGAGGAAGCCACCTGTCTGCCATGATAGCGGAACTGAAACTAGAATACAACTCTTTAAGTTAGCAGGCCAGTATACAAGTCTGTGCTGCCCTGAGGCTTCTGGCAAACAGAGAATGGCTGTTGCCAGTCTCCAAAAATCAGTGAGAACTGGATGCACACTGGCTGTCTCGCAAGACACAGAGCACCCTGTGATGTTTCAGAGAGGCAACTGAAAATATTGCCATTTGGAGATGCAGAAGGGGTAGTAAATGAGTGGTATGTTCTTGCTTCAGACTTCACGAGAGATGTGCTGGCAGATCTCAGACTGTGAACGAGTGAAAGCTTCAGATTTATCCCCAGTCTGGAGGGCTTACATTTTCCTGGGATCTTGGTCTTGATCATTAGCTCTCTAGATCATTAATACTGTTTTAGTGACAGTTAATAGTTTAAATTAGAGCATCTGAAGCATTAGTGACTGGTAATCTAAATCCAGTCCCAATTACGTTGAGGGATGTTGGTACACACCAGATTATTGCCTGCTTCTCTCGCCTCTACACTCTTGGGGGGGGAAAAAAGGGAAGAGAACCCACCCCCAAGAAAACCCCAACAAACCCCAACCACTCAACCTTTTCTTACCTCTAAGTGGGAATAAAACTTAGATGTGTTAGAGTTCCTGAGAAGTTCCTGCAATTAAAAACAAGACTCTGTAACAATGCTGCAATGTGAGGCAACGTCTGCAAAGTGTAAACAAATGCAGCACTCAGACAAGAAAGGGAATTTCTGGTTTGGAATAAGTGCTGCATATCTCTATTGCTTCTATTCTGTTCTTACCTTGCTCTGTCAAACAGCAGGCTTTTTCTAAACCTAAAACTCCCTAATACTGCAGTCATAGTGATTGTCCATTAGGGTTTTTTGTTTGTTTTGGCAGTTAAGGTTATCTTGCAGCATCCTGTTCCTATTCCTGGTTTCTTGAATTGGGATAATTTCAAATTCTGGAGTACAAATTTGTCCAAGAAAAAGTGTCATGTTTCAACCATTGTGTTAGGTAACTATGTGAAGAAAAATAGGAGAGAGCAAACATGTGAAGCACTTTACCTGGAAGATGTTGCCTCGGCACTCAAATCCATTCCCGATGTAGTTAGGTTTGCAAGTGCAGGTCCTTTCTGTCAGCTCCGTGTCATTACAGATGGCAAATTCGCTGCAGCCTCCGTTATTCTGTTAAGATCAAAATTTAAAATACATAATTCCTTCATTGCCAGGTGTATAAAATGATTCCAATTCACCACTGTTTTCCCCCCCCATATCTATAATTTAGGAAAGCTTAATCACAAGATCTTTTTGAAACCACATCTTGCCGGAACTTCTGATGGCATATGTTTTCTTGCCAACACTAAAGAGCATTTAGGGTTTATAGAAAATAAGTCTCCTTTTATGCAGAGGATGTAGTTCTGATTCCCTCCTTACATATTTCAATCATGATGCTGTAAGGATGCAAAATATTTGCATGCAAGTCTCACTCCGCACCTTAGGGATGAATCTTAGCTTCTCTGCCAGTGCAGCACTGACTTACTCTAAAGGGAACTATTTACACACTGTAAATCACTGGGATGGTGCCAGGAGCCTGAATTTATGGAGGAGCATTAGCACAGGACTGTTTTTCCCTGTCTATCTGGTGGCCCAGGTCAGCTGTAACAGGGACTTGCCTTGTTCTTGTCTCTGAAACATCTCCTGTCTGCACCTGACTCCAGCTTTGGGCTTGGAGCAGTGGATGCATCTCACCCAGCTGCCTGCCTCCAGAAAGCTCCCTGTGCTAAAGAGAGATGTTCCTCAGTCAGAAGCAGCATGTGGGGACTCAGAGCTCTGCTCAGTCACAAGTAGGTGCTCCCCTGTTAGCACCTTGGCTTGCAAATGAGTTTCTATCCTGGGCTTGAGGGCAAATTGGGGAAAATTGAGAAGCTCTCGTTTTCCCTTCTTGTACTTGTTTCATGGTGTTCTTTATGTTGCTGATCATCTCAGGGATCCTTTTCCATGGGCCATGAGAGGGAGCAGAAACTCCTTTGGGAGCTACCAGTGGGGCCTGTCTTGACAGGTCAGCCTGTCTTACAGCCTGGCGGTAAGCTGTGGGTTTGGGTAGCTTTACTATGAATTTAGCTTGGCTTAGGCAGACTGTTGGCAGCGTTAGCTACCTGTGAAGCTTTGCTGCACAGAGCTTTGGTCATCGTGGAGCCAGGTTAGCCTCTGGCATGACATTGATGCTCCTCAAGATGATCTTTACTTTTTAATCCGTAATTAGCCTGGCATAATTTGTCAAGTGGAAGCAGAGCTGCTGGAGCCCAGCATAGGAAAAAGCAAGAGAATACAAAATCCTAGGGAGCAGTGGCTCATAACTTTAAACTCCCCTTCATCCAGCTTCTGGTTTTGCCCGTGCTCTTTCATCTCTGCAGCCTTTCAAGGTCAGAGAAAGCCAGTTGACAGGCCAGGCTGGGAGGGTGAGAATTATTGTTACTGTTCTCAGTGCACAGAGGATTAATGTCCCCGGGGAGTGGGTATGTCCCTGCTGCAGCTTGCCAAGAGGCAGAGCAGTGCAGCTGGTGCAGAGAACCACGCTGACTGCCAATATGTGGCTTGCAGTGTGTGAACCAGCTTGTGCTGAACAAATGTGGCTGGTTCTCAGCCTGCAGTGACAAGTGAGGGACAGAATGGGGAATGCCACGAGATGTCCTGGGTTGGGTGTTGTGGAAGGAAATGGTTTTGTTGGCTTTTTATAGGAACTCTATATGACAAATAATTTGCTGACTTAGGTTTTACCACTACGGACCAGGGTCTGTTTCTCTAGATCAGATTTGAAGGGAGTTATTTAAGACTCAGTGATGAGTCCATGCCCTCACTTGTGTTATGTCCAGGCTGTGGTTGAGGAAAAGCCCTTCCTGCACATTTATTTTCTCTCATAGTGACAGCACTAAAGCAAATACTGAGCCAAGAATATTTATAGGTTAGCCAAGTTAATATAAATTGACTCTTAGTACACCTTACTTAGTTTAGAATGCATACAACTCCCAAAAGTGTAATGATTATAATGAGACCTGAAATTGTCTCCTTAAATGGATACTCACTTGTGAACACAGACTGATATATGTGCATGTTTTGCCATCTCCAGAATATCCCTTCAGGCAATTACATACTGCCTATAAAGCAAAATCAGAAAACATGCATACATTGAAAAATGCTTGAATTTTTTTTTTCAACACACATATATATAGTTTACTTTTTTTCTGGATAATTTCATGGTGATATGATGAGTAATTTATTAAGCTAAAAGTACATCACCTCTCCCACAGCAGTTTCTTGGCCAGTATGAACAAACATAGACTGAGATTGGGAAGTAAAAATTTTCAATAGGCTCTATCTGCCTTTTCCCTGACTATCCATCTCTGGTCTCCTCTCTGCTGTTCTGGTCATTTGAAATGACCCCTCTGACATCTGCACGTTATTTTCTTGCTGACAAAACAGGCTAAACCCCTAATTTGTTTCCCTCATTTTTTTTTGCATAGGTTGGTATTCTCCTCTCATCCCTGTCCTTCCCCTGTTTTTTTTAACTAATGAAATGTATCTTCAAAACACACCTGGAATTGTGTCCTGATGTTACTGGCAACTTCCCATGCAGTGGAAATGCATCTGATACTTCGTACTGGTTACTTTATTTTGCATTTGTAGTTATCATGAAGATGAAAAATGGTTGTAAAGAAATGAATTATATTCTCCAATTCACTGATTAATGGTTCTCAAATTAGAATTTACATTCAATATGTAGGAATTTGACAATTCAATGAGATTTCTGCAGCAGAAATAAAACTGGGAGATAGTCTAATAGCAGTGTTTATGTACTTCCTGGGTAAGTGAGAGCCCTACAGAAAGCAGATGCATGTCTGTCTTATAAATTTGCCTTTGCAGTGCTGGGATTTTGTAGTGGAGGTTGTTATTACTCTGATGTTAATTACGTTCTCACAAGTAAGGAAGTATAAATAAACTGATTGTAGCTACTACTTCTAGAGATCAGCAGAGGAGCGAGTGGATGCTGGAATGTTGTAATCCCTATGCAAGAGCTATGATTTAGCTCTTGCTTACATAGGGATTTTTATCATTTTGCTTCCTTGTGAGTGCATTTGAGCTGTGAGGGGAGAAGGGCTAGTCTAAAACGGAATTTTTCCATAGACAGTTTCTATAACAACAAAAGAAACATAATCTAGCAATACTTTCAAACTGACAGGTTTGAACATCAAAACCTCCCAAAGGAGAAAAACAACACTTGAAATAGTAAAACACTTCTTTCCTCTACAATTTTGGGTTTCTTTCACTGAAATGGATTTTTTTCCATGTTTATCTGCACTCCCCCTCAAATGCCTTTTTGAGGGAAACATACACTTTTCAGAATTCTTATGAAATTCACTTTTCTACTTAAAAACAAAGTCGACATGGGGAAATCTTTCTTTACCCAACAATAAGCACTTGACTAGGCCTATTTTTCTTCACTAACAAAGTACTCACTTGATTGGGTCCAGTCTGCGTGCATTCTGCATTTCTGTCACATCCACCATTGCTCACCAGACAAGGGTTGATTTCTTTATAAAATAAAACAGTGTAATATAGAGAGAGTAATTCTGAAAACCTGAGGAGGAAGAATTTTAAGTAAAGCATACTAGGGATGCAGATTTATGCCAAAATTCATTCCCCCAGGTACTTGGTACCTCAGTCTAGGTCTTCAGTTGTCTTGGTTAAGGTTAAAGCCCTGCCAGCAGCATTTCTGAAACCAGACCTGGGGAGGTGTGGTACAGTATCTAAAAGCCTTTGCTTGTGATGGCCAGACTACTGTGTGCGTATCAATCAGTTAATCAGAAATTCTGAAGATGGGGTTATCCTTGCTAGAGGTGGATGTTGTTTGATAGGGTTTGGTGTCACTCCACGCTGCTGCAGGTGCTTGGTTTGCCAAGCAGTATCAGCCACGTGGCAGGAAGAGATGCCTTTGGCATCAGGGGATATGGTATCAGCAAGCTGCACTTCTGGGTCAGAGCGGAAGAAGGATCATCCCCCTACAGGAAACCTCGCTCCTGTGATGCCCTCTGTGTGATATGAGAGTCAGGGCAGGGGCTTACCGATGCAGACGATCCCGTCTCCGGTGTACCCGGCGTTGCAGACACAGGCTCTGTTTCCCGGGGTTGTTCTCCGGCACTCTGCCTTGGCAGAACAGCCCCCATTGCTGCTCTCACAAGCATCAATAGCTGAACAGAGATTAAACAACAGCAGAGATTAAACCAGTGTGCTGGACTGGCTTCTTGCTTCTCGTGATAATCTGCCTCTGTCTTTTAAAGGGATTTACTAACATTTTCAGAACACAGAGTCTTTATGAATAAAGAGGCCACAGACTTCATTAGTGCCAGTTATTTAATACCTATTATTGTTTCAAGAGGGAAAGCTGAGATGAGGTTTCTAGTCTGGAATGTTAGAATTCATCCAGGACTGATTTTTCAGTAACTTTCCTTCTTCCAATTCTGCCCATTTCAACAAAACACCAAAAAAAGAGGGATGTTTGTGTTCTTCTCTAGCTTAAATTGCCATTTAAGTGTTCCCTGAGCTTGACATTTTCTGCACACCGATCATATAACTTCTCTTCCAGGATGTCTAGAGTATAATACCAACTAACCCTCCTGTGACAGAAAGTCCCGGTTCTTATACAGATGGATACTCATACTGTTCCTCCAACTCTGGGTGAGCTGGATGCTCACACCTTGAGAGCAGGGAGGAAGTGTTGTCTGGTCTTCAGTGGGACTCAAATCAGCCTGAACATTGCTTTAATTTTTGCTTCAAATGACCCTAAATTGCTGTTTTAGTAATTTCAGACCAGGGACTTGATTTTTTTGTTCTGTACATAGTTTTTTTCAGGAGTCATGTATAGGAGAACAAGGGTGAGTGCAGAGTTACAATGCCTGATCTGTGTCACCCAGCTCTTCCTGCACATGGGAAATTGCCCCCTAGTAGATTAAAATGGATTTGGCTGTCTTGTGCCAGAAGAGAAAATGAAAGCTGACAGAGTAAGAGTGGCAAAATCTGGGATTAGGACCCTGCCAGTCATTGTGAGTAAGTAGAAAAATGGGCTTCTGTTCTGTAAAACATTAGTATTTTAATCAGTTAAAAATTAAGAAAAATTATAATTAATTATGACAATTGTAACTGGAAGCAGTCTGTTTTGGATAACCCAGATTCTTGGAGGAACATCTAGGATAAGATGCTGTTATCCCTTTCTGAGGGTCTCTTGAACCTCTGTAGTCTAAAGAAATGCCATATCTAAATGCCATAATTTTCTAAAGAAATTACCATACCAGAAATCTGAGCAAGTTTAGAAAGCTGAGGAAATGGTAGAGCTACCCAGCTTCCAATAGCTGGAAGCATTATTGTACCCTGAATTGGCCTCTCTTTGCTGGGCTTTGTTGGGAAAGGGAGTAAAAGTCACAAACCAGGTTTCATTACCCTGCAAACAATGGGGCTGGGGTTGTGCACAGCATGTTCCCTTTTCTCTGGTCTCCCTCAGCACAATGCCTCGCAACTTGGAGATTTGGAGCCCTTTGTTTGCTATGAATCTGCACCTGTTGGGCTGCTATTTGTTTTGAGTGAACTGGCAGCAATTCTTGTTTTTTAACTGGTGCATAGGGAAGTCCTCGTCTCTCACCAACTCTACTGTGACCAGAGAGCACTTAAAGCATTTTTCTTTGGTTTCTTTTTATTTCCTAAAGGGAAGAAATAAAGTTCACTTGCCTGAACAGAATGTCCCGTTCCCCTCAAACCCAGCTGCACACTTGCAATAGGCAGTGCCATTTGATAGGAGAAGGCAACTAATGAAATAAAAGGAGGGAGGCAACATTTAAAAGAGAGGAAAAAAAAATTGGTCAGGTCTTTTGTACAGCCCTTGTTTTTGTGAGTTGTTCTGAAGGTAATGTTGCATAGAAATAACAAGGCACTGAACCATATAGTAAGAAGTAGCTAAAACCATAAAAATGGACCTAGTTGGACCAAGCTTTTAAAATGTATTTTGGATGTATTATTTTAGGTATTAGAATTCCATGCTTTGGTCTTATTTTTCTGTTGTGCAGAACTCCAGAATCTGCATGTCTACTCACCCAAAAAGTTGTGTTGTGTGCACCCAATTTATGGAGAGATGCAGCCAGCACAATTCATCATTCTCCCCTACTCTGGCCATGCCTGCACCTATCCTCACACCTGCAGGTGTGTGTCAGTGGATGAAAAAATACACAAGGGAAGAACAATCTGCTTCTGTCAGAAGCACAGTCTTGATTCCAGAATGTGTAGGATCCCCATGAGCAAATTTGAGAGTGTAGTTTTGCCAAAAAAGCCTGGTGAAATATTGCTACTGTGAACCGAAGGCCATAGACACATGGGGGAGAGAATGACCTACATCTGGTAAAAAGGGGTTTGCCCCTCTAGTTTCTCAGCTCCTACTGAGGAGCTGTGACTGCAAATGAGGAGTCTTTCCATCCACCTTTCCTCGTTTTTTTTGAAATGTCTTGGTTAGTGTAAATCTTGCTGCCTGGTCAGTGGTGAGGGGACAGATGCACTTCAGTAAATGGCTCCGTGGGGCTCACTTGCTCCTTTGAAAGCTAGTTAGTGTCCCAATATTGGTGCTGGACTGGTAAGAGCATTTTTTTGTTGTTGTTGTTTGTATATTTTGGTGTGAAGAGGAGAGCTTTGAACTTTTTGGCCTCATTACAATATACATTAGATTTACATTGCTCCTTATCTCTGTGAGATGTGCTGCAGATAAGTCATGAGCAAGGTGGACTATGATTTTTGCCTTGCAAGAGATCCCCTTTTTCTCCCCTCTCCTCTAAATAAGTGCATTCAATACATACTTAGCACTGGTGTGGCATGAGGCGTTGCATGCGTCATCTTTGATTTCTGCAAGTGGAAAAAAAATGAAGTAGGGATCAGAATCTTTTGGTCAACATCCTTCTAGGTTCAGAGTCTCTTGTTCCTACCATGTGGAGCTGGAGCCTGAGCTCTGCATCAGGCAACTGTGCTCTCAGTCTCTATAGAGACTCCATCTATAGAGTCTGTATAGATCAGTGAATACCACTTAAGTTCACTTTTAAACAAGAGTTGTGTCATATTGTCAGGAAAACATTTCACCCATTGTAATTTATCTGTATTTATCTGGTGAATCTTGCACAATATTAGTTTAATTATATAAGTGTAGGTTTTCTAAAGGAGTTGAAATTTTTCCGGACATAACAACTATAGCAACTTGCTTGCAAAACTCTATTTATTACTGATTATTTCCCTGGGAAAATTTAGAACTGATCTTGAATGCTATTATTACTGTGTTTGTAACATTTTAAAATTTTCTACTATTATAGGTAGAGTTTTGAAATAGTTACTGAATACATTTTAATTGTGTCTAAATAGAATATAATTTGATTGGATATAGGAGCTGTATTAAGCCAGCGCAAAATGATTTATTTGCTAATTATTTTTTATCGCATTAGCAAGAACATAATTTAATATCCAGTGTTGTGTAGCTAAATCACGTTATTGAAGCACTTGAGAGGCTTTTGATCTGAGGGTCAAAATGTGCTGGGTAGTCCAGCTCTGGAAAACATATAGCTTTAATAAATGGGATATTCTTTTGGAACAGATAGAGGGTGTCAGAGGTAGAGAATTAGCTTAGAAGTAGGGTGCTTCAGTATCATGAGCAGTGTCTCAACTGGCTCCCTAATAATACAGTAATTAATTGCCACAGGACAGGAATGTGACCTGTATTTCACTGCATGTGGAAAGCTGCACTGGGATCTGATCGTGGCTGTAGTTCTGTCGTTTTCTGAAATGCTCACTTTCTACCTCAGAAAAGATAAAAAAGACAGGACACTCACCAGTCTCACATGTCACTCCTCTCCAGCCAACATCACATTCACAGGAGCCGTCCCCGTCGATCCCGCTGCTGCATTTCCCATGGACACAAGCGCACGCTGTGGGAGAGATGGGGGGAAGCCACTGTCCCTGGCAGCATGTGCAGCAAGGGGCAGGAGGACAGCAGGGGTGGCCCAGACATCACCTGCTGATGGCACCTTCTGCTCTAGACTGTTTGAAGAAACACCTTGTCTTGTGCCTTTTGGCTTCTGATTACACAATAACTCTAAGCTCAAGTTATGCTTATCTTTCCTCTGTTCCCAAATACAGGGCCCAAAATTGTATTTTAATGGGAAAGAATTAGTGGAAAATAGCAGTGTTAAAGAGGATTGTTCTTGCTGCATTCTTTTCTGAGTCTATAGTGTGCCAGAGTAGAAGGCACTGTCTCCAGCCAAGGGATTAGAGAGAAAGCTCCATTATGGGGAAAGAAAAGGGGTTAACGATATTTTTAAGACTGGCATATTACCCTGAAATTGCTGTACATTTCTAGAATGGATATGGTTAGAAGACGAAAGGGGAAGGTTTGGGCACCTGAAGAGGCTGGCAAAGCTCCTGTGTGGTTTGGGGACGCTCAGTACCTTGATCACAGTTGCGGCCGTATTTGCCCTCGCTGCAGCTCTCGCAGGCCGTGCCCACAAACCCCTCCTCACACTGGCAGGTGCCGGTGCCATTGATGCCATCCAGGCACACGCCGTTCCCAAAGCAGGCGTTCCCGGCTTTTCCTGGGCAGGGCTGGCACTGCCGGCCGAAGAAACCCGCGCAGCACTCCCTGGTCTGGAAACCCAGAAATGCTGTGCTGAGGCTCAGGGTGGCAAGCAGGGTGAGTGGGAGATCTGGATTTTTACAAGGGCTTGTAGTGATAGGACAAGGGGAAATGGCTTTAAACTGAAAGAGGGTGGGTTTATACTGGGTATTAGGAAGAAATTCTTTACTGTCGTGAGGCATTGGAACAGGTTTCCCAGAGAAGTTGTGGATGGCCCCATGCCTGGAAGCTCAAGGCAAGGTTGTACGGGGCTTTGAGCAACCTGGTCAAGGGGAGGATGTTTCTGCCCCTGGCAGGGTGGTTGGAACTAGATCATCTTTAAGGTCCCTTCCAACTCAAACTAGTCTTCGATTCTGTGATTTTTAGCAGCACATCAGCTCTGCCGGTCTGTGACCACACTCCTCAGTGTGCCAGGACACAGGCTGCCACCCCAAGTCCTTGGTGGGACCTGTGTGCCCTTCACCACCCCAGGGAAAGGTGGGCAGAATTGCCAGGGACAAGCATAGGGTTACCCTTCCCAAACCTGTGCCCCCGCTGCACCATGTCAGCTCCCAGCCCTCCCTGTGCTGCAGCCATCATTGTTCTTTAACCTTCTAATCTCTGCTGTGTCCAGAACAAAGGCCAATAAATATGCTGTCAGGAGCTGCCTTGACGTGCTGTGTGTGCTTAGTGGGAATTATGAGGAGGATGAGGCTCGGGGAAGGGGGTTCCTGGTTTTTACCACAGCAGAAACAGTGAACTCACAATGATGGTTTTAGCACACTTGGGCTGGCACCCGATCTGGATGGTGTACAGTCTCATGTGGTTTTCTGTGAGGACACAGTATTTCTTCTCCCCTGCCTGAGCAAACATGGGAGAAACAGATGCACTTCTGAATAATATCGATCAGCTACTTTCAAACGTGTTGAAAAATGAGACATTAACTTTATGCATGCTGTGCAGTGACTCACACATTCACAATTAAAATGAAGGAAATTCTTAGAAATAAAAATGTATAAGTTAAATAATTTCTAATGAACATATAATCAGTTTAACTCAGTGTCTTGTGGTGTTTTAAAGATGTCTAAAATTGCCTTTGCTCAGAACTGAACAGATTCTATTGAGAAGTTTTACAAACATTTTTTAAAATTTTTCACATTTTCTGATCTTTCTAATTCTTCTTGGAACACTAAGTTATGAAGTTCTGCAAAAACAGCTGTTGAAACATTATCTTCCAGGTCTGAATACAATTAGGAAAGATTGTTTGCTGAAGAAAGCTTTTGATGTCAGTACACACTTGTGAGGAGATTGAGACATCCAGCTTTCCATTGTAAAGGAAATGTTAATGAGTTTGAGTTTTACCCATGAAGACTTAAATTTGATTTTGCCAGTCAAGTACTTTGATGAGGTGGATGCAACTTGATCTACTTTGGAATACCATTACTGGCATAACGAATTAATAAATAATAAAGAAAAATACACTTATGTAATCCCAATGGAGGGGCTTTCACAGAGAAGTTAGATACCAAGAAACTCTAAATATCTGCAGCTCTCATGTGTTGGACCTGGGCATCCAAAGTCTCTATAATCTCCAAGTCTCCTTGTGACCATAATTTACAGCATATTGCTGGGGACAGATTGAGTTTGGCCTTCTGTACATCTCTGATTTGAAGGGCTCAGAGCTGATTCTGTAATTCCTTCTGGAGCAGGCATACTCCAAACCACATTGAAGTCCCTTAATTTTGCGTGGTAGAGGTAAACTTTGCAGTTTGAGGAGTCTTTAGTTGTCCCAGCGCATATGAGAAACTGGCCTTGAAAGATAAAATTATCTTTAAGCTGCCCTTCTGCTACCTTAATCCCAGGTAGATTAAAAAACCAAAACTCTAAGGTCAGAGTAGATTGAGTCTATTGACTATAAGCAATATATGTAGCAGGCTGAAGTAAATACTGTATCTTTTGTTGAAACTGAGGCAATTATATTAAAAACAGGATTAAATGCATCCATAGTCAGTTTTGACATAAAAAACCCAACAACCCTAGATTAATGAGAAAATACTCACTATTTCTTTGGTTCCTGGGGGACAACTTGATGGTTGTGAACAAATTCTGCACTTCTCCTTAAGCAACACAAATGGGAGGCAGTTAACAGACTGCATAGAGCTGCAGGCAGGTATTTACATAGAAAAAGCATGATTTCCAGCCATATTTCTAAATCTAGTCCTTGAGGTGCATTACCAGGATAACCCCTTTGGTAAAGATGATGAGGGGAGCTGTCCTGCTCAGCAAGGAAGAATATCCCTATTGGTGGCCCTGTGGGGACACTCTATGGGAAGCCTTCTCCCAAGGCTTTTGGATATTTTTATTTGCTCTTCTAAAGTGATTCTTCCCACTTTATAAACAAGTGGTCTAGTTACAAAGATGTATTAGAATAATACCTTACTAATATTATCTGAATATTAGAGCTCAGGAATTTCTTATTCCTGTGCCACTCTGATTTTATTTTATCGAAGCTGTCAGAATGCTGGTTTCAGGACCAAAGCTGTCTTAAGAGATGCTAAAACTCTGGTAGGAATATCCTTTGTAGAAAATGTGTGCATTCTTTGCAGGGAAGTAGTATCACATGTCCTATACGTTTGAGCTGTGTTTAGCTCTCTGAGGGGCCTTTAAGCATCTATACAAGCAGGACCACTTACAATGATCACGGTATTATTGAGATCACATCTGTTTTTCTGGATTTCCAGGACCTTTCCCAGTCCATGAATAATCCCTTTGTCTGTGGCAACGTTTGCGTAGCTTATAGGAGCATCGTTTATGTATAGCTGCAAAAGACATGGAATCAGTTAGAGAGCAGCAGAGGTGTTCCATGGCTCTGTGGTAACCTGAGCAGTAGGAGGTGGAAGAAAGAGAGAAACGTATAGGGATCACTTAAAGAAAACCAACAAAAGTAGTTAACATCAGGCACTTGCTCATATTCCAGCTGCTGCATTTAACTGCTTCGCTGCACTGGAGGGCATGGGATGACTTGCAGCCTGTTGAGATTTCTTAGCAACAGGATTTGGCAGAGCAGATTTTTCCACCAAGGAGTGTAAAACCTATGATGAAGGAGGCTAAGGCATACCAAAAGATGGGTTTGCTGTGTCTGGGGGATGAGGGGCTTCAAGGAAACCCTCCCAGCAGCTGCTCTTTTGAGGAGGACTTTCATCATCTCAGTGCTACCCCACAATCCCATCGTGCCCTCACCAGCAGCAGTTCCACTGCAGGTGCTTTTTCAAGGCTCAGCTGTGGGTAGAGCAGAGAGCAGGGCTGAAACTCCGTGGGTGAGAAGCTGTCTTCCTTTTCCTATGCCCAGAGGGAGTTCTGGGACAGAGAGGGAGGAAGAAATTCCCTTCCTGACCCTGTCTCTTAATCTTGCTGTGCCTGATTTTTCCATGAGTGGTATGGAAAGATAATTAATATTTGTTGCCCTGTGCTTTGAGCTCTTAGGATTGAAAGTGGAGTGAATTCACAGAAAATAGAATTAATGTTTTATAATTGAGGGCAGGTTTCTAATTGCCCTTGGAAGTCAGATTAATGACTGCTCTGGAATTCAGGCTTGTAGTTGCTAGAGACAGATGCCTAAAATTCAATGCTAAATGTGAACAGCACAACTGAAATCAAATTCAGTCAAAGATACCTTCAAGGGTGACTTTGAATTAAGCGGGTCTGAGACAGGCCTTGCATTTGAGTGACAACTTTTGTGCTGTTGAGTCACAGAAGCGAATGAGGGATGCACAGTTCCCTTTGACTACATGTCAGTTTAAAGTTGAAGCTGGATTTGCAAAAAGCAGGAAATCTGTTTCTCCCAGCAAGTGCAGACAGCAGTACCTGGCTGTTGTGGAGGAAGAACCCAACCTGGTAGGAGAACCCTAGCATGGTCTCCCTGTGCATGCCATT
This sequence comes from Callaeas wilsoni, assembly GCA_013398955.1. Taxonomy (NCBI): domain Eukaryota; kingdom Metazoa; phylum Chordata; class Aves; order Passeriformes; family Callaeidae; genus Callaeas; species Callaeas wilsoni. Next base: position 53,500 of record VWPU01013768.1, read on the forward strand.
GTGCAGGTTGTTCTTCAGGAGCTTCTCATCCAGCACAACATGATAGCGGATTTGGCCTTCATCCTGCAAACACGCAATTACATTCAGGGTTATATAACAAAGAATGAAAACTTCCTAGGGAAAGAGTTTTGCAAAGGGTTTAAGCCTCTCTGAATTTAAAGAGAAGTTTCTCCAGTAGGCAGGTATTTAATGTTTCCTACTGTGGAGAGCCTGCATTCCTGTCATAATGAAAATTTTATTGACCATGGAGGGTGAAATGCTACTGAACTGGGAAGACCAAGGTTTGCTTGAGCCTGTAGTGTGTTTCTGTGCATAGGGCTGGCTGATGGATTCAGGGGAAAATCAGATGACTTTTTAGGACTCTGAACTTCATGGGTTCATTTGACATCAAGTGTTGCATATTCATGAGTGCTTTTATAATTTTTCCATACCCATTCCTGATTTCTTTGGAAATTCCTGAATAACCTATAGAGGAATAAACTATAGGTGAATGTTAAGAGTAGTTTTTATATATATCTCTATATTTTTATATCTATATGTATAAAATCTTTAAGGGAATTTTCAGTCAATAAAGACTGAGAGTCACACCAGTTAAATGAAAAGTTTTCTATGCCTGGTTGGTAAAGTGTGTTCATATTTCATTGAAAAGTGATGAAGTTACTGTCTGTACACCAAAACTTTATGTGGGCTTCCCAAGGCTTCTGCATCTTGTTCTGAAGCAGGAGACTCCCAGAGCTCTCCCTGATTAGGAGAAGGAAGCAGAAGCAGGATGGGTTGGTGAGACATTGACTGATGTGAGAGAAGCTGGGGCATTTGGAGAGTTTTAGGAGCTGTCTCGCCCACAGATAGTGCTGCTGCAACTTTGTCTTTGCAATAAAAGGTGCTTGTGGGAAATTCTGTTGCTCACTGTCCCCTTGTTCTGAATGTCCATGCTGCTCCTGGCTCCTCTGCTCCTTCAAAATTTTGCGAAAGCATGGAGCAGCTCCAGGATGTGAGATTTGTGATGTTGCCTGGCTGTGCCCACAGAGTGAAAGAATGGCTTTGACATCTCTCAGGGCTGGCCCAGTTCCACAGATTTGGCAAAGAAATATTTGCAGATGAGAAAGTGGGAATTAAGACAGAGCTAATCTCCGTCAGTGTCCAGCCCTATTTAATCTCCTGACTTTGATGAATTGTAGGAAAACTAATACTGATCCATCTTGATTTATATCTTTAGTCACCAGCAGAGTTAGGACATCTTGCCTCATTAGGGCCAAGAAATGGGGTCTTCTCCCTGTGCCAAATGCTTCCCCCTGCAGCAGAGTTCTTCCAAGTGTTTCACAAAAAGGTTAAGCCTCAGGCAGACTCAACTTTTTTTTTTTTTTTTTGGTCAGATTGCCACATCAGGCAAGGTTGGGAGGATGGAAGAAAGACTGAAGAAACATTGGTGAGTAGTGGAATGAAAATGATTTCTCTGTGTGTCTGTGTATAATCCAGATCTACTGGGACTGATGTCCTATGCATCTCACAAAGTTTGTTACAAATTCTTTTTGTAGTAATGTGGAAATGACGATGCTGTGTCAAGAAACAACTAAAGTAGCGTTCAAATGTCATTTGAACAGATGGAGATTGATCACTTGTGAATGTGGGGCTTTTGCCATGGGTCTGCTGTTGCTGGTAAATGATTTGGGATGAGTACTTTGAAACCTCTGCTCCTCAGCTTCCTGGCTGTAAATGGAGACCATACAAGTAGGGATAGTGTGGCAGGGTAAATATTTCTGGAAGAACAGGCAAGAATTAATGCCATTGGGCAAGTCATGAGTGAAGCTTCCTCTGCAAGGTGTGTGGCTCTTGATATGTGCAATCTATAAAGCTGTTTCAAATTGGAGAAAATATGAAGAAAGCCTCTGGGATGATGCATAAAAAGGATAGCTTATCTTGGGAGGAAACCGACAGGGTTGAGGAGGAGGTTTGAACTGGCAAATGCCAGAGAGAGAAAATTGCTGCTGCTAAAACATTCTTGGCATAAGAATAAAAGAATATAAAGTGGCCTGAGGTACGCTGTCAAAATAATATAAACTAGCTCTGGGCATGAGGACTGAGGTCATCCTCAGCAGGGTGGGTCGGATGGACACATCCATGCTGGTGGGAGGAGCAGGTGGCCAGGTCAGGCATGAGCCTGTCAGGGAGCTCCTGAGGGTGGGCAGCAGCAATAGCCTTTGCCAGAGGAACTTTTTCTGAGCCCTGGGACTGACCAGCCATGCTTGCAAACTGGGATCAGACACCGTCCGCAGAAAGTAGCTGGGTGATAGCATTCCTGCAGGAGTGACAAGGAAAGCATCTGGATAGTTTTAAGAAAGAGTCAGAATATTTCATGGCATTATTAATGATGAGGTATTAGTGATGTCAGGGGACTGGAGTTTGTTCACCTAAAAAACTCATTTCATTGTTTTTCCTGGTCAGTCCTGTACTGATCTTCTTTACATAAAAAAACATCTCTCAAAATCCACAAGCCAAAAAAAGTCTACTGATAAGATGTCTTGGAAATTATCACCATGTTTTTAATCTAGAGAAGGCAAAAACACAGAACAAATAGCTAGGCTCTTCCAGTAAGTCAGGAAAATATGGGTGGATCCCTCCCATTTCAGCTTCTCTGGTGTTACAGACAAAACCTAATGTACTGGATTTCTGGGAAACAAATCTTTTCCTATATCTGTGTCCTTGTAACCCACTCACTTGAAACAAAGATGAAATACTGAGCTGTTAGGACAAGCCTTGTGAGAAATACGTACCAGAGCAGCAGATTTCTTATCCTTCAGGTAATTTTCTATGGCATCATTACTTGGAGCAAAGACTGTGTATGTGTTTGCCTCTTCTATTTCGTTAGCCAGGTTGTATTGCTGTTGTGAAATACATAAAAAAACCCCAGAATGAGCACTGATGGTCTGATACTAGTCTGAAATTCAAACAAAGCAGAGAGCTTCCTCTGTTCTGAAAACATTGTGAAAATGATGTGGAAGCTTACAACAATGTAGCCCCTGAAAATGGAGTAGTCGGGCATTTGCTCCAGGCGGGCCAGCAGCCTCGGCAGGACAGCGCTGCGGAGCGGGGTCAGGACCTGCAAAGGAGCAGAGATCCCACATCATCTGCAAGGATCACATGCAGGACCAGATGCTGTTCTGTGCAAACAGGTTTTTTCCACAGGCGGTTAATAGTTTCGCGCTGCTTGGGTGCAGAGGAGCAGATCCTTATCAATATACTGTATACCTTATCAATGACGTGAATGACCCCGTTTGTGGATGCGATGTCGCTGGCCACAAAGCGAGCGCCCTCGAGGGTCAGGTTCTGGAAAAGCGAGAGGAGACAGGGTTTGCATTCACACTGTTGGGGTGGTGTTTTTCCAGCAGCTCATCCTGTGGATTTCCACACCTTCCCAAACGCTTGCCTAGGGCTGCACCGCGGCACCGCTCACGCCAATCCGCACCGGAGGCTGGGTTACGCTCAGGGAATCATGCACAGGAGAGGGGACTTCAGGATTTTTAGGATTCTCTGCTGTTCCCTGTGTGCAGACTGGCAAAGCCCTGGGCTCGCTTGCACCGGAGTGGTTACCTGGGGTTACCTGCACCTGCCCCCACCACGAACTAGGCTGAGCTCAGAGCTGATCCACACCCTCCCAGTTCTGTGCAGCTTTGAAGGACCCTGTTCATAACTTTTCCTTTGGAGCATGGAAGTGGGGGGAACCTCACCCTTCCCTCATGGGGATGAAGTGCTCAAATGTGACTTGTGTATTTCCAGGAAATCCTCCCCAGAACATGGAATTTACCTAATAAAAAGGCTGATGGGGAAGAGCTGTAAGTTATTTACCATAAAAATACCCTCGGGTGATTTAGGACTATGAAGTTGCATGTATGGAGATGTGTGTTATCACTGCTTCCTCCTACCTTCCCAGTTCCCTAAACTAAGTCATTTGGTTTCCTAGACGCTCTTTGTCTTAATTTAGCTCACACAGGCTGCTCCAGGCAGGGACTGCTCTTCTGCTTGGTTACAAGACTGTCCAGTGTTTGCAGCAGCTACTGGGACATTAGAAATAAATAATGTTGAGGACAAATTTCAGTGATGTAAAGTGGTGGAGAAAAACAAGCTCATGTTTCTCCCAGAGGGCCCAAAATAATTGAACTATGCCTTTAATTTTATGACATGGTGTTTTTTTAAAAAAGATGCACGATGTCTGTGTGGTTTTGTAATACAAGACAGCAGCAGTGATGGTCAGGGTTTGGTGTATGATACCACAGTGATTTGCAGGTCATCTCACCCCATTTTCTTTAGACAAGTGTAGGAATTTGCTCTGTAGCGATGTTGGCAGCATGTCAGAGGACGATAAATTCTGGAGATCAGCAAAGCTGTAAGCTCCTGTGAGTACATGATACCTAAAGGAAATTAACTGGATTTGAATGTTCTGTATTTTCTCTCTCTTTTTTCTTTCTCTTATTTCAGATAAATATGCTTAGTGTGTCTAAAACTGTGGTTTTAAGCAGGAATTGCTTCTACAGCACCTTGTTCAACCACGTTCTGATCTTAGTTAGACCTTTAAACATTTCTGACATAATACAAATAATGCCTTTTTTCCAGTGGACTTGCTACAGAGGTTTATACCACTGGAACTAGAAGGGGAATCCTATGCCCTTCCTTTAAAATCAAAATACCTGTCTTGCTCTAGTGGCTTCAAATCAAAAACTTGTTTAGTATAAAAAGCAGTTAATTAAAAAAACCCAACCCCCAAACCATTAACGTACTTAAGGAGAGTTGGAATGTTACTTTTTGACATCCAAAAGGCTTTCTCATCCTCATCCATGTTCTCAATTGCTTGCAGAGAAGGCACAAGGACAGTCAGGTTTGAGGTGGTGGACAACACTGAGTTTATCTTGGCCTCCTGCATGAAAGTAAAGAGGGTAAAATAATTCATCCTGGGGGTGGTCTATAAATAGTAGCTGGTGACATTTTAAGCGAGGTGGAGTATGTGACGTGCTTTGTGACCAGCTTGGAAAGGAAAAACTATTATACTGAGCAATGACTTGAACAATAGCACTTAGACCTGTACAAAAATGGTAAACGAGTGTCTATTTTTTACAGACTAGATTGCCAGCATTTAAAGGGCAGAAATAACGTTCTGGTCGGAACTGTTTTTTATTAGGACACACATAACTTGACTCCCACAAAAGTTAGCCTGTCTCATAGGTTTCATATTATGCACTTGAATGTTTAAAAAAAAAAAAAGGTGGTGATAAATGTTAATGGTTACTGATAAATTCGAGTAACTTGCTCTTACAGAGCACTCTATGCTCCTTAATAGATAGAAGGATTATGAACCATGAAATAAGAAACTCCCATGACACAATGTTCCCATTTGGAACAAGACTATTTAATATGGCTGGGATTTTTTTCAAGATGTCCAAGAGTTATCTGTGCCCACTAGCACTGTAGTGGAGCTTGCTGCTGACAGCTCTAATTTTAGATGGGGATTGTGAGATCTGTAGTGTGCATGAATTGATTCATCTCCCATGTTTTTATCTCCCTTAAGGATGGAAAGAGCCTCCAGTGGAGAGGTTTTTTCCAATTGTGTGGAATTTTTATTTTTTTGAGTAAAAAAAATGGAAAGCTAAATATTTACATGTGATCTTGCTGGAAATGGGGTTCTCCAAACTCTTCGCAGGCTCCACAACTTGCCATTTTTGATACTGCAAAACTTGAGGGAGCAATATGAGTTTGGGTTCTACCTTTTTGCAGATGGTATGCTGCTCGGAAGCTGGCTTGTTTTGGATAGTTCTTCATTACCCATATTGGGTTTTAAGTTAAGAAGGGAACCAGGTCCCTTAAATAGCTGGGAATTTTGTCTCTCTTAAGATCATCCTTATTTCTAACCATCATCCCTATCACCTTCCAAATATTTAAATACAGAAAGAGCAACAAACTTCCCCTTCTCATCCTTCTTGACCAGCAAGAAAAATATTTGGTTATGAAAACCGGTAAACATCACATTCCTGCTTGAGTACAAAGTTAAAAATCCACAGATGGATATGCCTCCCTATTTTGCTCATGTTTGTAGTTACCGATGTTTATTTTAAGTGATAGCATTTCTCTGAAGTGCAGCAGAAGTTTCCACATCTGTTTCAATAGGTTATACAGAATCTTCCCTCTGATTTGTTCCCTCTTTGTCTAAAGAGCACATTAGCGGGTGAACAACATTTCCTATTGTTCCCATTTCTTTAAATTCTTTAGTTTCTCTATAGTGTCCGGTGTCACAATCTGAGCTCAGGGCCAGGCAGACAACTGACTTGAATTAGCCACCTTGAGCTCTCTCAAGAAGCTCCCTGAGGTGCTCCTTGCAATTATGTACTTTAATGATCCACAAGCCATCTAACTTTGAAAAGCCTTAAAGCAACTAATGTGCTGTGACTTCTGCTTCTGATGCTATTCATTAACACATCACTGTTCTTTTTTGTTCACCATGTATTTACTGCACACTTCTCACATTTAGGTTTTAAGCTCTTTGTGGGAGCAACTGGTTTTGATCTTTATTCATACAGTGCCAATCACAGTGGGGTAGGACCTCTGGTGTTACTGCTGCTCCAGTAATAAATGATAGCATGTGAAAGTAGGAAGTAGATTGTGACAACCGGTATATCCAGAACTTTGGGGTTTAAAGCCTAATTTGGTGTTTCTTCCATAATCTGGAGCCAAACAAGTGAATCTTTTTCCTCATTGAGGTTGTTCAGCCTGGAGAAAAGAAGACTCCAGGGGAGACCTTTTGTGGCCTTTCAGTACTTAAAGGGAGCTTGTAAGAAAGATGGGGCAGAATTTTCAGCAGGACCTCTTGCAAAAGAATAAGAGATGATGGTTCTAAACTGAAAAAGGGTGGATTTAGAGTAGATATAAGAAAAAAAAAAAAAATTCTAACAATGAAACACTGGAAGAGGTTGCTCAGCGAGGTGGTGGATGATGCATCCCTGGAGACATTCAAGGTCAGGCCAGGCAGGACTCTGAGCAATGTGATATAGTTGAAGATGTCCCTGCTTATGGCAGGGAGATTGGACTAGATGGCCCTTAAAGGTCCTTTTCTACACAAACCATTCTATGATTCTATTTCCTGCACCTCAGTCAGGCCTGCGCAGACTGAGCTTTTTCTTGCTCTCTTGCTGTGGCAGCAGCATGCTGACCAGCCATACACTTGCGTTTTCCTGCCGTGGGGCACAGTGAAAATGGGGAGGGTAAAGAATTGCCTTCCCTCCCCGCTGGTCATTTTGTCGACTGAGAGAAGTTGAAAGGAGCCACCTGGGGTCATGTTCAGTCTCTGCTCACACCCTACTGCTGGTCATCTGGACTACAGTGTGTTTTCATACAAAGTTAGTCCTGGCTTATGTTGCTCCCTGCCTCAGAGAGCAGGCTTGGAACTAGCTCTGCTGCTTGTGGAGCTTCCTTACTTGCTGAATTTGGGTTCAGAAGTTGTTTTTCAGGCAGAAATAGGGAACAAGATGATCAACCCCTCCACGACTGGTGGGAAAGGCACCCTGATGCCTCTCCAGATCTTCAGCTTCCTCTCTCTGATGGAAATATTGCTGTGAGGTTCCCATTTCTAAACTCGACAAGGCTCATGTATTTCTGAAAACTTGAACATACTACAAAAATTAACCATGAAGTGTACTTACATTAACCCATTGGTTAAAAGCAGCTGCTTCTGACAGAGTGGATAGCTCCTGATTAGAGAGAAGAGAGGTTAATGAGTTTGTAAGCTATAATTAGCTGTACCAAAGTGCTCTTGCCTGTGTAGTAACCCACTGTGTCTGGCCTGGCTGGTGTGACATGGAGGAGGAGGTTTTCAGTGTATGTGAAAAGGGAGGGCATTAATGTTTTTCTAATACTTATACTTTCTGGTAATGGGAATGGTGAGTTACCAGCTCTTGAAAATCAGGCCATGGATTGCTTAGGTGTGCACCTGACCTTGGTACGTATTGTGTACTGACCCCAGGCTAAGCATAAATTTCCTGTGATTGTCAAACCTAATTATTTTCTTAACTCTGTGAAAAGTTGATTGAAATGTATGTTGTTTTAGCTGATATTTTTACATCCTCTTACACATCACTCAGCCCTTACTCTGCCACAGTACTTAGAACAGAGATGGATGATAGCATAAGCAGGGGTGGCAGGTAGTGCTTAGAGCCATGTAAGATTATTGCCAGGGGCTGAGACAGACGACGCTTTGATTTTTTTCCTGCACTGTTAAATGTGTATTTATTTCTCCAATTGACTTGCTTTGGTTTTATCTGCCTGTGGGTCAGCACAGTTTGTCTCAACGTGATAAATTGATCATTTCCACTGAGAGAGACTGCAGGGCAGAACTTCACAAGAGCTGATTGCTTGGTGCTCCCAGCTGGGAGGTGAGTGCTTAGCTCTTCTGCAGGTCTGGACTCTGGGACTGGCATTTTCCAATTTGTTTTCAATTTCAAGTTTTCAATTTGTTTGAAGCCAGAAATACACTCTGCTCCCTTAGGCCGCTTTCCAAGCCATGTTTTTAAACACAACAGATCATCTACGAATCAGGCAAGCGTCTCCCACTGGAACACTCTTTGCAGCAATCACTGCTGGGCATCATATTTTTGACTGTTTATAAGGGCTTTGTTATTCTCTCTGGTTAAGATCCAGTGTGGGACCTGTGCAGTAGGTCCTGCGCCCAGAGAAAGCCACCACATTACTTACATCTGCAGCATTTCCGTAGCATGTTCTACCGTCCCCCTCGTAGCCCTTTGGGCACACACACTCCCAGCCACGAGAAGACTCAAACTGACAAGTTGCCTTCGAACCAGAAAGAGAGAGAATTTGTCAAATACTCAGGAGACCACTCCAGCGAGGATGGCCTGTAAAGCCTCTTGACTAGGACCCATTTATATGCAAGCATAAGCTTACAAAGGACTTTTTTGCTATCTTCCATGGGTGTTCTCACCTTCCTATATGACATAGTCCATCAGCCCAGGGCACTAACTCCCTCACCTACCCACCATGCACTAAGTCTGTAGGCATCTAAACCCTTGCTCCACCTTTTCTTCTTTCCTCCCTACATATTCTGGGCCCTATTCTTTCACCTGACTATGGCAGATCCATCCTCTGCTCCCCAGCGCTCCTCACTTCATCTCTGTCCCTGTGCCCCACCTGAGGCTGGGACTACAGGGCACAGCAGAGCACATGCAGCTACTGGTAAGGCTGATAGATGCCTGGCTAGAGATGCTTGACTTGGGTAAACATCCCAGCAGACTGGTGCATCCATGTCGTAATTGCTGGTAGAGAAACAGCATTTATTTATTCCAGGCTTGAGATAATTCTTCTGTACTGGCAGATTTGGGAGCAGCCCGTGCAGTCTGTCCTCAGCTCATGTACAAAACTGATGTGGTTCACACAGTTTTTGGTGCTTGTAGAACTGCTTGGAAAATGCTTTCTCAAACAGAAATTGCAGCCTTGAAATGGCAAATAAATTCTATGGTGCGCGCAGGAGGTGAGGTGTGATACGTATCTGAACACTTTGTTCAGGGAATGATTAATTACTCACCAGATGATGGCATTTTCCATTTTGTTCCAGGCACGAGTTTACGGGTGTGCATTCAATTCCATTCCCCTGAAATCCGTCCTTACACTTACAATCATTCTGTCGTTTCAATAAAACACAGCAATTCATTAAAATGATTAAAACAGCGTGCATATTCTAGACATGGTGAGTTAGTTTCTCTGTGTCTCTGTAGCTTAGCATTGACTTCAGTGGAATGACACTGATTAATATCTCCAGAAGACCTTTATACCTGACATCTACTAATGTACTCACTGAAAATGTGTTTGCTGCCAGAGCACCACCACACAGAAAGGGGGGAGCATTGGGATTGGAATTTAAGGAGACTGTTTTGGGTAGAAAGCACCATGTGGAAATAACATCGTGGCTGAGAGGGAGAGGAGGCTTTGGGGAAGAAAACAGGGTAGGAAGCCCAAGCTCTGGCAGAGCAGAATGGTTGAGGACATGCACTGAAGGTGACATTGAATGCGAGGACCCACCTGACCCGGCCCGATGTATATGCAGGTGGCATTCTCGTGGCACCGTGCCGTGGTGGGCAGCAGGCAGTTGTTGATGGCTGAGCAGTCCCTTCCATCCCCTGTCCATCCTGCCTGGCAAACGCACCTGTGCTCCCCTGGGCCTGTCTGAATGCACTCAGCCTGGGGGAGATGCAGAGACAGCCACTCAGGACCCTCAGGGGACATCTGGCTTTAGCCATAAGGCTTGTCTAAGCTCTGTAGAGGTAGCTGGGGAAAGGATCTGGAACTCCAATGAAAACTGTGACTCTTCTGCAAAAGTCTCTTGCCAAACCTTCCTCTCTGCTTACCTTTCTGTGGGAAAAGCACGTACTTACATTGATATTGCAGCCACCAGGGTTTAAAGCAGCACAAGGATCAACTTTGCTGCAGCTCAAGCCATCTCCCTCGTAGCCAGGTTTGCAAACACAGCTACAGAGACAAGAGGAGGAAGGAGGCGTCACACGTGACAGGACAGCTCTAAAGTACAGTGATTGTTTTCCACTGCAACATGTTATTTATAGGCAGCTGAAAATCGTTAACCTTGGATTTGTGATGCAAGTAGCTCAAGTGTGTACATTATGTTTTTCTTCCAAAATGTTGACTGGGTTAATTGAAAATCAAATTCAAAATGAAATCAGGGATCCATTCTCTGTGTACAGGATGGGGAGTGAAATTAATTCTGAGCTGATGCTATCATTGCAAAGTTGAGCTAACAGCTCCAAATTATTTATGGGCTGGCTATGCTCTCTTTCAGTGACACAGAAGATGGCTCTCTCCCTGAAATGTGTACAAGACAATGAGCCCCCATTTCCCTGGGTCCCTCCCCAGGATTGACCTGTATTGGAGGGAATTACTGAAGCACTCTGTCCTGCAGCATCCCCCATTGTGCTTTGTTGTGACTCATTATGGATACACTGCAGCAAGAGGCAAACTTGCTGCATGTGAAGGTGAGCTTGAGGCAGGTGCAAGGCAGCTGAAGCAGTAACAGAGTTTTGTGACCAGTCCTGTCAGGACTGGGGAACCTGTGCTGAAGTCTGCAGTGCCGTGGCACACAAAACTTACCCGAGCTGACCAGAGTGAGATATCAATCCCCAAACTGTTGAGAATGCCATTCTTTTTCAGCAAGGCTTAAACTCCTAAATCCCTAAGGGATGGTTAGAAATAAGAGCTTCCTAAAAGCCTCTGTACATGTTCATAGGAAGGGAAGCTTTTAATCAAGGATCGGATCTGTGTGCAACTATCTGTCAGCGTTGAATATATAAGATACAGGGTATTGAGAACTCGTAATTCTTGTCTTGCAGCTCAAGGCTGATGTGGTGCATGATTATGCTTATTTGCTGCATTGCAAATAAGCAGGATTGCAGTGGCTGCTGTTTGTGTATTGCTGCCAGGGACTGTTTTGGTCAGGCAAATGGGAAAGAGCTGCAGCATAGTGAATATTAATTAGATGCAAGTTACCGACTTACCTCACTGTGCCATTGCTAAGCTGACAGTCTGCATGTGCATGGCAGAGCTGTAGGGAGGGCTCACAGGGAACAATCTCCTTCTCACAGAGTTTCCCTGTGTATCCAGTTCTGCATGATCCAGGAAGACAGGTCCCATCGCTGTCTATTCGGTTATCACACTTCCCATAAATGCAAAGGCACTCTACCAGAGATAAATTACAATGTGCAATTCCATAGTGGAAAGAGGCATTTATCGTTACATAGCATTTCTTATGAATCAGCTCTTCCTATTTTTTTTTGAGAATCTAAACTTGTGTATTTTTTAATCTCACTTTGATGGGGGATTTGTTTGTTAATCATAGACATGTCTTTTCAGGTGTGTTTTACGGGTAACTATACAAAACCTGTTGTATTTTTACACTGCTCTTATCAATGAATTTCAAAGTGCTTCGGAGAAGTAGGAACAAAATACTATGTCCTATACTATTAAAGATATTCTTTGCATGACTTTTGCTGTGCTTTCAGTGATAGGGTAAGGCTTTAAACATTGAACCCACAGATCCTACAGACTGCACAGTGCTGGCTACACAGAGTATCAGCACAGACCTACCAGCACTTTGCTAGGACCGGGTGGATTAGTGCTGCTGGGAGGTACAGCAATGTGCCCAAAAGACACAGTAGGAAAGGTTTGTGCATTCCAAAGAAGTGCCAGTGGTGACTAGTAAAGCAAACACTTCTTATTTTGGGACTGGAGTTTAGGAACTACCACCATTCCTTACGGAATTTGTGTCTCAGCTTTTGTCCTCTGAACCTTCAAGTGAGCTGTGCTTCATGAATGGCAGGCTGCTTTGTAACAAGACTAAAAATGGTTTTGTAGATGAGGAAATTATGTATGTTTGATGTTGTGTATGCTGTAGACTCTCAAATGTATTATGGTTTGGCTCAGTAGGATTAAATCTGCCAGTGCAGAACTATAAACTATAAAATAGCTCAGAAATTATTCAGTAAGGATAGTTAAGTGGCCTAAACATGATGTGTTTATAGATCTAGTTGTTCTTAGATCACATATGTTTGTCTTTGCAGGCAGAATCTGTTCTGTTGTGGGCAATAGCAGACGGGAACAGAATAGCCAAGATTTTCTTTTCAGTTACTTATGTGAGGGAGACAGAAATCAAAAGAACAATAAATTAGTATAAAGCAAGCTAACGCCCCTGAAAAAAGTGTTTTAGAGTATTTACACTGACCCTGGCCTTATGATGTGTCTCTTTGAAATAAGAAATGAAAGTAACCCAGGAACATCTTGCTCATCCTCCACAGGGACTGTTAAGCAACCTGTTAACTCGTACCTGGGCATTACTAGGATCCAAAAGAAATAGCCAGTGCTCTTGTGCTGAGGCTGTACAGCTGCACTTACCTTTGTCACATTGAGGTCCATATTTGCCAGGGTCTGAGCAGAGCTGGCAGCTCAAGCCTTGAAATGCCTCAGCGCAAACGCAAGTGCCGTTTCCATCCAGGCCATCCATGCACTGAGAGATGGAAGGGAGGTCATTGTCATGTATGAATTCAAACGAGTCTTTACCCTTTCTCCAGAAAAGGGACTATGTGCCTGTCCGTATTTTGTGACTCTGATAGACTCTCAAGAGGAGCCCCAGCTTTGCTCAAAAAGGTGTTTCAAAGCAAAAACTTGCCTTATGCTTTTTCTTTGCTGCTCTATAGTCTACCTTTCTTTGCAGTTTTTATGTGAGAATAGTGAGCTGGGTCATTGTGCTGTGCAAATGAAAAGCATGAGAATGGGCCACTCAGCCTTGCCTGTGTGCTGTGTGTTGGAATCCTAGAAATCTGCAATTTGGACATCTGAGAGGTGGCAGATTCATTTTCCCTCCTACCTATAACTGAACCTGAAATTCACAGCCATCACTGGACACAGATGAAGGAGGCAGCTCTTCTGGACCCCAACATTCCTGTTGTGTAGAAATGCTCCAGGGACTTTTGGGACACAGCTTGTCCTTCCCCCCCCTGGAGTGCAGGGGACTGCTGCATGCTCTGCTTACCTGTCCATTTCCTGAGCAGGGTTTGGAGAAACCTCCTGGACATGGTCTGCAGTCAGGGCCAAAGGAACCTTTGCAACACTTTGGTTCCTGCAAAATAAACAAAATATTCTCTCTTTCACTGCTTTAGAGCAGAGACAGTGCACAAAGACCAAATCTTTCTTGTGTTTGGGCTCTTTGGGAAAGGCCCATAGGGATAACAGTCTCTGAAAACCTTGTGTTGAGCCAGAACCAGATCTGCAATGGCCTTGTTAAAAACCAGGAGGGGTGTTGACAGTTCAGTAAGGGGATGCACAGACCACCAGATTTTGCCCTTGTTCTTGTCAGACTCAGTGTTAGAAGTCACCACCCTGTCCCCACTTATGAACATGCCAGTGTGTATCTGCTCGTAGTGTGTGCGCTCCATATTTGCCAGTGGGAGTTCAGTGCAGTCAGGATGCAGGCAGTCTCCTTGGCATCTGAGATCAGGAACCTCAAGCTGTTTCACCTCAGGGAGATGCTGTGACAGCCAGACATTGATCTTCCCCCTTCCCCTCTGCACCAGGGTAGGATTTAGCCACCATGCAGCTCTAAATGGCCTTTTCAGTTGTACCTTTTGTTTCATTTGTGAATTGGCTGCTTGATCCATTTATTTATCAAGAGAAAGTATATTAGAAAAGACTCACTCACATATGTGATTCAAGGGAAGTAGGAATTAGCAAAAGGCTTACAAAGCTTACAGGTTTTGGACTTATCTGCCTGTTACTAAGCGGTGCTCATGAAGTGCAGAAGCCTATTTAGGAGCCCCAGAAGAGTGTAAGTACATCTCAGGGGCTAATGACTTCTGCAAGAACTAGCCTTGCCAGGCAGTAGTTGAGACGTGGCTCTCGTGAGTGTTTCCCACTCATTGTTGCCCAATATCATGGGAAGTCCTGGAACAGGAGTGGCTAGGACCAGGGGGGGAGGAGCTGTCCTGTTCTTCATGGGTGAAGCTGTATGGGAAAATGAATACACGTGGACTTGGAGCCATAAATGAAAACTCCAGCATGGCAGAGTGTGAGTGTGCTGTGGTCAGTAACATGTGATAGCTAATCTGGATTTTTCCTGACATTTAGCTCTGAGAGGTACACTACTTCTTTGCCTGCTTTAGAAGTACATGGAAGCTACGTGGAAATGTCCAAAAATCTCTCAACTCCAAAAGGAAAGTTCACCATGTATAAGACAGTATTTTGGAAAACTTCTACGTATGCTTCACCTTAAGGAGCTGTAATTCTATGCCTTTGCTGTCATATTGCAGGCTCTAGCACAGCTGATTTTTTGAAAGGTTGGGTGTTCAGTAATGCACCTGCATTTTGAGAAAGGCTGGAACATGCACAAATGGGAACCATTAATATTTCTAAGCTACGTAGAGTTCTGTGATACAGTCTTAATGTCACAGCATAATTTACTTGGACAACAGAAAGCACCTTGCTGGTATTGCATTTTAAAATTTTATTAAATTATGTATTTTTCACAATATGGACTTTCTTTTCATTGTTTCTGACTACTGATTTACAGGAGTACTATCAGTGAATTTTTATAAAAGGGGGAATAAAATTCCCAAGTAGCTAGACTTGCGTTCTGTATGTGGAGAAATATGTGGCTAAATTTGTGTCTGTTAGATATAAAGCAGGTGGGAGATCTTCAGTCCTTCCTGAACTTGTGTCTGCAGACTTTTAGTTCAGGGAGGATGCGTAATCGAAAGGAAACTTTTAACAGATATGAGGTCTGTTTTAAACATATTCAGTTTATTAACTCTCAAAGCATGATCATAGGGATTCTTATTCCTCACATCTCTCCTCTGCTGAAATAGAACTTAATTCACCTGAGAAACAAGTAAGAGTGTCTATGAAGTATACAGGGAATTTTGCAACAGCAAACAAAATAATGCTGAAATTACCAGCTGATTGTCATTGCCAAAAAGAGATGAAAGTACCATCTATATTTGTATTTTTATGCAGTCTCCTGTATTTATATGTGGTTCTTTTACTCTCTATATTGGCAGAGCAATAACCAAAATATGGGCATGCCTTCACCCTATGCCTTTTGTACAGCTGGTGGGTCTGTCAGGAAATGTCACTTAGGATGGGCTGTGCATCCCAGGGACAGGGAGCCAATGCCTGTGGTAAACAACCTGCACACACACCCTACATGGAAACAATAGGGACAGGAATTTGGGAAGGCATTATATCAATTACTGAGATGCATGCCTATGGACGGTACACCCTGTAAATTTTAAGTACATCTGTTCTATGACTTCTAAGTGTTACAGCATGAATCTGGAACAAAAGGGCAGAACCAGGGCTATATCTGCTGGCTCTGACTTTGCAGAATGATTGTTCATTTCCACCTTCTACTTTCTATCCCCATTTTCCTTCCCTCACTCCCTTCTTTTAATGAACATGAAGCTTCCTCAACAGTAGAAAACAAGGGCATGAATGCACTGGTGTCCTCTCCACAACTCCATATAAGTTAATTAATATTGTCTGAGAGTCCAGTGAAGGCTACACAATCAACTTCTATGAGAATATTTTATTTCTTCCTGGAAAACAACAGATTAATTGAGTCTTGAATGTAGGCACTGTGAACAGAAATTTTTTTTATCTATAGGTGGCAAAGAGAAAAATATTCTTTGCTTTCACGTCATAGATCCTATCCTCCATTATGATCCAGTGGTACATAGATTTTTTTTTTTATCTTCATCCTTTGGTTTCTTCTACTGACCAGCTCATTTATCACCATATGACAGAGGTGATAGAGGCTGGCAATTACATTACTGAGGAGATATAAACTCCACTGGCAGTTTTAAAGGTGAATTCTCTGTAAGCTCAACACACAGTAATTTCAGAGAGGGTGAACTTTTCAGGGTGTGGATGTGGAGTTTGTCAAAGCTATGGTCCTTGTGACTACCGATATCTTGTTTTTCAGTCAAGTTGAAATAAATCCTACAGTCAGTATCTGATATGTTACATAGCTGTGCTTTGTAGACATTAGACAGGAGAGCATAAGCCTGAATTATGGCATTTCTCCCACAGATTTATCACTGGTACTCTGGAGAAAGAGTCAGGTACTGGTCTGGATTTAGTAGTCCCTCAGGTTGTACAGGACTTAAAGGAATAAAGGACCAGACTTACAAAAGCATTTGTGCAGCAAATAGCTGAGGTACCAATACCACTACTATGTTTTAAAGGTCTGTGGGTCAGATGTATTTTGGCAAATACATTTAGACATTATAGAAGCTCTTTTCTAAGCTGCGTAGTCATGTCTGAAGCTAACATGGGGTCTTGCCTTTGTCTTTCTGAAAATCTCTTTAAGTGTGCCTTTGTCTTTTTAGAACTTAAATACCTGGCTGATTGTTGTGGGCAATGTTTGCCTCTGTTGGTGTTGCTTTCCTTGCTGCTCAGTGCCACTTGGTGTCACGTACTCAGTCTCTTTCTCCCCCTGGAATGGTCCCAGCCTTTGATGTGTACCTGCTGCCTCATTTTCCTGAGCATGGAAGTCCGGTCTCTCCTGCCACGCCCCAACAGGACAGACAAAAGTGTCTGCACCTCCAGGCAAGGTCAGATCTGCCTGTTTTCAGTAGCAGATTGACACACTGCCTTTACACTGAAGTAACTGGAGCACAGAGGTATCTTCTCATCAAATCTGCCACAAGGGTGATGATATCGGGGAGAAGGTGGAGCAGGGAGCTGGGGTCAGCTGCTCCTTCAGTGCTCCGACCACCACTTGTCAGAGATCATCAAGATTGGCTGTGGTCCACACATCAGGCAAGTACTGAGCACCTGTTGTCCCTTCTGTGCTCTTTGTGACATTGAGAATAAGCCCTGCTGTCCATCAGTTAGGCTCAGGTGCATCTTTCAGCATTTGGGTCTGATTGCATGGATAAGTGTGCATTAGCCTAAGGGTTTCATCTTTAGGGATGCAAAGTTCTTGTAAGTGTGTAGACGTACCAGTTCCTACAATGTTTGTGTCTTTTGACTCTTTAAATACAAGTAGTATTTATTAGGTGGCATTGCTCCTGTTTTAAGAGAGTGATGGAAATGCTTGGTGCAGTGTAAGAACTGCAAAAGCCATTTCTCCTTTGTGCTCTGCTTAAATCTTGGAATATACAACTAGATTTTTAACGATGCATGAAGCTTTCAAGCCTGACAGAAGTGCCTAACTTAAATTTGGGGAATAATTTTTATGACTGACACTTTTTGCCTTTAAATTTTTGTCTGATGCTTTAGGATTGATTGATGTTGGACATAATTTTTAGGTAGGTTTTTGGTAAGGAATTCAGATTACTGGATTGTTCTGGGTGTGGATTGCTTTTTGCATCAGAGATTGCTGCTTGGAGCCCTGCCTGGTTTATGATTATATTGCACGTACAGCACTTTGTAGTTACTGCCAGAGGTAATAGATCTTTACTGCCAGTGTTTTCTTCATTACATTTTGATGCTGTCCAGCTCTGCTGGGAACCTCTTTCAAGGCTGTGGTTCTGGACTGTTGTAAGCTAAGACATTAAATGTTTTCCTTTTGTACCGGAACTGTTCCTGGCCCAGATATGGGCTTGATCGTGGTCCAGAGGCAGCTCCGTGGAGCTGTGCTTACTCCAAGTGAAAAGTTTGGTCTGACACTCAGCCCTCTTACCAGAAACAGCGTCTGCATGTTACCAAGTAAAGGCCTGTACTGTGTTACCTAAGTGACCTAAGTGTCAAAACCCACCCTTTAAAATAGGAACAATTTTGTTTCTGGAGTAAAAGCAGGGGGAGAGGAAATTGTGCCTGCTAAGAATAACATATTTTTAATACAGAAATATTAAATTATGATGTTAATATTTTAATTTGCTGTTTCCTTTCTCTGCATATGTAGTAGAAATGAAAATATTGATCTAGAGTTGTTTACTGAGAAACAGGGAGTTGTTTTCCCTGAGAACATGACACTTGTACATTCCCATCTACTTGTTTGCACAGATGGGATTCAGGAACTGGAGGAAAGAGTTGGACTGGAGAGACAATGTATTGCAAAGGGTTAGTGCAACAACTAGATTTTTAAAAACGGTATAGGATTTGTTCATATGAGTTCTCTGTTTGCAGTACTGCTAGTCTGGTGGCCATTGATGTATTAATTTTCAAAAATACCTCTTTCAAATGGATGATATCAGAGAAAGTTAACGAAGTAAAGAGGAAGCTGGAATGCCTTGTTTGGAAGAGTTGGAGATACCGATTCATTGTGATTCCCTTACCTTTGTGACTTGACTTCTTGTCTCATCACATCGGTGCGGTAGGATTGGAACAATTGTGGGTGGGATGAGAATGCCCTCAAGGGTATAAATGCGACCATTTTTTGCCACAATATCTGTTTCTTCTATTTTTTCTCCATTCACCAAGACTTGTCCCTATGAAACAATAAATCATTATTAATAATAAGTTTGTAGAGCCTCAATTTCTGATGATTTAATTTTAAATTTTTAAAATTACTTCAGTCATATTCTTTTGAATTTGCTATCTAATTTTTATTACTTGTTTATGCAAGAAGCACATACATATTGTGTATTTTCTTGAATGTTGGTCTTCAACAGAGGAATCTAAAGCTTTTCTGTGAATCTGCACTGTTAGCCTGTGGAATTGGTGAATAACAGACTGGCCAAAATGAGAAGACTACTGATGACTTCAGGCATTGATTTCAGTGGGTACAAGCATGCCTTGGTGTTCTCTCTGGCAGAGGAAGGGGAAAGTGAGAGAGAATCTGGGATCTCTTCAAATTCACAGGAGAGGGGAAAAAAAGAATTTTTTTGGCATTTACTCCAGCAGGTGCTCTGCCCTTACAAGAGTTTTTGTAGGTGCATCTCTACTCTAGAACAGAAGGAAGTTAACTGAACAGATCAGTTTGGTTTTGCACAAGTACTGACAAATTAACACTTCTAAAAATGTGGGTACATCAGGATCAGAGATTATAACATTAAAGAGAAAAAAAAAATTTGTGTGCACTGATAAGTGTTTAAAATGACTAAAATATGTAACAGAATGATTCTTAAATAGATTTTTTCTTTTAATTAGGCAGAGCATAAATGAGAATCATTCCTGGACTGTGGATAATCATAAGGACAAAACAAACCCCTGTAGGCTGTCCTTGAATACCAATCATTTGCTCTGCATCCTTTATAATACCAATGCTAACAGTAGGTGGGAATTGGAAGTTGAAAATTCCTGCCTCGTTTTAGCAAGAAATTCCTCAGATAATGCCTCCCCTTCTCCCTTTTTTTATTCCTCCTGCATGCAAAGTTGCCTCGATCAGAGTGAGCTGCTCACAGGTGAGAGCTGTGACTTACAGTGCTGGTCCTGTTAAAGTGGATGAACTGCTTCGCCATGGTCCTGATGTGCTCTATTGAGACAAGGCTGGCAACCTCCAGCTGAAATGAATATAAATTGGTCGAGAGAAGTGTAATATCTTTACTCCTTTCAAATCCAGACAGATTTCACAAGAAAGACTTTCTTTGGGGTGAGAAAACTATCATCAATGTGGTCAGCCTCTCGTTGACTAACCGGCTTGTGTAACAAAGTTAGCGTCATTAAATCATGACTGAGCTTGCTGGTTGCTGCATGTGAGGACCTTATTGCTCAAAAGAATATTAATTTTTCTTCCAGTTGTAACAACCAGTCTAATTAAAGTTAATACTTGTCTCTAAAAATAGCCCCGTTCGCATCCATAGACCACTGTGGTGGTGGTGGTACCATGAAGGTACACATGGTTCTCGTGTTCTCTCTCTTCCTTCTGATTCTTCTCTCTGTGCTGGGAGTGACCACCTCAGATGATGTAAATGGAGCCTTTCACTAAGGATACAGTTCCTTCCTTCCCCTCCGTCCTTCCCCTCCGTCCTTCCCCTCCGTCCTTCCCCTCCGTCCTTCCCCTCCGTCCTTCCCCTCCACAACAGAAGCTGGGGTGGGGATGAACTTCCCCAGGGGGCTTGCTTAAAGGATGAAACAACCAGCTCTTTCTGAGAAACAGAAGACTGATTTTATCAGAATAGGCTCAGAGGGAGCTTGATTTCAATGGCAGTAAGTCCTTTTCATGCTGCTTGTGCCTGCAGTCCTGGCAATACCCCCTAACAGTGGTTCTTGCTCTTACACTCTGGGCTGGCAAAGCAGTCGTGCTCACCTCAGTGTTGGAGACAATGTGATATCGGACCAGCTCCAGCAACTTCCAGGAACCCTGCCAGTGCAGAAAAGAGGCTATTTTAGCCCAAAATGAGCCTCACAAACCCAACCTGGCTTGTTGAGCAGACATAGGCATGAGAACAGCATCACTGGCTGGTGCACCAGAAACCTCTGGGTTAGTGATGGTGCTCAGCTTGTGGCAGGCACCCTGGCGTTTCATGCCCTCACCCCTACACCACGTTTTATTTTGATATGGGCTTTCCATGGACATGCACGTGTGCTGGGACAGTCAGGAGGTGTCCAGGGGATGGGACACCAATATCCACCTCCTGAGACCCCATCAGCAGTGACTCCCATCCAATGGGGCTCTTGTGGCAAGTGCTTGCCTTGACTGTTCCCACCAAGGGTGATGCATTTCTGGAAAGGTTTTGGGGCTGTGCCGTGTGGCTGTCCAGGCTGTGATGTCTGGGCAAAACCCAAGGGTTGGGGGCCTGGTATGGAGGAACATCATCTCTTTATGTAATGGGAGACTCTGAATCCTCTTCCTCTCTAGGATCTATGTCTTGATCTTTAGCTGTTAGAGATGGCTTTCAGCCTTGATCATAGGAGCTAATTTAAATGAACACTGGACAGTGCATGTATGCATCTCCTAGCTATCTACTGTCTGAGAAGGATTTGCCTTATAGAAGGGGACTGTACCTCTGCAGAAAGCAGGTAATCCAGAACCTCAGCTTTCATGTTACTCAGAGCCTGGTTACTTGGAACAAAGACTGTGTAAGGCTGGTTGTCCTGCTGTAAATCCACTCCTAGGCCAGTTTTCTGTTTTGGTTTAAAAATAAAAGTGAAATTACGTATCAATGTTGAAGAACATCTGAAAGTAGTTTTATGTAATTGCTTTTCTGGATCCTTACCTCTATCAAAGATGTAAATTGGCTGTATCTTCCATTAGCTTGAAGTACTGACATTATAGTTTTCTGAAATGGGATATAAGTAAGATTTGTTTTAGTTGGAATATGAAATGAATGCCAGTTCTTATGAGACCTTTCTTGAATTACTGTGTGAGTCTCGGTTGTTACAGATTGAATACACTTCATTTGGGGGAGCTGGTGGTGCTTGGAAATGACTGAGATGGCAGCACTTATGTCCTGGTACTGTGCTGGCTTATAGATCGATTTGGTCATTGTCTTGAAATACTGGGTAGTCACAGGAAACACAAGATATGTGTGTATGGGGAAAAGGTTTCTATCTCTCCATCCTCACTGAGAAAAGGTAGAGGAGTAAAATATTTGAAAAATGCAACATAAAGAAGAGAACTTTTAGGCAAGCATGATAAGTTGGGCACCAAAAACCCCACAGTATTAAAAATCACCACTTTTTGTAATACTAGCCTTTTGTGGGGAGGAACTGCAACTCTGAATACAAGTCTTGCCTGGTGTCTGTCCATATGTCCCTCCTTTTAGTATGTGGTTCTGGAATTCAGTGAAATTCACTGATCATGACTGCCAGTTTTCCAAGGAGCCACTCAGATGCAGTAAGAACATCCAAACCCTCCGTGGGCTAGCTTGGCAGAACAGTGAGTGTCTTGTTTTCTGTGGAAACTGTGTCATTACCTTTTGCTTTGAACATTGCTTCTGTGAGCTGATGTGCAGTGGCTCAGTAGAGTTTGTTTAGTTTCTGTCAGTCATCTTCCTTCACATTCACTTAATGTGAAACTAATTTAAGAGAAAGTTTGACATTGCATGTATGTAACTTGTGGCTCACCTCTTTGCTGCTCTCAAACGTTGGCTCCACGTTGTCCATGGCTTTGTCAATAATGTGAAAAATTCCATTGGAAGCAATAATATTTCCCTGCAAAATTTTTCCTTTCCCCCTTCCTCCTTGGATTCTAATTCTTAATTGATTATCCTGAAAGAAGCCAGGCAAGAAATAGTGAATTCTGAATATGAAATGATAGCAGAGTGAGTACACAGGTTGAATGTAGCCTAAGACCCCCTCCTGTTGCCAACACCTGAGCAATTTAAATCTGGGGAAGCTAAAGATTGCTTCCAATGCTTATCAAGGAAATGGAAAGAATTCCTTTGGATCAGGACCATGTTCTTCTGTTTCAGGACAGCAAAGTTCAAAAGAGAAACAGATACAGGCCCTGTGGAGATGTCAGTGTACCTGAAAGTGTTCTGATGACTGCTAGTGATAAAAATCTGCCAGGAAGTGATTTAAAATATTGTTGTATTAAAAAGGTCAGCTCCTGTAATCTTACAGGACTACAACCCGTTTCCTTATATTCAACGTATATTTGAAACAACAAAATGTTGCTGATTCTGCACTGTACTGAAGCCTGCAGGAAAAAACAGGGCTCAGACAGCAATGATATTTTCCTGTTACGAGTGAAGTGTGCACTCACTGAACATACAGGATAGATATTTCTTCTCAGATGCCACTGATCTACTGCAAAACATGAGAAGTACGTGATTTCAGCCTCCACATAGGCCCAATCCATTAAGAGACACATAATGGACCAAGAACAATAATTCCAGGTTATAAAATCTAGTGTAGCATCCACAGATAACAAGTTTTTTAAACTATGGGATCAGACTGCCCTGATGTTTACTGGCACTGGATAATCTGGGCTAATGATGAACTTTGCTATGTATTTTTCATGGTTAATTGCCATGTGTTCTATCTCTGCTGAAGACTTCCAATTGCTGCATTGTTCCAAGGCTGCTGATGCCCAGTTGGAGGTGGGA
This sequence comes from Callaeas wilsoni, assembly GCA_013398955.1. Classification (NCBI taxonomy): domain Eukaryota; kingdom Metazoa; phylum Chordata; class Aves; order Passeriformes; family Callaeidae; genus Callaeas; species Callaeas wilsoni. The sequence goes on from VWPU01013768.1 coordinate 76,980, forward strand.
TCTGCAGTACAGTCAGTACTTGCTCTATGTAAGCAGTATTCCAGCATAAGCTCTGTGCTTCTTTCTCCCCCTGCCATCTTTTACTTCACCTGGGCTCTCTTAATGCCCCTCCCCTCCCCCTCCCAGCTCTGTTGGTCATACCTGCAGATTTGAGATAATTTTAGCAAACATTTTAGACCAGCCTGTGTTAGTCTGCCAAGTCACTCAGTGCTGATATATGTCTAAAGTTAATTTTTTTTTACTGGTTTTAGCAGGAACTCTGATGCCAAGTCTTACTTGAACTCCTTGTAATGCATGGCCACAGCTGTGGTTTTTCATAATCCAAAAGTGATCTTCACCCTGATGTCTGCCTGCAGAAAGAGCTTTTCTACTCCTTGTGGAGGGAACAGAGAGCACTACTCTTGCTGCAGTAGACTGAAAGACCACTTACCTTTTCTCCCTTTGACATCTCTCCTGACTTGCCAGTCAAAGTGTATATTACATTAGCATTATTCAAGCTGCTGGTGTTCAGTTGACCTGCAATAGTATGGAGTTTAACAAAGTACTGGGCTTTCTGTTTATTTTTCAGAAGATCCTTTATCTAGAAAAGTAGAGGAACAGAGATTTATTTCAATGCAGGCTTCATCAAAAAAAAAATCATAATGAATGCTTTCTTGTTCTCTTCAGCTGTTACATATTGAAATTACACGTTTTACCCTGAAGTGAGGTGATGGACTCTTGAAAAAAGTGGAGACCTCTCCTAGTTTCAGTTCAGCTCACATTGTACCCGTATGTCCCTGCCTGAGGAGTAGGTGCCTCCAGAATTGTCCTGATGTCAGTGGAAGGTGCTGCTTACATGTCAGTCTCTCTCTTTTTTTTTTCTTCACTAAACCATAATTTTTTTATCCCCCTTATGTAAAAGGTGACCTGCAGGCCTCCCTGCTGACAATTCAGATCTTAGTTCAACCCTTGTCTCAACTGAGTGAAAAGACTTTGAGCATAGTCGTGTAAGACAGCCCAAAACTTACTTGAGGTGATAGATACTGTTCTACCCTAACTCACCAAATTATTTTATTTTTCTTTCAAGTGGGAAAAATGCAGTCTGTGGCCCCCAGATTTAAATGTGACCAGAAGTGTACTAGAGCAAATTATCTTGCCTGCTGAATCAAAACACTCACAACACAGATGAGATTTCCACAGAAGCCAAATCCCCCCAGTGTGAAACCTTTTCTCTTGTTTACTTACATTTGTACCTTTGAGTCCCTTGTTTGTTGGTACAAGCACAGTAAATGGTCCCAGAGTGCTCAGCTGCCATTCGTAGGTATTTTCTTATGAGAAGAGGGGAATAAAAAAGTTTAAATGCCTATTGAAAAGCTCATTGGACAAAGGGACTGTGCAAAGCTGTGAGGGAAGAATAAGCAATAATAATATCTGTGATTATTAAATATTAATTTAAGACTCTAAAGTCCAAGTCATTAAAAGATGAGAGACAGATGGGATGTGAAATCCAGGTCCTGCTGCATGTTTGACACAAAAGGCGGCAAAACATTCAGAATGCTTCTGGCAGCCTGGATTCTGTGGCTTGCAGGCCAGAGCAAGGATACAAAACCAGTAGTTTCTTTGGAGATGAGTCCTTACAGGAAGAGAGCCTTCTGCTTTAAATCAATTCAGTCTCTATGGGGTGAGAAATATGCTGCTGATAACCTGCTGGTACTGCAAATATCAGCAAGCATATAACTGGTAATCAAAACTGATGCACTGAAAGTTAATTAGAATTCATTTACTACCCAGAGGCTATTTCTGTATACAAGACAGCAGCATGAGAGACCACTGGTTCTGCAGCTGAAGGCATTAAATATTTCTAGTATTTAGCTCTTTTTCTAGAGGTATAAAATCAGAACTGAAAAAAATCTTTACAGGTTACAGGTGTATTGTACAGAGAATGTATCTCAAAATTAATATGCTGTCTTACAAAACATCTATAAATTCTTAGCTTTTGAAAGACATCAGTGTGGAGTGAACATATTGTAAGATAAACTGTGTGGTTAATGTTGTCTCTGTAGCTTCTGTCTAGTAAATCATATGGCACATTTATGTCCAAAACTTAACCAGGGAACATAAAATCTGGGTTGTTGTTGACTCAGCATGCTGGGCGCTTTTCAGACACGTGAGGAGAAATGCACAGAGAATCTGCAACTGAACTCTCAGTGCTGAGGCAATGGGTATTGATCTTCAGTGCTGAGTGTGAAAGGCACTGCCAGGCTTTGTCCTTGGCCGGCTATGGGGAATTATTTTTCTGTTCTGTTCAGTACTTCATAATCTTTATTTTAATTGCTGGGCTGCATGGGACTGAGCAAATTCTATTAAACAGAAGGATTTTTTTTTCCCACATTTACAAGTTTAACTCAAAGATCCAGCTAAATTCTAGCAGTGTTTGCTCATAGCTCAAATACTTGGACATAGAGAAGATGAAGAAGGCTATTAGGTTGTTCACTTCACAAGGTAACTGGGAATGCCAGTGGTTTTGGTGGATTAGTGTGTGCCATTCTAGACCAAATCTCATTTGTCCAAAGCAATGGGGGCAGGGAGAAGAAGTGAGGTAATCCCACTTGTTACACTGTGGGGCAGAATCCACTGGTGATATCAAATGATGCGTGAGGGGTTGTGGAAACATGTTTAGCGCTTCTGCCTGGAAGCTCTTGCAGACTGCCCGCAAGGTGTGATGAGCAGAGCAGCTCTAGATGGTCTGGGGGACTTTGCAGCGAGGGCACGTGGGCTGTGTCGTGCTGTGCGCGGCACCTTCCTGTAGCGGGGGTGTTGGGGGAAGGCAGGGCAGGATCAGCCCCCTGGGCAGAAGCTGACTCTGCTTCTGTGTGGTTACTCACCCATGAGCAAGAGGCTGGAGGTCAGCTTGCCCTGCCACCGTCCTCCCGCTTCCGCGTTCAGCTCCTGCACGCGCTCCATGATGTTCCCATAGCACACAAAGCCGTTCCCCACGGAGCCCCCCTGGCACATGCACCTGGGAAGGGATTGGGATTTTAGCTGTGGCTAGCAAAAAAGTGGCGCCAGGTGTTACCTGTTGCTTCTCTGAAGGCATTTTCAGGAAGCTCTGGTGCATTGTAGTTTATTCTTTGCTTGTGCATGCCGTGAAGTGTGTCAGCGTGTGAGGCAGCCTGATGGCTGCTTGACTGATGTGGGCCACAAGACAGCGGCATCTGTCTTGCAGGACCTATGAATAGAGGCTATGTGCAGCCTCTGGTCCCAAAATGTGGTTGCTGGAGCCCAGAAATCCACTGAACCCACCTGTCTGCGGGTGAGGAGAGGGCACAGCATAAATGTGTCAGGTGCCACTCTTGCAGCAGAGAGGCTGTTTTGTGAAGACCTCGCTCATGACATGGGATTTGGCAGGATTCACGGTAGTCAAGGGAGGTGATGGCAGCTCATCAGTCCTTGGAATAGCTGCATGGGTTTTGTAGAAAAAGTTTTTTCCTTTCAACAGTGCAAAGTGGTGGTTTGTCACCCTGTCCTTTAAGTAATGTCACCATTTTGGGCAATAATATTTGTACTTTTAACGTTATCTTTTTTTTTTCTGCTGCAGCACAATACCTCATGCTTTTTTTAGACGTATGTATTGCCACTGTCTCTATTCTGGAAATAGCATCTCATATGCAGCACTCTGGCTGTCTCCTGGGGGCTCCAGCCTGTGAGAGGTGCCAGTGATGTGTGCCTGACCCAGTACTCTGGGTGTCTAAAGCAGACTCAGGTCATGGTGCCCACGAGATGGACAGACAGACACATTTAATAGTACCTTTCCAATTAAGTCTGCAGCATGTTTAATATTCATATAAGCCCTATCCATAATGATTCATCTCTCTGGATATTTTTTCCTAATGGCAACACTAGAGAAGGATCATTACTTCACGTGAGCAAAAGATGTCCTTTCTATAATTAATCATTTGCGTGTGCTGGTTGTTAAAAACACACACCAGCCACTCACACCACACAGTAGTATCAGCCTGATGCCAAATCCTCTCATTTTTCCCATGTATGGTCTCTGCTGTAGCTGTTTCTCTGCTGTAGCTGGTGATAACAATATAATTTTTAAATCCCCACAAGTCCCTGCAATCTGGGGAGCTGTATGCAGGCTCAGAGGAGTGTTGAGATTTTGGCAAAGAGGCTCAAGCTTTGACCCTGATCCTGGGTAAAACTGGCAGTCTAAAAGCATCTTAAATTTTTACGATGCTATTCTGATGGCATAGCATCAGAATGCTATTCTTTAAGGGGATGCTATTCTCTTTAAGGGGATCTCTTGAGCAGAGAGAGTATGACTGTGGTGCCTGGATGAAGGGTTTACAGCTGGGACTGAGGAACAGCTGCTCCTGGGCAGCTGATCCCTTTTTTTTTTGGTGGGGAAAATATTGCTGAATTGCTGTAGGTAGCTGCCTTCCTCTTCTGAACAGAGAAGAAAACAACTGAGGGTTCGAAGGAGCTGAGATATAGCATACTAGAAAAAAGGAACTACCTCTGAAATATGGCACAAATCAGATCCAGTTTTCAAAATAAAACTCCCCTCTCTTTTTCATCCAATGTTCATAAAGAAGCAGGTGGTTAAACATAATAACTTTTTTGGCTATCATTTCCGGGGGCACAGTGAGCTGCATAAATACCTACATATTTTCAAACTTCCCTCCTGAGGACAATATTTCTCATAACTGAGTGGGCATCCGAGTAACACAGTTTGGGTGCCAAAGGATAGCATTGAGCAATTTGATTAGCACCTATTGCATGGGATTGAACCCTTCAACCTGTGTGTTTCCTCACTCCTTCTGATGAAGGAATTGACTCTGTGTGTCCGGGCACAGGGAGGACCAGCTGGGTGACTGATAGATCTGCTTTGTCTTAGCTTTTTCTGGAAGAACTGCTTTGGAACTCATACTGCTTATGGCTTTACAGGTTTTTCTTTGAATGCACAGCTTTCTGTAAGGGCTGGGTGCCTCTAAAGAGACCAGCTTTACACCAAACTCCGTTGGGCTACCTAAGCTCAGCTGTTGATGTTTTTGTAGGCAGGATTGAAAAGGATGGGAACTGTCACCACTTCAGCTCACCTAGGGAAGAAAAACTGTATCTCTCTGGAAGAGGAAAGCTCAATTTTCTGTCTCCATTTTACCAAAACTCTCTGTAACAGAGTTTTGGTTTATGAAGCTACTAATTTCTGCATTGAAGACCTAGAGGAAAAATCAGAGTGGGATTAAGAGAGAAAATAATAGAGTTTAACTGACGGAAAGGCAGCTCTCCTTGGAAACCAGAGAGGTTATGATCTAATATGCAGTGTAATTCTGCACAGGCTGAAGCTTCATAGCTTCTGGGCAAGGCTGAACATGATTACCGTGCTGGAGCAACACTATGGAAAGTGTCAGCACTCACTCAGCAAAGATCTGTATGGGAACATAAGAGAGAGGCAATTGTGGTTTTTTAGGAGGTTGCTGCGTTATATTCACAAATCAAGTGTTTGCGGGTTTTTTTACATCTTTGCCTGTATGAGAGATTTATTCCTGTACAAATAATTTAGTTCTGGAGAAAGTAGAACTGTCTGTGTGGGGAAAGCTAGTAGCATAACTGTATCCTTAAAAAAACCAAACCAAAAATAGAAAACAATGCAGTTTTGCGGCTTCTGTTATAGCCTTGTGTTTTAGAAAAAGAAAAAATACAATGAAAAAGCCTTCCCAAATACATTTAAAATCTGGGATGCAGCCAAAATGCAGTCTGTCACTTACCAGAATCTATTTATTGTGCCCACATTTACAAATCAACACTTTTCTTTGTAAAGTTCCTCTTTCATAAATGGATTTTCCTTAGCTCAAGTTTGGTTTCAATCCTACTCCATTCTTCTGTACTTGTTTTTGCTATTAAGTATCATTAAATTAATGATAAAGCATTTTTATTGTTCTTTTCCATCCCCAGTAATAAATTTTTAATTTTCCCATTCTAAAATTCTCAGAACTTTCTCGGCTTTCACAAATTGTGTTGCAACAGTGAAACAGCAACTAATGAGTAAAAAAGGCTCCTGATTCGGGAGAATTTTATTTCAAAATTTCAACTGATGTTGTGCAGTGTGGCAGTACTCTATGCTGAGTGTTGTGTGAGTCTATACTAAGCAGTCTGAGCAGCACACTATGCTGTAGAAGAGAACTAGGGGATATTCTAGATAAATGTGTTTGAAATGCACAGCAGCTTACACAGAAGTGATGTTGATATCACCCTGCAAGGGAAAGCTGCATGATGACACAAGGACTGGCAGCAGGGATACTCTCCTGAGTGAATGCTTTCTGTCTGAGGATCTGTACGATAATTTGTTCCTAACCTACAATGAATGGCCTGTCTTGTCCTTCATGTTCAAGCTCTCAGATCCCAAAACTAATATTCCAGGCACAGCTTTTTAACTGAGTACCTGCCATCACTGGGCTATAGAAACACATGAGCCAAATTCTGTGGTTTAAGAGAGCTTTGTTGAGTTTACTGTCATTTGTGCTTTTCTCCTAACATCCATGTAGCATATTTCTGTACAGGAAAAGCAAAGTCTGCCAGAGGTTTTGCAGTTTCCTACCCGCTTGACTCAAGGTTTTAAGGAATCTGCTGGGGTTGATGTTGCTTTGACAGCATGGGGGGCAGATTCCCTGGTTGAATCTGTATTAGTATACTCAGGAGAGGCAGAGCTCTGGTGCTATTCCATAATTAATGCTGATTAATTTTCAGCATGCTGCCTGGCATGTTTCTGGCCCACACCAAGTAGCATTTTCCCAGGCAGTGCCCAGGCACATTTGAAGGGATAGCATGTGCCAGGAACTGCTGCCAAGAGGCAGTTACTCTGTTTTGGAAGAGACTTTAGCTGTGAGACAGACAATGCTGCTTGCCCTGAGGAAAAGAGGTTTTGGTCCCGTTTATTTACCAGCGTAGAAATGACCTCTGAGTGCTTCAAAAATAAAACTTAATAGGTATTAGCAAATGGCCTCATGAAATCTAACACTATGTTAATTGGCTGACACTAACCCCATTAAATCTTGTGATTTACCCGTGATAAAGAAGCCATTAAAGATAAGTTCAGGACGTGTTCATCCACAGGATTTGTTTCAGCAGCCCATTTACTAACGAAGGAGGGAAAAACTGTGTGAAACTTTCATAAGCAAAAAGACTCACTCAATTTGTCCTGGTGCAACTGTTAAGCATTTAGCTTTTCTGTGACAGGTGTTGTTCGTTTCACAGATGTCCATCATGCTGCATCCTTTCCCAGGTACAAAGTTGGTATAATGCGCCTTGCATTCACAGTGGGACTAGATCAGGAGGATATGAGAGGAGAGAGAAAATTAGCCATGCACAAATTGTGGGTTTCAGCATAATTTCTGGAACTAGGGCTTGAACGCAGTGTCTGAGTCAATCACCTGGTGAGTTCAGACACAAATATAAAGTTTATATTTGTACACACCTGCCTGTGTTTCAGCCATGTGCACTTCACTGAGATATGATCGTGAATTGCAAAATGACCCCGGATGATCAAGTCCCTTTTTGGCTCTTCAGGGTGTCCAAGCCAACCAGGCCTTTTGAAGTCCTGCTTTTTTGATAGTGTGAGTTTTACACACAGAGATCTGAGCCAGTTCCCAGCATCATGAATAATATTCAGTCTTTATAAAAAGTGCTGTTCATTGATTGTTTTCAAAGACCCAGATTAATTCTTTTCTAAATAAACTAAATTTAGACATGTATATGTGGTACCAGTATAAGGACCCTGCTGGTCCTACAAGCCCTCTGTGGTCAGAGAGACAAAATATAACTGGGAGAAGATTTATTTCAGTGCCTCCATTTTGAGGAGGCAAATTGTAGCCAAAATATTCCCAGAGAAAAGAACACTAGTGCCATTCCTATTTTCAGAGGAGAGATAAAGGCACTCCCTCCTGGTCAACAGAAGGGCTTATGTCAAACCTAGGAGAAGCATTTGACTTCTTTGAGACTTCCTTTCCATACCCTCATGGCTTTTTTATGGAGAGAAAGCATTATTCCTTCTTGGGCAGTTACACTGACCTTTCCTGGACCATCATAGATGCAAATGCTGGACTGGGCAGGGCAGCTCCCGTGTGCTGCTTGGCAGGGGTCTATGGGCAGGCAGACTTGCCCATCCCCTCTGTAGCCTTCTTGACAGGTGCATTTGTGCTGATTTGGCCCGAGGTAAACGCAGTCGGCATTAGGATCGCAGACCTTTTTGGAGCATGGGTCGATAGCTTGTGAAAAAAGAAGTGAAGTAAATGAATCATTGCCCACAGTTCTAAAATTGAAGACAAGGGTTTACCAGAGCACCTCCATGCCAAACAAAGCCTGGGCAGACTAAACTTTTCATAACAGCCGAGTCTGAAATATTGTGGTGGCATGGAGATGGAAGGGAGGAATGTGTTTATGCTAACGTAGCAACCAACTGTTTGCTTTTGAGCAGAAATGATCTCTTAACTTGGCAAACTGAGTTATAAACAGATTAAAACATGTAACGTGCTCATTAAAATATCACAACTATTTCCTCCTTCTCTGCTGGATTTTAACTAGAGAGGGTCAGGTAGGAGGTATGAGGTCTGAACAAGCTTTAAGCATGTGTTAGATCAGTTGGAAAATATTTCTCAATACAATAGGCCTTCACTGTTTGCTTTCCGGTAATTAAACAATATAATGTCATCAGTTCAGCAGTATGGAAAGCTGGCCAGCAAGTGCTTTAGTCTTTCACACTCTTCTGCTTTCAGGACGGCACTAGAACCCCACTAGTTATTTCCATGAACCATTTCTTCAAGGCCTTGCTTGCTCTTTTTCAAAATCAAACAGTGCTTGGAGAGCATCTTCTCACACCTTTGTGTCCAGGTTAGGTTAAGGTTAAGCACACAATGTATCTAGAAGATGGCACCCCCTGGACACACCTAAAAAGTGGTGCTTCTCACTGTTTTCTCCTCTTCTCCTCCCTTTCTTTGCCCTCAGCTGGGACTGATCTGAGCCAACACCTACTAAATTGTGCTTCCGGCATCAGATTAAACTATATTCTTTGTTGTAATTGGTCTAGAAAGAAGAACTGGTACCATAAGACATAAGGTGAGTAGAGAAAAGAAAATATGGACTCTTATACAATTAATTTGGGCATTCAATGGCAAGTTGAGGAGTCTGTAAAGACACCTCTGAGGTAGAGTTTGCCTCTAGCTGAGATGCTATTAGCTTTGTTTCATGAAAAACAGGAAAGCTAAAATGAACTTTACTTGCCTGTATAGTTTGTGCTTGCTGATGGAACTGAGCTGCCACATGATGGATGTTCAATAAATAGAAGCCCTTGGTTGCTGTTGTCGATTTTTATGGAAGCAAGTCATGAGGCTGAACTTTACCAAGCAGAGGGATATGACAGGAGTGGATTTGTAAGCACTGATGACCCAATACCCACCTCATGTGTTTCAAGAGGGTTGACTAGATTTAGTCCGGTTGCATGGACTGTAACTTGTTAGCAATTGGATGGATGTGCTTCTGAAGCACAATTTAGGATTTAGTTCCATCCTGAAGGAACCTAGTTTTTGCTTTGGAATATAAACCCAAGAAAAATTAGATGGTGAGGTGTGGCTCAAAAGCACATTCCATATCTGACCTATAACACTTATGGTGGTGTATTCAAAGAACTGGACAGGCCTGGAAATTATTCGCGTTCACATGGTGTACTGTCCCCGTGGAAGCCGGGCAGACATGTGCATTGCAGCTGTCTTCCACCCTCACCTGAGGCAGCACACCTGGAGTTTGCAGGGCACCGCAGCGCCTCGCATTCGGCTATCGCTGAGGGCCAGAGGGGGACAAGTTAAGCTGTGCCTGCACTCTGTGAGGCTTTGAGTTCAGTGTACGTTTGGCTGCTTTTGCATGACTAACCTGAGACTCACTCATCCTTACCAATCCCAACCGTGTCACAGCTGCTGAATGCATCTCATATGGAAAACAACCTACTTACGCTGACCACAGCGGAGCCCTTCGTATCCAGACGAGCAAGTGCATCTTCCATCCCCTGTAATTCCACTGTTGCACACTCCACCAACGCAGTCACAAACTACAGGGAGAAATGGACCTGCTTTACTGAATAATAATGGCGTTCAGAAAGAAACTCATAGCAAAGAGCGTCCTGGACAACAGCTTTGGCCAAACCAAGCTTTGACCTGAGTGCCTGAATTTGTAGGCTTCCGTTACTGAGATGATCAGTACTTGCAGTTGCCACACATCAGTAAACAACACACTAATTTTTGAAGGCTGTTAAGAGCCCGGAGTCTGAAAATCTGCAGAACACACACTATAAACACCAAACTGACTTGTTGCTAATGCCATAAAACTTGTAAAATTTGACAGATAGTCTGAAGCCAAAATTGGATGTAATGTCTAACACAGACCTCTTAATAACGGTTAACCTATTGCTTGTTTTTGCTTCAACTCTGTTTGTATCTCTCACGCACCTCAAGAAGAGATATGTTTTGTTGCTTTTCTTCCCCCTCCCTAAACAGAATTTATTTAGTTAAAAGCATAATTAATAACTGTGAAGGTTTCAGGGTTCTTTCTTCCTATAGTCTCTCATTTCTGGTTATAAATCCAGTGACAATATGCACACAAGATGATGTGTTCACAGTCCAGGCAACTATGAGACCTTTCTATAAATAATTTTTGAAGCCTTAAGTATACTAAAAAAGCTTTATAGTTATAACTGTTTGAAGTATGTCAGTGATGCTTTTTAAAAAGGCCGTTTACAGTTACACTTGGAAAAGTCTAAAAGTACAGAGTTGTATTGCTGACTTCATGTTTAAGCTGCAGTGATATAGCATATACTCTTCCCCTTGAAAACATAGTTCATGCAAATCACCTGCACTAATTAATTAATAACTTCCTACCCATGTTAGTGGTCATAATATAAAAAGCAGAAATGTTTAAGATATTAGTGAAAAGCAGTTAGCCACAAATGAACATTGGTTATATTTTATTTATTTTAGAACACTTGGAGGAGCTTGACTATCTGAAAGCTGAAATCTAAAATGTTGGTTAAATTAATATATAATTGAATCCTACACTAGCTTCTTGGAAAATAATTAAATTTATGATATTTAATTCATTCAAGTACCCTATTTTCATGAAAATGCTGGCTCGGCTACATTTCTGTGTATCGACACTGGCATCCAGTGGACAGCTGGGGGAAAAGGGCCTTTGAGCCAGCACTGGTGTGGGATTAGTGTAGAAAGGCCAACACAGATTATTTAAACTGAGACCATTTGTGACTCCTTAGAAGTAACATTATGTAGGCCTTGATGGAAGGAAAGGAGTTTTACTTAGAGATAAACAACAATTACTACTTAAGAATAAGACTGTTTAAAGTTTTATTTTCAGCCAGTTTTCTGGTTTTTCAGTGTAACTTTCAGCAAGGGTCAGGACGGTAAAATAGCAGAGACCATTAAGAAACAGGGAAAAGTAGAAAATGTTATATGCATGTATACACTTGTGATACATACACATTTAAAAAAGTGTACACAGCTTTAATCGCTTCTTCAGATTTCCACTTGTGATAGATGTATGGCTAATCAGTGAATTCATCAACCACTCAGAACTAAACCAAACACACCGTTTGTCACACTTTTGACAGAATTCTGTATCTCCCTGGCACAGAACAGAGCAAAGAGCTCTCTTTCCCTTCCCCATTGTGTTCTCTGAGGTAGAGAGCAGATCTTATTGGGAACTCTTTGGGCTCTCTACCCATTCCACTGTGATTTCTTAGAGTCTGAACACAGCTTTCACTCCGTTCTGTTCCCTAATCAAATAAAGCGACTGTGAACTTACCAGATGTGCAGTCAGGACCAAATAAATTGTCTTCAGCACATTTTTCACAGGCTGTCCCGCCAAACCCTTTCTGTGAATTACACAAGGGAAATCAAAACTTAAGTTTCTCGTCTATCTCTATACAGATAAGTATATGCTTAGGAGGCTGAAAACATCTTTTGCTGCCAAAAGAAAATAACATGAAAAGTTTAGTCAATAGCTACCACAATCTAGAAGACATTGTCTTTTGAAAAATCTTGTCCCCATGTATTTTTAAAAATAATTTGTAGATCTTCAAATCAGATGTTCTGAATATCAAGGTAATGATGAAGTGCTGTAATCAAGCCTAATGTCCAAATCAGGCTTATAATTTTTAGATTGTATTTTCTGGCTACTTCTACCTCTGTCTCTTTTTTACATGTCCCCAGAAGAGGATTTTTGATGTTAAGATGAACCAGTAGAGGGGGTGGTAGAAAAGATTAATTTGAATTTTTTCTTTAAAATCGATTTGCCTGAGGTTCAGCACTACATGTTGCACTCTCAGCAAAGGAACAATGTGGGGAGAGTATAGCCCTATGTATAAGTACTTTCTCTTTAGGGAAAAAGCTCACAAGCAATAGCACAATTTAAAAAAATAGAGGAACTCAAAACACCTGTCTCAGGGAAGGCAAGATGAAAGACCTTTTTAATAATTTCACCCAAACATACTCAAGTCTGTAGAAATAATAGTGTGAAAATTAGTGCAATCCAAGCAAAAAGAGAAAAAGAACTCCAAGCTGATCATCTCTGCTCTTTCTGGAACACTTTAGTGTATTTATAGAGTGGAACTTGCATTATTTTTCATGCTATTGTTGTACTTTTTTTTTCATTTAAACGAAAGGACGTACCTGACAAGCGCACGTTCCGTTCCCAGTTATGCCCTGGGAGCAGCGGCCTCTCCCGTTGCACGGCGATGCAGCTCCTCCTGGACATGCTGAAATGACAGTGTTTGAGCCATCAGCCACCTTGCTCCCATCCTTGTGCTCCCCTTGCTCCCTACAGGTGACCGCCTTGGCAGCTGCAGGGTTTTGGGCCGGACAGGCACCTTGGGTCACAGCTGCTGTTCTGCAGCTGCCTGAATCTCTTCCAGAATCTTAGCACCAGCAGAGACCACCACAGTCTCTTGTCTGGGAACTCAGGCTAGTGACTGTAATCAAAAGATTGAACAAAAAATAATTTTCTAATTCTGAAGTTCCGTATGGTTTTGTCTCTGCTGATCCACCTCTGTCTGCAACACCCAACGCAGTTGGCTTTTCTGATACAAGTGGAGCTTGCCTGACGACTCCTGTGTGTTGATACAACCCTGATGAATTGAAACTTTGCTTTCAAGATTTTATTTCATGCTAAGTTAGAGTTTAATAAGCCTTTTCTTTTTTCCCACCAAAAATTGCATTTGCTTTATGTGGAAAATTTTTCCTTTTCCCTGCTGTCTCCATAAGACTGTGATGATTGATTCAAACAACCTTGGAAATTGAAATATCTAGACATGTCAAAACCAAATCCTGTTCAAGGGACTGTGGTCACTAATAAAACTTGTGTGCTGAAGATGTGTTATGCTCTTCAGAGCCTCTGGTGCTAAAACCATGATTATAGGCAGTGGTATAGAAGGTGAGACAGTCTGAACAAAAACCCCAGCCAGCATGACGAGATAAGAAAAAATGACCATATTTTCAAATAAAAATAGTTCAATTTTTTTTTGTCTGAAAGGTTTCAAGATTCAAATCTTTCCTGAAAGATTGCCTATAGGAAATATATATTACAGTGGTTTTTAGTCAGATCATTCTGTCAGGTTTTCTCTCCTATAGGGATATCCTTATTTTTCCACAGTTGTCCTGCCCCTCCTTGGAAATGACATATTAACATTCTTCCATAAGCCATTCCTTCCTGTGATTAGAATTCCCATTAGGTACCATAATTTTTAAGCAGGTGGTATCTAAATGTATCAAACTCCTCCTGGCCTCACAGGTACTCTGCTGTACCTTACTGGTAGATTTTTGCTTATGAAGAGTCTCAGAGTTTGTTCTGTGTGGGTGGAGATGGGCAGCACTGGATTTATACTCCCCCTGCCTAAATTAATCCTGATTTAGAGTACTTAGGTAATGTGGAAGTTTTAGTAAAAATGAACTTGATTTGGACAGAGTGATGGGCAAATAAGTGGATGTGCATATATGTACGCTTAATTCCACTGAAAACTTTGGCTTTATACCAATCTGTTAATAATTCTTAATTTACTCCTTAATGTAGCCTGAGGTCTATTGTATCTGTGTAAGCTTCTTGTGAAAAACCAATAAATTTAAAGATGAAAATTTTAGTGCTGTTTATCTCATACATGCTGTTTTAAGAATTAAGGTTAAATAGCTACAATTGAGGGAAAGTAATAAATACATATACTTTAATCTTTAAAGTGGCTTTTAGTGAATTTTGTTTTCTGGCCACCATATGATAGCTAAATCTTACCTTTAGGACTTATGGCAGCTGTTTATTATTTGCACAGAATGGAAAAAAATTACTTGCACTGATGCTTTTATTGAATGTGCAAGGATAGAGAAAACTCAGAGTTCCTGGTATAGTTCCTAGGAAAAGTTACTTCAAAATTGTTGACAAAGCAGGTTTGGTTTTTTTTGCCGTTGGCATTCATTACGCTCCCCCTTGTCTTCACTACATCTTGTCTCTTGTTTCGAGAGCAGCACCAAGGGACAGCTTTATCAGAAGTTGAGTAAATTACCACATTGTTGTACAAGTTTGTTCAGGCAGATAAAGTGCTTCCCTCAGCCAGCAAGGCCACGGGAGGCAGTGCTGGGACACTGGAGCAGTGCTGGCGCAGGCACCTGCTGCCACCCAGGGGAGAGGCGAGACCTTTGCTTTTATTGAGGATGCTTTTCGAAAAGCAGGAAGAAAGAGATGCTCTTGCTTATCTCTTAACAGCTGTCAGAGTACGAAGGCCAAATCTTTGAATCTAGGGCAAAAGAGCCTAAATCTATCAGCTCTTTTTTCCTCATGGAGTTAAATTCAGCACTTTCCAAGTGTTATTAAATATGACCTCTTAAAATACTTCTCTTCACCTGACTCCCTGTGAGGATGAAACAGTGAGCAGTACTTATAAAGATGTATTTTGGACCACATAATTTGGTAGCATTAAATTTAGTATCTTTCTTCTCGATCTTTTTTTTTTTTTTCTTCTCACATTTTCCTTCCCATTATTCTTCCAGTGCTGTCTACTCAGTTGGTCATGCCATACACCTTTCAGTTGGTACCCAGGCTTTTCTTTGGAGCCGTGGAATTATTCGCCCAGAGCAGGAACCTGTGCTGGGGTAAGGAGCAGCTCCTGCTGCATCTGAGCTCCACCAGCTCTATTACCTGTGGCTGGATGATACTGGCAGTGTTGAAAGGCTGTGCTCTTTCCCCCAGACCTTTCCTGACCCTGTGCTTTCCTCTTTTGGCTTTATGACTTTTTACAGAGGGATTGGCACGCAGCTGGATGGCTTGGTGTGCTTCATGGGGAGGGAGGAGGACAAAAGGTCTTTCATTCACACGGTGTGTTTCAGCATGTGCTATCATTTAAGGAAGTTAGAGTGCTATTTAAGACCTAATTTTGTCCCTGCCATCAGATGCTAAACGTGAAGTAAACCCCTACTCAGGAATTTTTGCCGGCCTCAGGAAGGACTGTCTTTCCTCCAAACATTTCAAGTTGTGCAGTATTCTGTTGCAGAGGTTGTGATAACGTAGCGATAACTAATTTTCTTTTTTCCTCCAAATGAAAGCAGAAACAATGCTGAGACCTTGATTCTTTGCTTTTTGGGGTCAGGAAGTTTGTCCAAAGGAAGAGAGGGCTTCCTTGCCTTTGCAGCCTCCTGCACACAGCGGTGCAGGCAGGGCTCTGACTCTGCCCCTCTCCAGAAACACTGCTGCCCCTTGTGAGGCTGCCCAGAGCACTCTGATCAGGACATGAGCAGCACTTCGGCTGCGTTTGGTGCTGGGATGCTAAACCACCACACAAGTGACTCTCTGCAGAAGACACGACCACACACTGTGCACTCAGCTCTTTTCCTGCCTTTTCTCTCGAAGTTGCTGTAAGCTGCAGTTGGACTGCTTTGCTTTAGTAGATAAATGACTGGTATTTAAATAATGGCTTGGGCTAAAACGATATTTTTAAAATCTATTTTGTGGGCAAAAGACTTCACAGACATTGAAACAGACCTTGAGGCCATTAACTAAAGGAGGAAACACCCTGGCTGGGCAGGGAAACTTCCTCTGTGGGTCTGGATGCCCATCTTGGTAGCCTGAGATTTCATCTCCATTTGCGGAGATGCTGAAAAGCTTTTCCTGAGGAAGGGGCAGCAGGAGAGGCACTCCTGATTCCTTTGCTTCAGTAATGGCCTTCAGCATTCACAGGCAGTTCAAGAAACAATTTCAAGTTGAGCTGAATGAAAAGATCCTCCCTGCATCACAAAGTAAAGAATTAAAGAGATTTGGAAATATTTCAGATGCAGATGAGGGTGGTTTTGACCTAAAATGAAACACTTAAATTCGTGATTTGAAAATCTTAATCTCCAAAATCCATTTTGGAGATCCTCTTGAATGACATAATTTTGCTGGCATTGACTGCAATGATTTGTTTTGAAAATCTCAAAATCAAGGAGAGTTTCTGAGGCCCTTTAAATTTTTCTATGAATTTTTCTTTTTAAATGAAACTTTGAATATCTGTTTTTCTTCAAATGCTCTCAGTTTTTAGCTGAAAACTGCTATTTATTTCTACTTTTATAACAAGCTCTGAGGAGAAATCTTCTCACAGCAATAGTTTCTGAAAAGAAGAAAAGTCACTGTTTTGTTTCTGTTCAAATTATATATGTGAAAGTAAAAACTTGAAAACCCAAAACGACTTACCCATGCAGTCTGGGCCCCAGTGTCCCTGGCAGCACTCAGGTTGTTCAAATTCCTTCACACAACGATGCCGACAGCCCGGAAAAGAAAGTGTGTGTGTTTTAATTTCCAGGTAATACCTGAGGAAAAGAAGTCAGAGCTGCTTTAAAGTACTTAGAGCCTCCTGTGGGGAAAAATGAAATTCTTAACTTCCTCTTCTCCTTTCGGTGTCAGACAAGAGCACTTTAAGCTTGGTCAAATTGATCTGCCTTTTTTTCTTCTTCTTTTAAACATATATTGAATATCACGGTCTAAAAAGATCCTTGGAGCTGTTTCTTTTGAACAGTGCCACTCCAGCCTAAATACAGCATATTTCTCTAAGTTTTGATTTAAAACAGTATTTAAAAAATTGTTTAATATCAGGGTTCTTTAAATGCTAAGTAAGCTCGGAAGAGTTACATTTTCTCTAAAGTAGTTACATTTTCTCTAAAATACTGCCTTTTTTTTTCTGATCTGAATGGCAAGATGTCAAATTGGTTATGAGATATCTCTTCTTGACCTTTACCTTCACAACTCCCTCATCTAGGAGTGTGAAAAATACGTTATTTATATGATGTATAAGATTAATACTTAAATATAATATGATAATATATATTTATCATATATTTTTGTATCATTCATATCAAGTATGCAGAATACATAAGGAAGAGATTCTGTGATGTTATTCCAGGGAAAATCTGTTAGACCATCAATAGCAATGTTTACTTTCCTCTTGTATCACTTGCTGATTGACTTGAAGCATCAAACACCCTGAATGCAGCTTGAGTTCTGGAGTTGGTGAAGCCAATGGTAAATGCTCCATAAGAAAATCGCATAGACTAGAGCATTTTTGATATGCATCAACATTTTCTAATTCATGGAGAACGATATTGATGAGAAAAGCTCTGACAGGGGAGATACCTGCAGTCTGGGATCCCAGTCCCGTTGGTAATCCTGGTGTAACCAGCAGGGCACTGGGTGTCAAGGTTTAAAGGGCAAGGGATGCATTTGGTTTTCATTCTAATGAGCAGCTTCTGATCACATTGCTTCTTTACCTGCAACAGGAGAAGAATAATTAACAAGAAGGAAGAACACTACCCCGTGTGACATTGCTGAAAAATGACAAGTTTAACTCAGCTTTGTTCTCACTCACAGCTGCAAGCTCTTTTCTGTTCAGCAGGAGCTGCTTGTTTTGGAGCCGAACTAGGTAATAGACCACATATCAGCACTTTGCAGTAGCTTTGTCTGCGCAAAATATGTCCAACCACTGCAGGATAAACCCTTCTAAGTGTAATATTTTTCCTAGGAGTGCTTTATCAACAAAAACTAAGTTTGTCAGACTTAAAAGCCAGGTTACAGAGACGGCATCAGCCTACGGAGTGTTAGTTCCAAAGCTGCTGACAAGTGCCTTCTCTACTCAAAGGCAATATTAAACAAGGTGTGGAGGAGGCAAAATTAAACAAGGTGTGTTCCACAGCACCAGCCTGCGGAACAAAGGTTCCTCTCAAAAGTGAGTTTCATATTATCAGCACCACTGTATAGATCTAAAGGATTATGGCTGATATTTTCAAATTGGTGTCAAAGAATGACATCTAGCTTTGCATTCAAATCTGGTGGAGTTTTTGGGCCTGACACCACCAGAGCACACTGAGAAGAGCAGCCTCCTCTTTTTGTTCTTAACCTGTTTTATGTATCTATTTTAAAGCAGTAAGTCTTTGCTTAACTGCATCTAATCCTGGCTTCACCTTCTTTCTTCCTAGTGTTCATAGAGGTAAGTTCATCGTTCACAAATGGTGAGAAATGACCTAATTCAGAGGACGTTTTTTAAAATCCAGCAACGTAACTCTGTGCAGTCCATAGAGTACTGGACCTTCTGGGCACAGTGTGGGAGGCTGCAGCCTCTGCAGGACCTCACAGCTGGTCTGGGCAGGTACCCTGGCACCTTGGGCAGGATTTCTACAGGTCCCATGGTGGTCCTGGATGAAGTCCTCACTCAGCAGCTTCTCCCCTTGACAGCTGGACATTTCAGCAGCAAAGTTTGTGAGGCTGTATCACAGACACTGATAAGGAGATTTAGCTTCATAACCTCTGAGAAACTATATGTGATTGCCATCATCACTTAAAAGCACATTTCAACATCTATTTAGTTGTCAAATTTTAGTCTTCATGAGTGCACTGTGAAATCTGGTTTGGGTAACACTGAAATATTTGGGTAGTGGAACCCTTGTGTTGTGTAGGTGCTTTTCAGGTGTCTTTGAAGTAAAAATGTGACCTTTTTCCAGATGTGGATATAATGTGGATACAGCTTGAAAAGGCATTTTGTTGTCATCAAAAAGGCACCCCACAAAATTTTATTTTTGGAACAATAAAATTCACGGAGGGTTTTGAAAAGGAAAAATTTAAATAAAAATAATGTATGTGCTTTCTCTACCACCAGCTGTAAAACACTATTTGTTTTGGAATGGCAGCATTATTTCCACTTTCTCCCAATTCCCCATTTTCCCTTTTTGCTTTTAGAGAAAATGGTTGAAAGTTTATTTTTTAATGTCTCTTCTTTTGGTATATCTTCTTTTAGTGTCTCTTCTTTTAATCTTTTTTTTTTAAAGAAAAAGAATAATATATTTCCCAGTACTTTTTGTACATTTCAATGTACGTTTCCGTTTAAAAACTGCAACCAACCAACAATAGCAACAAAACACCTGAGTGTCTTCCTTTCCCCCCTCCTAATTTCTCTCTGTCCTTTTGTTTCCTCTTCTAAATCTGTTCTGTCTCTCTACAAGGGTGGTGAAAATAGATGTTGTCAAATTCCACAGGCTCATAGTATTTGTACATAGCAAATGCACCGCTTCCCCAAAGGTCTACAAAACCTTTAATTACATTTGTAACTTTGTGTTATTACTTTAAATAGCTCAATTCCTTAGATTTTTTCCCTTACTCATCTAAAATATTTTCCCCCTTTTACTTAGTAGGAACAGATAATTTTCGATATAGAAAACTTTCTGCTATCATCTTGTGACTGATCAGAAATCTCAATTTCTTTTGATAAATGCATCACTTGCAGACTTTTGCCACCTGTGCCAGTTTTAGAAACTTTTTCAGTGCACTCATGCTATATCATTTGAGCCAAAATCTCATGCAGAATGCATAGATGCATTTCTGTCATTTCAGAGGACTGAATTACTGAGCTTTTAGGTTATAATTCATTGTCATATGCACCAGTGACAGTTAAAGTGGATGTTTCATCTATAAGATTCAGTATCTGATAACTGTTCTCTCTATAACACAGAGTAACATAGACAAATAACAATCTGTTATGTAAAAAGCTGCTTCTTACCTCATCTTGAACTGGTGATGTCAAACATAGTTTCATTGCAACCAAAAAAGCAAAAAAGAATAAAAACTCTGGACTTTTTTCCATTGCAAATTGGACTTTTTTATCTTTCAGAGCCGTCTAAGCATGAAAACTCAAATTGTGATGTAAAACGATTGTTAGAGGTGCTGTTCCTTCTGCATTCTCAGGCAAATACTTTAACAGGACTCTTGTCTTCCCCAAGGTAAATGAGTGAAGGATGTGGCATGTGGAGCTTGCCCAGGCAGGAGAGATTCCAAAATGCAGGGTATTTGCTGAAAGTTTTCACTGGAAAGCTGAATAAAGCCTCCCTCGCTGAATGACAGGATATCCTGACAGGGCTCTGATCATTTATTCCTCTCTCTGGAGCTGTTGATAGTACAAAACCAAGGACACTGAACAGTTATGACAGAAGATGATTTCTTCTTTTAGGTGAGCGTGGATAGGGGGCTGGAGTAGCTACTGTGCTTCTTATTATATACAGTATTATATCAGTTGTTAACTGATCTAAGGGAGAGCCAAGGATCTCTGGAAGTTGCTTTATCAGCCCTAAAATATAAGGGTGGGTCCCACCAGTCTGGTTCTGGGAGAAATACTACTGACTTTATCTTAGAAGGCCAAAAGAACATCTTCCAGCTTTGGTTAGCTGGATAAAAAGATGCATTTTTTGCCCCCTTTTTGCTATTTTTGTTAAATCATTTTGACTGATTTTCCGGAGCTAAGCAGAGGAAAATTGATTCAGCTGTATTACTTGGATACGGCTGGGAGAGATGAATATTCAGATTTGCCAAAAGCATTTTGATTTTGCCATTTTGATTTGCCAAAAGCAAGGCTTTTTCTTTCCTCCCAGAGTTTTTCAGCTCATTTCTAGTACTGTACTTTGCTGCTGCTCTGGTCAGTCTTGTAAGGGCAGGCTGTCTCATGACTCAAATACCTAATAACGTGGCTCCCTCCAGTTTGTCAGCTTTGCCTGCTCCCCCGACTTTAGAATTTTTCTGTTGTTTGAAGGTACTCCTTAAGGGTGCCTTAATACAAAGGTGTGCTTTGAAACATTTTATCTTTAATTCCGTGTGTTTTCCTAAAGAACTCGGTGGTGATAAAAATATGATGTACAGATCCATCTACTTTTGTTACATGCTCTGAAAGAATACTGCAATATTGCTGGAGATGACAGGGCAAGGTGTTTCCTGTGCACTCATCAGATCCTGTTCCTTTCTCCATATGATGAGGAAAGTAAATCATTCCTTGTTTATGCAGACATGATAGCAGCCAGGGTTGTGATGGACATGTGGACAGTAGGCATGTTCCTGAGAAGGTCTGGTTTTTTTTTTTCTGAGGTCAAGGCCTTTCACGTTACTTTGGCTTTGCATACAATGTACAGTCTGGTCTGGCGGAAGGAATGGCTCAGGTTTTACTCCCAAAGCAGAACCCTGGAGCATCTCCTCTTCCGCGTGGCGATAGCCCATGGCCGCATCCCATTCTCTGTGGGATGTTTGGGAGCGATACTTACCCTCCCTCTTCTGCAGAAGTGACTTGTCGGAGCGTGGGCAGAGTGGCTGCCTGGGCAGGGTGTGTGCCAGATGGGCAAAACACGGCTGCCTGGTGCCGGTGTGGGTGCTGGCAAGAGCTGGCAGCTTCTTCAGCAGCTTGAGGTCAGCTGGGTCTCCCGCATGTTACCACTTCAGGCAGCGCAGTGGTGAAAGGAGCTGTAAATCAAGCACGTCCCTTTCCTGTTCTGTAGACTGAGATAAAAAGCAACAGCATCAGCGCTCTTGTTATCTACTCTTGCCTCTCCTATAGGCATTTGTGTGAAGTAAACTCTTTTTCCCTTTCCTTCCTCTCCCTTCTCATCAGAGCGTGGCCTCCTCACTCATTGCCGTGGTGACCACTTTCCTTGTTCCAGAGGGACCAGCCACCCTTTCCCCCTGTTGGTGTCAGGCACTTTCCTTCTTTGTGGAGGTTACAGACTGTGCCAGGCTCTGACTACAACTCTTCCTCGCTGCCTCCTGCCCCACTTTGGGCAGAAATACAGGCTAAAAGGTCAGCTGGCACACAGGGCAGGGCTCCCTAGGGTCTCGGGAATGGGAAGGTGGCACCTCAGTTCTTGAAGCAGCCTGTGCAGTGTGGCAGGGGGTCTGCCAGCCAGCCAGGGAGCTGCCTTCCTGAAAGCTGCGATCAGCTTGGCATGGGGAGCCCAGGCAAGCTTCCCTCCTCGGATGCCCCGTGTCTCAGCTGCCAGTCACCCTTGTACCTCTGCAAACTTTCAGGTCTCAGGCAGCCTGGTGAAAAAGATTGTTAAGAGTCACTGTGTGTGCTTTAATACTGCAAATACCACATGCTGGGGCATTCCCTTCTGTGTGTCACAGTTTTTCTCTGTTCTGCTATTGCATTCCTGGACTAGATGCTCCTACTTTAAGTAAATGTGAACTAGCTGTCCTTTTACTTTCTTCACCAACCTACTGCCTCTCCCCCAGTAACTGCTTAAATGCGCTGTAAATGTCAACCAACCAGAGAAAATGTGATGGTTCATTTGTGTAGATGTTCTTGAAAACAGTGTTTGTGCTACAGCTTATTTCAGCATCACAATGAAGTAGTTGCTCTTTCTCAGAGCCATGTTCATGAGGTCAGTTCAAAAGTAAATAAAAATCAGCAGAGATACTGACATGGTGGTTGTAGCATGCTCCTTGCTCTACGCAGTTTTGATGACCACTCAATTTCTTGCGTTTTAAAAATTTTTAATTGAATATTGACTATACATCTTGCATTGTATATTGTTCCCCTTAATTTACAGAATGTGAAGCTCTCTCAACCAGAGGTGACCGAACATCATATGATGAGGTCTCAGGGACTCATACAAAGCTCAGCCATGTTACAATTATGTTGCCAAAGCACCATTTCAGAGGAAGAACTAAAAGAAGATATAAGACTACTTGAAATAAAGCCCTCATTGCAGCCTGAACATTCATGAGCTCTGCATGATAAAAGCTGGTGCTGCTTTCCTCGTATGTTCTACCCTACTTGCAGCTCACCTCCTCTCCCAGGAGCGCAGCCTTGTTAGCAAGATCTTAGAGGGTGTCAAGGGTGAGGGCAGTATTGAGCTAAATTTGATATTCTTACTTGGTAATTTGGAAGTAAGCAGAAGAAAATCAATGAATTATTGTTTTTTACTGTATGTGGCTTCTGTTTTAGAGCCAGTCACAGCAGGAAAACTGTCACAGGGGTGTTTGAATACAGTTGGAGGCTCCACATGTCTGAGAGAAGTCACTTTGCTCTTTGTTTGGAAACTGGCTAAAGCACCTTGCAGAGGGGTAGGGAAATATAAAATGTGTTCATAAGAAGAAAGCTTCCTGGGGGAGGCAGGCTTTGGCTCTGCCAAGAGAAACGTCTGAATGCTAATTGTAGGTGGGAGGAAGGGGGGTACAAACCGTCAAGTTGCCTAGGAGGAGGCTTGGGGAAAAGAGGGGGGAATATTTGGGAAATACTGCCTTTGATTAACACAGACTTAATTGGAACATAACAAAGAGAGAAAAAAAAAAAAAAGATTTGGCAAGTTAAATCTTTCCAGTGCCATACATCTGAGGATGCCAACGGCAGCCTATGGAGAGCCTGAATGGGCAATGTGGAAAACGCCAGGGGTGTGTAATTTTATCTGTGGGGTTATGACAGCCATCATTTTGAAACACGGTGACTATCAGAACTAATTAATTCTCCAAGCCCAGAGGATGCATTAAGATGGAGCTGCAGCTGGTATGCTGAGGAATGCCGCACACCCGGCAGAGGCCATCGCTTTTATCCATGTTAATGAGGGAGAAGGCACAGACAGCTGATCTAAACCCCAATGCATACAGCTGATGGCAGTGCAGCCTGCCAGGCAAGGGGTGGTCTTAGCCATAGATTAGATCCTCATAGACGCCTCTTCAGCTTTCTTTCTTTCCCTTCTGGTGGTTTTTTTTTTTTTTTTTTTTGGGGGGGGGGGGGTTTGTTTTTTTTTTTTTTTTTTTTGTGGGGGGTGGTGTTGTGTTTTTTTTTTTGTGTTCTCAAAAGAGTCTTTCAGCTGGTGAAATTGTAAACAAAAGGCATTCTAGCTGAAGTCGTGGCGAGAGGGCTTTGCTAGGGAGCCATGAGGAGAGTGGTGTGTGCGGTGTGAACTTGGACAATGATATTTACCTCAAATTTTCAGGGCAGTATTGGGTTGGGGAGCTGTAAGAATCAGTATCGTGCTCTAAAAGTTGAATGACCACAAAATCAGGGGCTGCTCACAGGTACCTCTGCTACCCTTTCATGTTACTTATAATTGCCTGTTGCCTAAAAAAAATGAAAGTCATCCCAGGTCTTGTAGGTCCAGCAGGATACACGGCTTATAAATAAGTCCCCAGTTTCTCGGAAGTGTTCTCTGTGTGCAGCTGTGAGACAGATGTACAAGGAGATGAATCTACAGGGTTCCTGGGCAGCAATGCCATGGGGTGGGGGAAAGGACTCAGTAACCCAGATCTGGAAGTGCAGGTGGCTTACAGGAATATTAAAGTCATCTTTGGGTCCCTGTCTCTACTTTCTATCTACTGCCTTGTCATTCTCAATAGACCATACAGAATCTCGGGTCCCATGTTGCTGCCAGCTAATAGTGTGATAAATGGAGGAGATTTTGTGCCCTGGTACAAAATCTCAAGTTTTTTTGAACACTGTGGCTCTCCCTGGTGGTATAACATACCTCAGAATCATTAAATCTCATGTTTAATGGAGTATAAATATAGCAAGTATACCTTGCAGAGATTTGAAATAAAATTAATCACAATTATGAGCTGCTGGGTAAATACACTAAAATAAATTTGTAGTTTGAGTTAACATCTGGCTGTGTAATGTCAGCATGCAAGGAGCTTCAGCTTTAAGACGTGATCAAAGGATATTGGAAGCTAGGAACAAATAATGGGCTTTCAAAGCTGGCTCAAATGGATCTTGATAACATTTCTCAAGCAAACCTATTTTGCAGTTTATAAACATCCAGGAAGGACAGTGGCATTGTTTGTATGTGTCTTGTCCTGCAGTTCTGCTAAGGCTGCAGTGTGTAAAGTAAAAAATACTAGGAAATACCTGAGATTTCCAGGATTTGGGATGGGTAGAGGGATGTACAGCATGGATTTCTGGTGCTGTAAATGTTACATTGATTTTTCTAACCCTACGGGAGAGAAGCAGGACAGAGAGTAGCACACACATTTCAGATCTTAGCAGCTGGCTGTGGTAGGACTGGGGATGTTTGGGAGATCCAGGCATCATAAGTTAAGGGATTTTGTGGAGCTGAGGGCAGGAGCAGATGCTGTGTTGTTACTGCAATGTTGCTACCCGATGACTTCCTTCCTTGCTCTAGACAATGCAGAGAGCTCACTGCAATTTTGGTGTATATAGACTTGTATGCTTTCATAGTAATACTTCTCTTTTGTCTAGTCAGACTTAAACAAAGTTAGATTAATATAGTTACTAATTCACTGCAAATGGAACTGAATTGCAGATAGTGATATGGAGCAATCAACCCTTGCTCAATGTTTTGTTTTCTTCTTTCTTCCTTTGAAATGCAGCCTTTATACCATTATCCAAATGTGTGTGTTTGTGGCTATAGTGGACTGATTTCAGCTAATTATCTTGTCTAGGAAAAGCCATCCCAAAATTTGATCGAGAAAGAAAATCGTGCAGAAAACAGTGTGGCATAATTTCCACAAATAGAATAATAACACAATGTTACTTTTCATTGTCTTCCTCCTCGTGATGTGTAAACTTAGCATGGTTTACATCAAGTTACAGGGCTGTGTTACGTGCTGTGCTGGTTGGGTAACTCAGGGTGGGAATGCAGGATGGAAATCCCTAAGCCATGACCCAAGGCTGGCCACGGGGACATCTGGCATCGCTGGGAAGAGCCAGGTGCCGCTTTCCTGGCGTGTGTCAGGGAGCTGCAGGGCAGCAGAGCTTGTGAACTGCCACCATAGGAAACAGAACTGGGCTTGGGAGAAGGAAGCTCAGGCTGGGTTTTTGGCTCTGTTGTTTAAAGATATGGACAAGTCGCTCTCCCTTCTGCCTTGGCTGTGTCTTCTCCCCTTTCTGCCTCTCGATAGTTTGTCTGGCTTTCACCGTGTGTGTGTATCGGTGCTTCCAAAGGTGACCCCCGAGGCGAGGATGGCTCCTGTGCAAATCAATGCCGGGGAACAAAACTCAATATCTCCGCCAGCATCCTCCATCCCTCTTCAGTTCAGTGCACGGGATCATGGAATGCTCTAGGTTGGAAGGGCCCGTGAGAATGACCTAATTCCGCCCCTGGTGCGGGAGCGTCCCGCGGGGCCACCGGAGGGCAGCAGAGCCCAAGCCACGGCTCCAACCCCCGCAACCAGCGGGCAGCAGCGCCTGGAAGCGGCTCCTCGAGTCCCCCCGAGCCGCTGCCAGAGCCCCGTGGGAGGGGAGGGAGGCGGCTCCCCTGCGTGGGCAATCCCCTGCAGCCCAGCCGCGGGGGGAGAGTGCGAACACGTTCGCAAGGCTGGGGAGGTTTCCTGAAATTGGTC
Organism: Callaeas wilsoni; assembly: GCA_013398955.1. Classification (NCBI taxonomy): domain Eukaryota; kingdom Metazoa; phylum Chordata; class Aves; order Passeriformes; family Callaeidae; genus Callaeas; species Callaeas wilsoni. The sequence continues at coordinate 103,632 of VWPU01013768.1, forward strand.
TGAGAGCACGTGGGGATAATGAAATATAGAGAAGAAATAGGGATTAAAAGATGCGATGTGTAATAAGTGTATCGAAAATAAATCCATAAAAGAAAAATATGAAATATATAAAACATAGCTATTATTGTAAAAACATATAAAAAATGTAAAAGACAAACAAATACATAAAATATATAAAATAAATATTTAAAGGTATAAACAAATATAAAATGAACATAAAATATACAATAAATCTATAAAAGAAATATAAATCATATAGAATAAAGATCTAGAAATGCAATTATGGCAATATTAAAATGATGCATTTTTTTATATCTATATATTTGGAAACAGTCATCTGTTGCAAAGAATGCAAAGTACATGAGGTAGAAGGGAGAGGATATAGCAGATATCTGCACAAACATATGCTACATCTCAGAAAGTGAGCAGCCAGGGAACTGTCCGCTTTCCCCTGAATCCTGCAAAGTCGTATCTACACTATGAATAAGAAATTGGAATAATTTCAAACACATGGGACCGTCTGCTGGAGATTCATCCAAAAGCTTCTGCTTTGTGCCTTCTGTGTTGAAGACCGAACTTTGTTACAAAGTTTACTGTTTTGTTGTTTTGTGGTGACCAAGTGAACATACAAGGATTCTTTCCAATTATACAAAAGCGATGCTAAAAAGACTGTACTTTGTGTTAAACACACTGGGAAAGTCTAAATAAACAGAAAAATGTAAAGCCAGTGTTACTGGCAATGAGATTAGCCTGAGCACACAGGCAGAAAAACCTCTTCAAAGGCTCACCTATGCGTAGCAAGGCTCTTTACAGGAGGCACTTGTGAAGGACTGTGCAAAGTCCTCACCCACAGTCAGATAACTTTTGGATATGTCTAATGTAAAACAAAAGAGCTACAGTTTTGAAAGTTTTGATGGAGAAGTCAAGTATTTATAGCTATGAACAGTCCAGAATTAAATGTCCTACCCAAGGCTATTATTCACTTTAGCAGTCAGACAATATCATGAAGTAGTCCTCTGAAGAGAGGAAAAATGTTGGTTATGTAGGGGTTATAAAATAGAAACTATCTAGTTTGTTTTTGAGTGCTTGTCTTGTTTTCAAATCCAAAGGGCCTGCAGCCCCCATGAGTTGTACCAGGCGAGTGTACATCCATGACAAATGCTGCCTGGCTGCCCATAGTTTTTTAGGGATAAGGAATGGCACTTTAGGACAATGCAATTTAAACTTCAAGTTATTGCTAGTTTGGTTTCTTTTTTTAAAAATTTTGACCTGCAGTTGTGAAGTTATATAAAAACTTCAGGAATCACTTTGAGAATTTACATTATTGATCTCCTGGGGGGAAACAACCTCTGCTTCCTAGGAGAAAACCAGATAGATAACTAAAAATATAGCCTGAATATTTTCATGACAGAGATTCTCTTCATTCTTCTTCTGATTCCTGTATCCATGAAAGATATAGAAAGGATCTGGGCAATGAAAATGGCAGATATTAGAAAATTAGGAAGTGATAAATGTCTGTGTGGAGAAGGTAGAAAACTAAAAAGAGATAAAATGAATAGAGATATTATGATGTGTATAAAAATTATAAATAGGAAATTCTTGTTTTTTTCTTATTGTAATTCTACAGTAAGAGAATTTTTGAAAGAATTGCCTTTAAAATAAGGAAAAAGAAACTTGTTTCTTTGTAAATAAGAGGTGAAAAAGCTTTCAGTCATCTCTGCTAGCGCAACTTCTAATTTTCCTATTGCCTAATTGTAGGTAGTAAGTCTTCATATGTTTTAGAAGTTTGTGGTTGAGAGGAACAAGGCAGAAAATTGTCTAGAATCTGTAAGAAATAAAATCTTTCTTGTAGAAAGTATTTTGAATAACTTTGATTTGTTGCAACTCAGCAGGTTGAGTTGAAAAGATTTTACTGTAGGAGAAATAAAAATGTTCACCTTTTTTTTGCCTCAGTTGCTGGATAAAACATCTGCCTGGTACACTGGACTCCTCAAAAATGCAGTAGCTTGTCTCAAACTTTGTGGAGGCGCAATTCGAGTGCCTGAACACTGGCACCTAGTGCTGCTTTAGATGCCTTTGGTACTCGTGAGTGCTGGGACTTCCTGGAGTAGCATCTGGTAGCCGCAGGGGATACCAGGAGGCCTCTAAAACAGTCCTAGACAACTAAAACACACCCTGTGGGTAATAAGGACTCTAAGGAACTAGAAACCTGAAAGGTTTGAGAGCTGCACAGTTAGTGTGGCTGCTGAGGACTGGGCGTAGGATGACCACAGATATCTCCTTTCCAAGTCCTATCAGGCAAACATCTACAGAATCAGAGTTTTTAAGATGCAGATTTCCTTCTTACTTGTCAATCCGCATGTTAGGAAGCAGTGGCTGCCTGGAAGTCCCGAGAACTGCAGTGCATGGAACTGGTGTTCTGAGGGGAAATCAAACTCATTCCTTGAATCAGTATCTTCCCTCATAAAAGGTTTTTTGGAATCCGCGTTTGTTGTTTGGAAGTCAATATAACAGAAAAGTGACAACTTGTTTATCTGATGCAGGTTGAAATCAGAGGGTAGATACTCATCTGTTCCCATCAACCACTGCTGAGTATTTCAAGAGGTGTTATGAAGCAAGTTTTCTGTCTGAGATCCAGCTTTCACTATCTTGGCACTCTCAGCAGTTGTCTAGTTTTTCAAAAGAACTCAATTGTCATTGTGACTATTATGAGCAGGTTTTCAAAAGATTTCAACAGATTGAGTGCTGAGCTCCTTTGAAAACCTCCTAATAATTATTTAGGTGAGTAAATACCATCTGAGTCTGGTTCTAAAAGCTGATTCTTTCTGGAAAGTCTTACTGCTCAGTGATGTATATCATCAATTTTTCATGTTCCCTGTATATGATTTGCCTCTTTGTATTTTCAGCATTTGAGCTTAGATGCAATTTCTGCAAAATTAGAATAATAGAGCAGCCACAGATTGCACTAGGGTGCAATAATTCAGGACCAATGAAATGCAGCCCTCCTATTTATGGACTGACCATGTTAAAACTTGAATGCTATTATTGAGATAAGTTTGCAGAGTTGCTGATAACTAACAAGAGGAGGTATGGTGGAAGAGTGAGGATGAGATCTTCATGTAGTGTTGTACGTCAAGGTCAAAGTCTAGGGTGAGAAGAGACAGTGCCGATGGCAGTCTTGCCTCCAAGGATGACAGCACTGCGGACAGCAGTGAAAGTTTTAAACACTGTGTCCATTACAAAGTTGGATTTAACTAATTCCTGTCACAGTGCTTAAGCAGCAAAATGCCCAAATTTGTGTTTTTGGCAAAACTCCTGAGTGAACACATTATTCTGAATTTAACCCTTGAGATATGTCAGAGTGCAAGAACATAGCAGCACACTATGTAAAATCAAAGACTCATTTAGAGTGGCGTCCTCTTCCTGAGAGTGTTCAATACTGGAGGTCAAGAAAAAGAGTATAAGAAGCAGGCCAAATGTAGAATAATGTTTTTAAAGTACTTTTTCAGGATTCTGTCTCTAACAAGTTGTTTTTATCTGGTTTATATCCTTTCTTTTGCCTCTATGGCATCTTGTGGCAGTGACTTCCACATTGTAGTTGCACTCTATGTGAAAAAGCTTCTCTCTTTTATTTCAAACCTTTTGTCAGATGCTGAAGTGTGAGAAATAGCTAATACTCTATGACTTTGTGAAATTGTATCATATTCCTCCAAACTCGGCCCTTGTTATTTTTTTTTCCAGGTACAAGTTCTGTAGTTGATGTAGTTTCCCCTCATATGTGAGACTTCTTGGATCTCTGACCTGAGTTTTGCCCTTCTCTGAGCTAAAACCTCTTCTGATTCACCTCTGCAGCTTTGGAAATGGGATGATCTAAGCTGCCCACAGTAGTCAAGATGTTTGTGTCTCACAGATTTCTATCGCTACATAACAGTATTTTTTACTTCTTTATTCTCAATTCACCTTAAAAATCTTTATGTTATATATGCTTTTCTGTCTACTCTTAAAAATGGAGCTAATATACAGAGGGGGAGGCACAAGGGTCCCATATAGTTTTTAGGGAGTGCAAATACTGATTTTAGGATTGTTCTTGGATCACGGTTATTTTCTCCATGCATGTGTGGATTAACGCAAGATTTCATTTGCTGCTTGTCCCCCTGGCTTCCTGTGAAGTGCTCTTGCATCTCGTCACTCAATTAACCTTATAATCAACCTCTCCAAACACTTTCATAACATGTTATGTTTTACTGCCTCATTAACAACTCCATTTTCACCTATGCTTTCAGCATAGTAATGCATCTCACTTCCTGGCCAGTCTTCTCCCTCCAGTGTGAGAAATCAACAATCTGTTCCTTTCCTTCATTTCCTGTATTTCTTTTAGCCGATAACCCGCTTGAGGAGCTTCATTCCATAACTGCTTGGTTCCTTTCAGGGGCTTATGGAAAGGGCTATTCTGCTCAGGAGCCTGAATGGCTGGGTCACATACATGACTATAGCTCTGATGGAGTTGGGAATCTACACTCCTTGGAAGAGCAGACTATCTGTCAAAGAATTCACAGACCTTTAATCATATACTTGTATTCTTGCAAGTTCTGCACAAGAAAATCTATTGCCTCAGTTTCTTGACCAAGGTGCTCAGCTGTATTATCAAGTTGCCATAAAAACTTCATAGTTCACCTATTGTTTCTTTATCCAAAAGTAAGGTGTTGGTGCAGACAAATACTCCCACTTTCATTTACTCTTTGAGGCAGAGAAATGAGAAGTGTTTGGTCATTTGGGACTCATGCAGAAGTATGGCAGTGATGTTGTAAAGTGAAATATTTATTATTTTTGTTTCAAATTGGGTAAGAATATGTAAACTATATAATGTTGGTTTCATGGAAACTGTCTAGTGAGCAGTGTATTGCTTTATCCTTTGAAAGCAAAGGTTGACAATAGATAGAATTACAAGATTATTTTGAACAGTCTTTGAATAACTTGTTTTCTGACTGGCTTGTTGCTATAACCTCATGCTGCCCCCAATGTATTGTCTTTTGTTGGAAATTAGATACCTGTGCAGAGCTGAAAACATCATCTGCAGAACACGAAATAGAAAATCTCAAATGTATTTGGAGTGAGGCTGCCCTATATATTAGATACAAAGAAGTGTACTTTGAGACATGATGTCGTGGAAGTTGTATTTTCTTCTTTCAATTATTTAAACCACTTGAGCTTGTCTCTCAAACTTAATAACACTGTGAAAATCCCCTGGTGAAGCTACAGTTTTATGATACCAGGTAGGGTATATTTTATTTTCTATTTCCTAAATTATTATTTGTCAGCAAGCACTCAAGATTGCTTTTCTGTAATTGCCTTCCATGTGATAGGTGCTCCAAGATGTTTTGTCTCTTAGACTCTTGTTTATGGAGAGCCCTTTACAAAAGAAATTTCTCTCTCATTCTGGTTATTGCTGACTTCGGAAGAGGTTTGGGTTTTTTTCTCTTTGCTGTGTCAATGCTGAGAAAGTGCTTGGGTGTATGTAAAGCACTTCTTTACCTAAATCCCATGTAAAATTTATGGGAAAGAGAATCTTTTTAGTAAAATACCCTTTTCTTCTAGGAATATAAAGCATAATTAAGTTTTTTCATGAAAACTTTCATGTTAATTTTGTTCATCTAATATGATCAGTCCAGATACTTTGCCTGCTTCTAATATGATCATTGGCAATTATGAATTCTGGCACTAACACATAGAAAATAAGATAGGTTTAACTTTTATTGATATTAGAAAATAATTGCTACAATGAACTAATGAAAATGTCCTAATGTTAAAATGTAGCTCTTGAAAAATCTGGCTTTATGCAAGAGATTAATAAGATTAAGTCTGTTTAATTAAACAAAGTCAAGAGGTAACTAGTGTCAAAAGTATTAGGTAGTACCTCTACAATAGAGGCAGTAATGTATGTGGAAAACATAGCTTCATAATTTCAGAAGAGAAAAATATTGCATATTTTTTATAGTTGAGTCAGTCCAGCTAACAATCTGCTGGAGTGAACTGCATTCTCCAAGCACTGAAGGAAGATTTTTAGGTATCTTTCAAAAGCAGACGCTGCAGCTGTGTGAGTAGTTATGAGTGGGACTTAGTGCTGTGCTGAAGGGCTTAGGCCAGATTGTGAGCACTGGTCTGTAACTTCTGCCCAAGCTGCACTTTGGGGTTTTAGCCTTTTTGTAAATTTTGGCTGAGGTGTATGTTTGAATTCTGACCGGACAAGATGGCACCTTTCACTTAAATCACCTGATTTTGGGTTGTTATCAGAGAGATGCTGATGATGCCAAAGGTGAATTCATGAGGTAGGTTGGATACTATATTCATTGCAGCCCCAAAACGTGTTTCCATGGCAGCAGAGTTGAGAAATCACCCCTGCTTGTAATTGAAATGTTTTCAGAACAAGGGGAGAAAAATTGATTTGTGGCTTAAGGAGGTATTTCCAAAATCCATTCAGGAGCAGCTAGAAAAGAGCCAGCTAGTTGTAAGAAAAGGAGTGATTTGAAAAGGGCGAGTAGGTTGTTGGCTTTAGTCAGGTGGCCTAAACATGTCATAGGTAGGACCACAACAGTAATTAATGTTGGGTCCATTGCTCTGAAAATTTACAGTGAAACACAGAAAGCTGCACAGTGCTGTGATGCAGCTTGGGGTGGTTTGGGAAGAAACCCTGTTGCATGCATATATACTTTTATCCCTATATGGCCTATATTGCAGCAAGGCTCTTATGAAACCTGGAAATTCCTCAGACCAAACCTACAGGAAAACTGGGATGTGCTACTGGCTTATTTCAGTCTTGGCTAAACCTTCTTTATTAGAGTCCTGGTTTTCATGTGTGGAGACAACAAAACCTGTTAATAATGCAATTTATGAGAATGTGAAAGCTTTCAGAGAGTTACTAGTTTGGAAGTCAGACTAGGCAGGAAGAATGCATGAAACATGGTTTAGACCCTGCTGAATGGGAGGTCCAGCAGCACTGTTGCCTCCTCTCAAGTGACAGAGGTATGTGTTTTGGTTTCAAGGACATGAAATTCATCCTCTGGCAACCTGTGTGGTATGGACCACTGTAAATCCCTCTCTAAACTTTCCTTTAGAAAGAAGTGCTGGAGTCTGTCCATAAAAGCTAACATTCTGTTTTCCCCAGTGATAAATTACCGTAACATTTGATAAACACAGTATGCCATAAGAGGGTATATCAGCCACTGTTATCAAAAGTTAATTTTCTAGACTAAATATTCATTTGGATCATTAGAGCTATTAAATCCTGTGTCAGGTTTTAAGGAGCTGGCTGTGCCTGAGTGCTAGAAGGAGCCTGAAAAGAATCATATCCTGTCAAGATAAATGATTGAACTGTTCAATGAACTCTTTGACTGGCATTGGTTCCAGTCATGCCAGCTGAAGCTCAATTCCTCTTTGTCTGTGTGGTCTTGTTTTCACCTTGCCTGTGGGGTGAAAGCAGTTTGATGTGACCCCCTCGCAGACGGAGGCATGAGCCTAACCTCTATTTACACCCTGTCATAATGGGGAGCTGGCAAACACTGCTGCTTGCTGCTGCTCTCCTCATTTCCCCTGCTTTTTTTTTGTCAGATAGTTAGAAGTTGTGCATTCTAATAATAATCTAATTAGCATAGTAGGCTTATAACATCTTGTTTATGTTGTCTACTCTATTTTGAACAGAAAGAAGCAAAGAAAATATGCTCTTTTGTATAGCTTAAGTACTGCCTTAGGGACTGCATATGATGTGGAACAATAAGGTAACTGGATAATGTATGTAGAATTTTGTCCTTTTGAAATTAAAATTTGAGATGTGAGCTAACTCCATGGTGTGCAAAACCTGAGGCTCACATACTGATTTGAAAGTTGGTGTATGACACTTGATATCTGATTTATTTTTTGGCCTTCAGCAAACCTTCTCCTAACAAGTTGAGTTTGCTGATAGTGCTGTATGTTTGCACTGACTCTAAGCTCATTTATTTTCTGTAACAGTAAAACTATTGTTCAGCCCTTTTTCTTTATGGCCAGACTTTCTATGTCACCTACTGCCTCCTGCTCCCTCCCTCCCTTCCTTTCCCTCTGGTTCACTGATTGTTTCTTGGGCCAGACCAGGAATGTCAGCGCAGCCAAGTACCCCAAGACCTCCCTACCCCATGCTCTGACAGTGGCTGGCCTGGAGCACCGGGGATCCCACAGAGTTCAATGGAAATGTCCATGTGCCCTGCGAAATAGAAGGGAGGAAAAACTTGCTGGGGATTCTTCTGGAAAGTAACTGTGTGGATTTCAGGATTTTCAGGTGAAGTGAGACACTGCAGGTCCACTTGAATGCATTGTTGTATTACTGTGGGGCAGGGCTCTGTTTTACTCTACAGTGAGTGCCTCCTGACGGTGATTTATCACCATAATGTGTAACAAGTTTGTGACCTACAGCAGTGACTGATAGCTCCCCTAGAATTCATAAAAGGGAAGAAAAGAAGCCTTATTTATAACTACAAAGGAAAGAGGTAATGCTAAAAAGAAAGAGAGGAAGGAAGGAAAAATGCGCTGATGGATCTCCTTTGCATTCTGAGGGATCATGTCTATCTCTACAAGGAGATAAGTTATAAATAGAACAACAATATATATACCGTTCTTTTATGGCTACATTAAAGGGAAACAAGATGCAAATGAGATGGAACAATGTCGGGAGACAGCTAGAAACCTATCACATAATATATACAAATACAATATTAGAAAATAGAGAGAGTTCCTTTGTAAATAATGGAAAAAAAAATATTTTTAATCTATTCAACCTATAATTCAGATAGGTAAATTGTTTTGATGTAAATCCTGATGTGAGCAAAGAGAGCAGGGACAAGTTATGTTCATTCCTCTTGAGCAATTATACACGTGTCTCTACTAGAAGGGAGGTCTAGTGACAATTTAGTCACAGAGCTGCTGTTAATACGCAGCAGGTGGAAGAAAGCTCCTAAATTTGAGGCTGTGGAGAAGACACTAAATCAAATTGCCTGAAAGGATAAAAATCATTGTCCTCTCACAGTGCTGCTGAAGGTGGAGGAGATGTGTGGGAAAAATCTTTAGTAATGCTCAGAGGGAGCCTTAGCAACTCTTTCCCCAGCATGCCTAATCTCTGCCCTCCAGATCCAGGAGATGAGGAGTGATTTAGATGATCATGTATCTGACCACTGAGATCAGCAGAAGGTCTCTCTTCATATTTCTTCTTACAGTGTAACACCTCAGAGAGGAAAACTTCTCTCCCTTGTCTTCCTTTGTCCTGTTTGTATTAATCCTGGAAGGTAAAAATACAGAAATTAGTTTATGGCCTTCAATCCTGGTTCAGACCTGCTGGCATGTCAGCTAGTAAGGTGTTGCATGCTCTGTAACTCTTCACTTTTTGGGTCCAAAGATTGGTTCTGCTACCATGGGTCATTAGTGAGAATGAACTGTGGGAAAGTGGCACTTCTGCTGTGCCAAAGGTGTCCCGTACTACTAGCCCTGAGTGACTCAAACGTGCTATGAGGGACACCTGGAGTCAGCCGTAGATGGATGTACACGTAACAGAGCTACTTAGACACCTCCAGAAAATCATCTTCTTTCCTGTGAGATGATACCTAGTTACAACCAAGAGCGTTTTCAGGAAAGAACAAATTCTTGAAACTGCATATTTCAACATTTTCTGGATGAATTTTTTCTTTTTCTGCTTTGGCACACTTGAAATTACCAAAAGAAACCATTCCAGCTGGACTTCCCCTTCTGTCTCTCTCCATGGCTATTGATTTGCAAACCTTTTCAGGATTTTGGCTTTTTGTTCCATTGAGAAGAGGCAAGGTTTGGATCCTTGGATTGGCAGCAGGGAGGAAGGCTGCCCAGCTTGGCTGTCACACCCCATGGTGTGGTTGTACGGATTCCCGCACATCAGCAAGGCAAAGCCTTGCAGTGGGATACCCTGGCTGCCTTCTGGTCTCCGAGTGGGGCTCCAGCATGTAGCAGCAGCTCATGGCAGAGAAGTTCCATGCTGCAGTCCTTTCCCAGAGCAGCTTTTTATGCACAGCAAAGCCTTTTTACTTGTGCTTTCCTCAGCAGCTCACCCCTACATTGCGATGAGCTTCGTGCTTCCAGGGGCTGCTTGGTTTTGGAGTAAGCCATGAACTTAGAGCACCAATTGCATTAATTGCTTTCACGCCAGCATATTTCCATTGTGGCTGCCATTATAGTTGTGTAATGTTTCTTCTCTCTCTTCTTTCATGGCTTTCTTTGCCTTGACAGGCTCAGTCAGATTCCCTCATTCACATCTGCTAATGTGAGGGCTGAATAGAATAAATCTATGCAATGATGGTTTCAGAAAAGAGGGGAGGAGGATGGTGGAGGGAGAGCTGTCTCAAAAAATAATTTCTACGTAGTAAGAGTGCAGTTTCAAAAAACAATTTCAGTTAGTTCGTCCCAAGCAAGATGCTTGTGGTATGAGTAGTAACAGGGCCCCCAATCCAAAAGCCTTATCGCCCCCCTGTCCCTTTTTTCCTCAACTTAAAAGTCACCCAAGCGAAGGAATAGACAATGCAGAGATTACTTTATTTGGCTTCCTCAGGTTTGCCAGGAGAGGAGAATGCTGCCAAGCTCCCCAAGACAAGCTATGCTGGGTGCTTGCCCTTGTGCCAGTGTGAAGACAAAAAAGAATCAGGAGCCTTGAAAAGAAGCTGGTGCAGCACATGGCTCTTTCCCACTCCTCACAAATGATGGCTGTTGTGCTCGTTAACCTCTTCTGGGGCTCAGTCAGTTCATGCTGTGCAGCAGCGGAGAGCTGAATGAAATAAAAGGCTCCCAGGACCCATAGAAACGCCATAACTCCTTCATTCCCAACACACAGGCGAAGGCCGCCTTCCTCGTGGAATACCAAGTGCCTCTCGTCAAACTCTTAATAAGTCAATCCTGGCTCCATGTGGCTGTGACAGCTCAGATTCCAGCACAGGCGCGTGGGGCCAAGCCCGGCTCCTGATTTACCCCACTGGCTTTGGCAAGACACCTCAGGCTCGTGCTTGGCTTCGCTCTGCCCACACCCTCGAACGAGTCAGATTCTTCTGCAGACAAGGGTTCAGCTTAGTTAAACCAGCCCTGTCTGTGTGCAAAGCCTAGTCCTGCTCAGATCCTTAGCCGGGATCTGAAAGGAGACACGTAATGAGCTTTTAGCTTATAAGATCATGAAATAACTCTGTAACATCCCTCATAAAAAAATGTCTTTTTTATCCGAGTGGCTACAGTTCTTATAAATGAAAGAGAATCTCTTCTTTGTGCTTATAAATGAACAAAGAGGACTGTACAGGCTGATCCGAGGCCCAAAGAAATGAAAGGAAAACCGAAGACTTCAAGGCACTTCAAATGTAGGCTCTTCTAACTAGTAGCCTTTGATTTTAAGGATTTTTATCTCAAGATAGGAGAGGACAAAGCTACTGTTTAAAAGGAACTATGAGCAGTTGAAGGGCATGATAAACTCCCATCTGAGTCTGTGCGCCACTAACGGACTAAGGTATGAGCTCCGATATTTAAAACAAAAGGGAAGAAAATTTGAAACAAAGCATAGAGCTAATTAGGAAAACATCAGAAAACATAACAAAGAAAAAAAAAAAGAGCTGTGGCAATTTGAATGATACAGGGAAACACATTGTACCACAACTAAATGTTTTTCTTCAAGATTTTTCACCTGAGTCGATATACCAAAGGGCAAAGTATCCAGGAAAAAAAAAAAAAAAAAGGAAGAAAATGCCATTGCAGCAAAACATATATTAAAACATGTGAAATACATTTATTGGTGTAGTATTAACGTATCACCTTGAACCTCAAACTACAATGTTATCCAGTGCTTCTTAGATGTCAGTGAGTGCAGCATGAAAAACTGCTTTCCATGTCTTGTGATTCTGTTGCCTTTCTGGATGAGGAACTATTGCTGGAATCACCCTTTTCCTTTTTTACCCACCCCAGGTCCAAATCACCATTGATTCACTGAATTCTGTGAGCTTTTGGATGGTGCCACTTCTGTTGAGTCAGTGAATACCTTGTTTTGCTGTCAGAGGTTGAAGGATCTGTTCCTGATTCCTTGGTCAAGCTGAGAAAGCTGTCTAGGCTCACCATGCAGTGAAAAATAACCAGATCAGGAGCTTATGTAATAGCAATTTTCAATTTGAAAACTATGCAAAAAGTGTTTTTCAAATAATCCTGTATATCTTTAAAGGAAATAGCATCAGGAAATTTATAACTTGTGCGACTTAACCTTGGGGAGAAGCATGTAATCGAATTTACTTTTGTTTCATTTCAATTTAAATCCATGAATGTCTCTGTGCTGGTCTTATGCTTGGTATGTAAAAACCGGAAAGCAAAGCCTAGTTAAGAGAAGCAACAGCAAAATGGTATGAGTGTTTCTAAGGGATGAAAAGTGTGTGGTCTTCATTCAGATTTCAAACTGGTTTGACCTCATGTCATCCTATTGGCTTTAGTTATTGTCCTGATTTATGTTAGCACAGACAAGAGCAGGATTAGATATAAATGTGGTAGACCATTGTTTAGATGAAACATGTTTGTTTTCCATAGCAGCATTCAGAGAAGTTGACCAGAACTAAATAATTTCAAATATCTCCCTTTTTTTTTAGGAAAAAAAGGTATCTAAACCCATCTGTATGCTCATTTTATGCCAAATTTAGAATTAGAGATTGAAACATTAAAAAAACCCCATAGTCCTAGATCATTAGCAAAGCACTCTTAGACACATTTCTGTTCTGTTTTTCAATAATTAACACACATGAAAAGATGAAGTTTTTAAAAGAACCACAAATTTTATCATCTGCTGATGCTGAGATTATACTTCCAGTGAAATGTACCCAATTAACTTAAAATGATTTAAAAAGTGCTATTTTCAGTGTACCTAACTTAGCAGAACATTGCACTGTTACTAAAGTTCACCTGAGTATGTGTATTCTTATAATGAGCAGCTTTTCAGAAACGAGAGTAATTGCTTGCGAGCTGAATGTAAAATAAGACTGGCTTAACTTGGCTGGCTTTTTGAGTTTTAATATACTTAGAGAAAAGATGTCTTCACTCGCGTACCACACTATGGACACTGGGACTAGGTAGAGCCTGCTGAGTGTAGAATATGGTCCTTATTTTAAAGTCTAATATGGCTTAAAATTAGAAAGCAGTATGAATAATATATATCACATTTGTATTGTATTGTACCCTGAGCTGGTGAAATTTGGTGAACCAGCAATAGACAATGGAGAACACTCAGGTGTATGTGGCACTGGATAACATGAAGAGACCAATGGAGTATGGCAGCATTGTCAGGAATATGTCGGAGCATGAAGACAGGCATGTAACCCATGGAGAAGAGTTCTCTTTAAAAGGCAAGTGGGGGGGATAAGAATTTTTCCATATCATGGAGTTGTTTCTGGTAATTGAACGTGCTGGAGCCTGGTGCGGTGGTCACTGATGTTCTCTGTTTTAACCCATACTAACTTTAATGGGACTAAAATGGGGCCAAGCTCTTCTAGACCAGGAGTTATCTTGGTTTTTCATGTACTCGCTGCCTCTCCCTCTCCTGTTGGGTGACATTTCTGCAAGGTCTCTTCCAAAGGTGCTGTGATGCTGAGGCCCAGTCTGATACCTCTTCTCAGCCCCAGGGACACAGAGAGGTGAGGAGACAGGGCAGGAGACCAGCTGGGGACGGTGGAAGGGCTGGAGAAACCAAAGGAAGGAAATAGGGAAGAGGAACTTTCCCAAGTAACAAGTGATAGGACAAGAGAAAGCATCCTCAAATTGCACCAAGAAAGGTTCAGATTGGACACCAGAAAAAATGTCTTCATTGAAAAGCTCATCTTATTTGGAACAGGCTGCCCAGGGAAGTGGAGGAGTCACTACAGCCTGGAGGTATTTAAAAGATGTGTAGATGTGGAACTCAGGGACATGGTTTAGTGGTGAACTTGGCAGTGCTTGGCTTTTCTGGACTTTGCATACGCGGCAGTTTATGGTTTGAATCGATGATCCTAAAGGTCTTTTCCAGCCTTAATGATTCTATGATTCTATCTATTGATTTGCGGCTATATTTTGTGACCTTCAGCTTGTGAAGTGGTCCCAATGAACAAAGCTTTGTGGAGTCCTCCTCTCAGACTGATGTGAGACAGTGATGAAAGGAAGTTATCTTCTTTGTGCTATCTCTTTCCCATAAAATATAATTGGAGAAATTGAACATGATGCTGTGTCAAAGATACAGCTTGTCAGATAATTGTGCCTCTGGGATTTATACTTCTGTTCCTAGTTTTGTGTTTTAAAATGCCACATCAAATTATGCTGAAAACATAAACATTGTGAAAAAGATGTGTAAGAGTTAGGAAACACTGCAGTCGAATCACCTTCAGCAATGTCCTGCAGTATATGTGTTATCATACAGCTTTTAATTGAAGAATGACACTGGGGTTTGCAAAAGAATCCCACTGAAAGGTGAACAGACCATTTTAGAAAAGCTTTTTAAGAACACTTGGAATTTTGTTTGGTTTTTCTTTTTTCTTTTCTTTTTTTTTTCCCTCTGAAAGACTGGAAATAGATAATAAATAGGTGAACTAGAAGCCATGCTCATATGATATTTAGTGTGGCTAAACTGTAGTGCAACAGTGTGAATGCTCCTCTGGACACACAGTGGAGCTGCCTCTCAACCTCCTGCAATGGTTACTACTGCCATGTAGATGCAGCAGTGTGCTCTCAGCGTGAGGGAAGAAATGATCATTTATCCAGATCCTTTGTGAACTTTGGAGCTTGTATTGTGTTTTGTGCTGCTGAAGCCTGGGTGGTTTTAGCGCCTGAAGTAGCAAGTTAGCATCAAACTCCGTGGTGACCTGCAACCACTGCCTGCAGGGTAAAGGCAGCCTCACTGTCAATCACTGAACTTGAACTTCATGTTGATAATGAAGTTTCCTAGAAATGATTCCCTCTCTGGTTTAAGAATTGAATGGACAGAAGGATAGCCTCTAGCTCAGAGTGCCCATTACTCTAAGAGGAAAACATATGGGTGTTCTAGTATTTTGGAGACCCTTGAGGATGCAGTTTCTTGGGAAAAAAAAAAAGGTAGGTGTTACAACGGTTATGTGCCTTAGCATTAGGAATCAGACTAATTAATACAGAGCTTCTTCAGGCAGAGTGACATCCCCAAACACCACAATGTGCCAGACAGAAAAGTCACAAAAAACCAGCAAATAAATGCTCTGCCAGTGGTGAAATTCTCCAAAGTATGTGCAGCCTTAAATGGGGCACCATTTTGTGCTTGAGAGCAGTGTGTGCTTGTGAAAGAGGGCTGGACAAAAAGTGTCATTATTTCTGTAGGTGATAGTTAGCTCCATATTCTGGCATGTTTCAGTTAAATCTGGCAGGGCAGACTAGGTGTGAAACTGTGCTGAGGAATGTCACACTAAATCTGTATCAGAAACAAAAATGAAAGATGAAGCCCTTTTGAGTGAGCTGAGGTTATACCTTTCATCGTTGTGAGAGTCAACTGATTTTTTGAGGCTTAGCTCGTGACTGCATCTCAGAGCTGAACACCTCACAATGTTGAGCAGCTCAGAAATAATGCCAAACAGCATAGCTAGACTTTGCCAATCCACAGAATTACCCATTTCAGGATGAAATCTATATTAAAGGATCAACAGTTCCCTGAAACACGATTGTGTTGGATTTGCAGTCAGAACATCAAGAAAGAAAAAGAGAGGCTGAGACATAGAGATCTTGGTGTCAGAGCCCAAAGAGGACAAAACCTGCACCGTTGCCATAGGAAGCAAAAAGCAGGACAAGGTCCACCATGGATGGAGTGCACAAAAGTTGGGGTAGGTGGGGTTGGCTTGTCAGAAGCAGGACCCTGCAGCCAGGGGAGCTAAGGCCAGTGCAGGTGCCCGCTGTCACCACGCCTGTGGGTGCTGTCCCAGTGAGCACCACACTGCTCACTGGTGAACAGGAGGACCTTAATGCAAAACTGGTGCCTTGGCGGAGGCAGGAGTCTGGCTGATAAAACTAAAGGCATTAGGAAAGGTTAAATCAGAGGTCCTTCGGATTGAAACAAAAATACCTATCGAGTCTCCTTCCTTGCTGCATGATTCTCAAAACAATGTGGTAAGCAGTGTCTCTCATGAAGAGAGAATTACTGGGTTATGCGTGCTAATTAGGGTTCTGATAGACATTGTCTATTGATTTGTCTATCAGTCTCCCGATTAACATTCATATTTCTCCATGAAGAAAAGCACTGAAAGATAGCTTGAGTCTTTTTTTCCTGCTGTCTGCTGCCTGAGCAAGGAGAGGAAACCATTGCTATGGGTGCCTGCCTGGCTCCTGGGTGATTCCATGTGTGAATTTCCTGCTTGTGATAGCATAATGTGATTTTTCTTTTCTTTGCCATGTTCACAAACATTTCCTTTATCTGAAGAATAAGCACAACACTCATCTAAGGCTGCTTGTGATGAGCTATTAATCTCAGGACACTCTGACAGAAAGTTGTTCAAGGAATTGTCATGGCACTAGAAAAGGCAAATCCAGCCTACAATTTTTAGAAAATGATGAATTTAAATACATAATAACTATTTTTGAAGACAAACATTTGTGTAGGGTTGCCTATCACCAGCTTTGTTTTGATCATTGATGCTGAAGTGCAAAGATGCATTCCTTGGCCTCTATGGCAACAGAGATTTTGAGAGTTTATTTTTGGTGGTAAGAAGAAAAGAAGAGGCATGGAAAAATATAACCACTCATTTTATTGTATTTTTTTTTGGCAGTGCCACTTTAGAGGAATTCTGCTTTAAATAAAAATTTCCCTTGCTGTCAGCATATTTCTCTATGTGATTTTAAATCTCCCTTATAGTAAAGAAAAAGTAAACGGGGTTTTGCTAGTTCTATGGCATTTGTAGCAATGCGGGGAGGAAAAATAACCCATGCAATGAGCAAACACAGGATAGCTGGAAGACACTTTAGAGCAGAATGATGCACAAATGAAGAGTAAAGTAATAAGAAAAACAAGTTAACAGAAGAGACAAAGACTCTGAAATTACACCCCAGGTAAACTATGCTAAAAAACCAAACCTGCAAGTACAAATATCTCAATTACTTTGTATTTGTGAAAGATGTGGTGTGCAGTCATGTTTTCCAGTTTCACTCTGTTTTTCTCGAAAAGGCTACTGTTATTTTTCCCACTAGCACTGATCAATGCAATGGAAAGCCTGTTTTCAAATAAGATTGTTTATTAGAGGATGAAAAAAATGAAGGTTAGTTAAGGAAGCATTGACACTTTTATTGAGTCTGTGACCATGAGAGGTAGGAGAACATGAAAAAAAGGAGGCCATTTTAATAGACTGCAGTAACAAGATAACTCTTATGTATTTAGCTGTCTCGAAGATACACTATAAAGAGGAAAAAGCTGTTTATTGGTAAAGGTCAGTGTGTGTTTGCTATCCTGGTTTTGGTCTGCACCTAGGATGAAATGACTGTATGCATGAGTCCTACAACACATGCCAGGCTCTTGAACTGAAGTGCTGTGATTCAAGAGACTTAGAAAAAGAGCTTCTAGCTTCCTTTGCCACGCCCATGCAGCACTTCCAAATTGGTGTGTCAACATTTAGACCTCTGATTGCAATTTCACCTATGCATTCACCTGCACTTATATTCCTTCTATGCAAGTGGAGGGCAGGTGGTACTTGCTTAAAAGGAGGCAGACCTCGTCCCCTTCTCACTGGGTATCCGTAACCTCGCTTTAGTTCCTGCTCCTCTACCCCTGGCAGTGGCTGTGATTTTTTTAAAGCCGCTGAGAAATGTAGGAGTCCTAAATCTCAGAGAAATATCTGAAATTTGCATTTGTTAAAAATGCTTTTGTTGGTTTTGAAATGGTTTTGTTGGTTTTGAAACATAGGCCGCACAAGACATGCTTGTATCAGCTCTATCCTTACAAATCCAGACATTATTTTCGCAGGCATTGTAGACCAGCTGGGCTCCGTTTACACCTCTTCTTCTAGAGAAAGACAGGAGATGATGTCAAGTGAATCCACAGAGCTCTGGGGCACACTGAGTGTTATCACTTGATACATTAAAACACTGATGTTGCAGTCTCATCCATTCTGTCTCACACACTCACACAAGAAATATTGAATTGGGGTTGCATGTTCTCACCCAAAACAACAAGCTAAGACGTGTATTGAAAAAATTAAGGGATTGGGTGACGGTGTGAAACATTGGACCCACATAGCAAATACAGTGTATTTGTCAGTTCACAATAAATCATCTCATTGTCATGTAACAGACAGCATGGAGCATGTTAGTCTACATAAACATCCAATTTGCCTACTTGTAATGAAAATGCTGTTTCTGGGAATGCTGCTGCAGTGTTTTACATGCTCTCTTGCTCACATGCACATGCTGTATGAAAGGATGCTCTTTTCATAACTGAAAAATATCACTGGAGAATAGGCAGTTTTATTAAAACTGTGTCTCCTGCTGACAGTTTACATATTTTGACAACCTCTTGGAGAGCAGCAATAATCACTTTGAGGCCATGCTGTGTATGGTCTCAGTGAAGCATGGCAGGAGCGTGGAGGCCCAGCTCCTCATCCTGCCTGTACTCACCCCCAGTGTGCTGGAGTGGAATTCCAAGTGCAGCTCTGCATTCATTACCACCTAATTATCTGCCTCAACGTCTTTCAATGTCATTTTTCCTCATGACTGAACCCAGTCCAAATATTTTTATTTACCTGTGCTGGCAGATTTTCATACGTGAAGGAGTTTCACATCATCTCGGTTTGCATGCTCGTAGCTCCAGTCGGAGCGTAGGCGGCACTGGCCTTTTAGTATTAAACTAAAGTCACTCGGGGACACAAGGTTGCTCTGCTCTCTGCTTGTCAAACATAGGTAATTTTGCAAAACAGGGAATAAGTTCCAGGCTTCCCTCTCCATATCCTAGTACAGTTTGAACCATCACTTGCATAAAATTAATAATCCTTTTTTTCCCCCCCAAAATTAGTTATAAGCAAATCCTTGACCACAAAGTTAAGGCAATAAGAGGGTGATAGCATAGATCTATCACAAGGAACAGTAGGTTGGCTTCTACATGGACAAGCTGTTATCTTTCCAGTGCTAAATTTTTAGAAATTAAACTGTTAAAAGAAAGCCTTTGGTATTATATGCTATATCTTTATATTATATGCTTTACAGATGGATCCTTTGAGTGCAAACAAGAATATAATATGATGTTTTTGAGGTGCGGTGGTTTGAAAAAATGAAATTTTGTTGCATTTTATGGATTTATTAGTGATTTTATAGATAATTGTATGGAACTTTTAAACAACAAACTTCCAAGAAATGACAGTGGAGGAGGCGGAATCAGTTTTGAGACTAAGGATAGCCTGTCCTATACAGAGTTGCACAGGACTGTAGCTGTGATCTCTGGGGTTAAAAAAAAAAATTACTATTGTGACCTGTAGTTTCAGAACTGCTGCCTGCACCATAGTGGCACATTTTGGCTTTTAGATGTTGCTCAGTTTTCACCCACGTGTGAACACAGTGGACCCATTCTGGTAAATTCCACAGTAGAGCAAACAAGGGTCTAATCTACATATAATTGATATCTGCTGGAAACCAGCTAAAGATGTAAAATGACCAAATATATCCCTGAAACCTGTTGTTCAGGTTGTTGTTTACTTGGAAACCCTAAATAGCCATAATGTGTGGCAGAAGCCAATATTGGAGAGTATTGAATATGGTTAGGAGAAAAATTTTCTTCTCTCTGGAGACGGACCACTTCAACATGGTATAAAGTATCCATGATCCTCCTATATTTTAAGAAGGGTTTTTTGAAGTCTCTGCTCATTCAGGCTCCAATTAATAGAGGAATGAAGGATGTACTGTCGCTAGTCCCTGATTATCTCTAGAGATCTCACTAAAATTTGTTACCTGGCATTTCATGCATAGAATATGGCTTTTGGATAATGGGGGTCAGAAAAAAAAAAATTACATAAAATGGTGATATGTATAGGCAATCTCATCTGAAAGGACTTCCTGCAAATCTGTGTGACTACATGACCTCCACAAGGAAGTCTTTCTTTTCCTCTGATCAAAAGAAACCCCAATTTAGAGAGAAACTTTCTGCCCATGGCTTTAGCAGAGCCAGGTTGCTTCTGCTCAGACCTAGCGTTCAGCACAGTTACTTATTAGGAAGACTCTTACTTGCCATGGATAGAGTGGTTTAACAAAACACCCCGCCAAAACCTCCCTTTGGGCTTTACCTTGGTTTTCATTTGTCCTTCACCTTGGTGCCATATCTGAATCTGTCTGTAGTGGCTCTCTGCAGTGTCTCATGGAGACAGGCTACTCTTTCCAGTCTACGCTGCTGAAACTTTCACCCAGGCCTTCGCCTGCAGTTCAGTTTAACTTCTGTAACTTCCTGAATGCCTGCCCCATCCAGTGTACCTGCTTAGGTGTTTCTTTTGCATCATGTAGAGAATATCACCATCATGTTGGAGTAGTTTCTCCAAATTTCTCCATATTTAATATCCTGATTTTGTTTCTTATTTTCACTTTTTCTTCTGCAACATCTCTATTTATTGTATCTGGGCTACTTTTCAAGAACACCTTATGTTCCCTTCATTTTATTCAACAAAGACAAATAATTTATCTATCCCCAGCTACAGTTCATCTGCTACTGCTGATTGTTCTAGGTCAGCACCCAACCTATTCTTTGTTGAAAATGTTAGCTGAGAGCAAATGATCATTAATTCACATGGGTGACAACCTACACACATCTGGCTGGAGAAACCAAGAAATCTTATAGATGTTACCTGCATTTGTTGATCATTTCAGTGTTTGTTCTTTTTCTTTAAGGTATACTGCTTTAGGTACTACAAACTTGTTTGAATGAGAAGATGACCTTCTTTTCAGAGACTGTCTGATAATAGTGTCCAAGGGAGAACTGGCATTGTATGGGGCCCTGAATTCTAATTTAGTATAAACAATGCAACTCCTGATAAATGGTGAATAAGTCTCTACGTTTTCAGAAGGAAATATGGGATAATTCCTGTTTTGTAGCTAGTGCTATCAGCAGGATGTCCTGCTGAGCCTGGTGACAGGACAAGAGACAATGCATACAAACTGAAGCACATGAAATTCCATCTGAACACCAGGAGGTACTTGTTGCTGTTGTTGTTGCTGTTGGGGAGTTACCCAAGAGAGGCTGTGGAGTTTCTGTCTGCGAAGATACGCAGCCCCATCTGGACACATTGCTGAGCAACCCGCTTAAGCAGGAGGTTGGACTAGATGATCTAAGAAGGTCCTTCCAGCTTTGGTTTGGGAATTCTGTGATGACATATGGTTTAAACAGTGAATCTTTGTTTATGTTATCTAATGCATGGCACGTTCATTTCATACAATGCTGGTTTTCCTCAAGGTACCAGGGTTTGCTAACTTATTCACAAAAATGTCCACAGAAATGTTCACTTTGTTCCCCTTGTGCAGGCTAGGTCTTGATGTTCTGAATTCCAAGGTTCAGACTGGAAAAGATGTTCAGGATATCAGGTCCTAGTGGATGGAGTCTTCTATTTAGCCTTAGTGAATCTGTGCATAAGAGAGTGAAGAAATAACAGAAAGCCTTTATTCATATAAACCAGGATGTTTCTTTAGTTTTCTTGTTCTGATGCTTCACATCTTGAACTGTAGACAATGAATTAATTTAAATATTGTTTCTGGAAAAAAAAGGGAAATAAGCTACCACTGGAGATAGAAACAACTTCCTCAATAGTTTGGCTAAGGAGTCTGCAAAAGTTTTACTTCAGACAATATCATGAGATGTGTGTTTTACCTTTGTTTCTCAGTATTAGTTATCCCTCTATTGATTTTAGTTTTCCTAAAAGTGATTGTTTCAATTTCTTCCACATTTATTTATAATTGATGCAGCAACCTTTTGTTGGCTTAGAAATATACACTTTCAAACGCAAGCTAAATCCAGAATTCAAATACTCCATACTCTTCCCATGAGGATTGCTTTAAACTGTACAGTAGTTAAACGCATAATAATATTCTGAGAAAAAAAATCCCATCCCATCTTGAAGAGTCTTTAAGGTTTCTTCTTATTGATTCACGCAAGCAGTGAGGTCTATTAGGTGTGACACCTAAAATTATTTACTGCTTGTATTCAGCAGGTCAACAGAAAATTTACTTGCTCCATGCAAGAGGAGATATTTCTAAACCAAAATTGTTGCTTACCTCTGCTTGTTTATAGCTTTGCAAAGAATGACAGCATCCAAATTCAGTTTTTTGTAATGAATGTTGTTTCTAGGTTTTCATCTGAGAAATCTGCTCCCTGAGGAGTGATTTGTAGAGAGGAAAACTCTGTAGAGAGTTTAACTTGACTTCTCTTGCACTCCTGTTTATAAACCCCTCATCATTCCCTGGACCTTTGATTTGGGGCTAGAAAAGTTAAAAAAAACGGCTAATGAGAAACTCAGCAGACCACCAAGATTTGCCAAGGGTTTTGTCAATTTATTTATCAGGCAGTAGAGTGTGACGTTGTCCTAATATACTGGTGTTGTTGACTTAGAAGTGTAACTCCATGTGGATCTTCAGTGATTCCAAAGGGTGAAGAACATCAGGCTGCTTTTGGGAGAAGCTGCTTCACAGGTGAGGTTTGAAACCAAATGCCTGAGCACAGTGATCACTGCGAGCATTGGGGCTGGCTATGATGCAGCTGTAAAACACGGAGAGCATGCACTGCTTTGGCAATGGTGCTGTGGGTAAAGCAGATGCAAGGTCCCATGAGAGCCTGATGTGTGTGGGAGTGTGTGAGTTAAAACATGCACACATATATGTACATGGATCTCCACGTATGGATATATAACCTCCTCCCCAGTCAGTGCAATTGTGTACAGCGCAGAACAGTGTGCTCATGCAGCTGGAGCAGAGATGCCCTCGTGGCCCATGCAGGGAGGAGCAGGACTCAGGATTGGCCTCATCCCCACTCACCTGCCAATACCGAGGGTACCACACCTGCAACGTTCTGTCTCCTCTGACAGTTTCCGAGGGATAGGTTAATTGCTTTGGTACTGCCCACTCTGGGGTCCAGGTAGCTGTATTTTCTCTGCTTATTAAGTGGTTGGCATTTAATGTCAAACATATCCAAAATTAGAAAAATCAAGTAATTTTGGGTCACATGCACAGACTCAACAACTTACTTGCATTCGTTGCTGTGTGACATCTGAGGGTTTTTTGTTTTATTTCCACCTTATATTCAACCTATATAAATTCCCTGATTTTGTTGTCGCGTAAAAATAACAAAATATTACTGCTATTTCAGTATATTCTTCCACTGCAAATTTTCTTCTGGGGTTGGGGGAATTTGAGAGCACCGTGCCTTGTTTTCCTTCTGTGACTGTGGCGGCGAAGTGCCTGGCTTTGTGGGGACCCCTCGGCTGCCCTTTCTTCCCTGGGTGTCCATTGTGGCGGGCTCATTCATGCATCCCTAAATCCAGCGCGTGCAGCAAAACGCTGACTTCCAGGGGCAGGAAGGGCCTTCCTGAAACCGCCCTGCTGGCTAGAAACGCTGCATTTGTTTCATGTCCTTCTCTGGAAATAGCGGAGCCCGCTCGGCTTCCCACCTACCCTGGGCGAGCCTCCCCCGGGCCCTGCCCCGGCACGGGGGAGCAGCCCCTGGCTGGGCCCCCGGCCCCCCCTGCCCCCTTAATCCCCCC